>PVJL010000155.1:0-324496 GCA_004026885.1 Lyroderma lyra | reverse complement strand
ATGCACAGGTTCACTTAATGTTTAGGTAGAATTCACAAGGCCCCCTGAATAAAGAGATGCCAAGCCAGGGTCCTAAGCAAGGCTGTGGTGTGTAAATGGAGCCCAGAAGCTTCTAGCCCAAGTGCCAGAGCTCCACTTAGCTGGGCTGCAGCAAGCTGCTGTTGGCCCCTGAGCTGAGCAGAATATTGCTGGTGAGTTTTCATGGGCACTGAGGACACAGAAGAGGCCTCGCAGAGTTGCACACAGAGCTGCGAGCATGTGGAACCCTGGGTGGGGAGGGAGTACTAGTTTCAGCCTGCCCTCACCTGCCAGCTTTAGCAAAACCCCACTTGGCTGTGTTGAACAGGGAGGAAATCAGTGGTCTCTTGTGGCATGGGTCATAATGCAGCTGCCTTCGATTTCCCTGATGTGGTGAGAGAGGTCCTGGAGGGGTGTGTGTGAGTGTTGGCAGGTGACATGGCAGGTAAACTACAAGGCACAGCAGTTTCCAGGGTTGGGTGATAACTGAGGTCATTCAGCAAAAGTCAAGGATATCTAGTTGTCCACTCTGAATGCAGGTTCCAAACACAGGTCTAACTAGTTCTTTGTGTCTATTCTCTTCTTCACCTACCCAAGAGTTCAGGGTCCAAGATTACTCATGGGGAGATTTCCTCAAAGGTCAGTCTGAGGTCACACAAAGTTCAGAGCTGATTTGATTGTCTAGGGTGTGAGGGTCCAAATCTTCAAAACTGCTGGGTCTCAACTTTAGCTGCACATTAGAATTACCTGGGGAGCTTTCAAATCTTTTAAAAAACATTTTTATTATTTGAAAATACTTACCTGCTTCATTATTTTTTTTTTGGCGGAGGGAGGGTAGTTCCCTGGCTGGGACTCAAACCCAGGCTGCAGCGTTGAGAGCACGGAAGCCTGGCTACTACACCACCAGGAAACTCCCTATTTAAAAATACTTTGATTTGAAAAATACAAACCACTGAAAATAGGGAATAGTCAAGAACTCCCATATATCGACCATCCAGATTGAATAATTATCAAAATGGTCATACTTGCTTCCGCTGTCCCCCTTTTTCTTGGCTGAGGTATTTTAAAGCATATCCCAGACATGATGTCATTTCACCCTTCTATGCTTCAGCACGCAGCCCTAAAAAATATGGCCATTTTCTTACATACGAGGTCGGACAATGAATTTCACGAACTCATCCTAGAAAAAGTGCTACAGACCTTACTGCTGATGATCACTGTCGTCACCTTGGGAAGCTGCCTTTGGGAAGCACTGCCCTTGGGAAGCCATGCACTGATGAAGCCATGCCAAGGTTATGACACCTTAGAGTTGTTTGTAACATGCTGTCAACGTCAATGCTTAGTGGCAAGTTCATGAACTTAACTGTCAGATTTTGGGGACGACAGCTCTGATGCTTGTTTCAGAAAATGAGTTCCAAAATTGCTTTGAAGGGTGGACTAGGTGCTGGTGTCTGTGCACAGCTTCCCAAGGGGAGTGCTTCGAAGGTGACCGTAGTGATATTGAGCAATGAGGTATGTAGCACTTCCAGGATGAGTTCCCAAACTGAATTGTCTGACCTCATAAACACAATGCCATTGTCACACCTAAAACAATCAACAGAATTATTCCTTGTTAGCACCTAATATGACTGAGGAACTTACAAGCTGGTACTCGCTGAAGCCCGAATGTTTGGAGGGAGGCCCAGGTATGAGTATCTTTCCTAAGTTTCCCACATTTATGATTCCACTGTGCAGCCAGGGCGGACAGCCACAGCCTCGATCAATCCAGGATCCTGTATGGTGTCTGACGCAAGCTCCAGGAATGTCTTTTAGTGCCCAGTCACATGGTACACAACCAAAAAGCCAAGGAAAAGGTGACAAGTCACAGACAGGGTGAAGCATTAGAGTCCGCAAGCCAGAGAACCGAACCCCTTATACTACGCAGGCTTTGAGGCCCACTCTCTTGGTCCCTCGAATCCATAGGTCTGAGGGCCTGGGAGGCGAGCTGTCCCCAGCGGCTGCCCGGGCCGCTCACAGGCCCTCGGCGCCTCACACCAGGCCAGCCTGCATTCTTCCCATTTCGAGCGCTTCTCGCTTCTGTACACGCTGTCTCTCTGGCCGAATATTCTGGCAAACTCAGCCTTAGCACCTGGTCTTAGGATTAATTAGGACTGTGGTAAGGGGGGTGTGCCAAAACTTCTTGGGTGTTGGCACCGCGGTTTGGGACCAGAGTTTTCCATTTTACTTATTTATGTCATTTAAAATAACTAAACAAAACATCCTGCAAAAAGATGAGGCTGTATCACTACAGCTAAAAATACCTCTGCTGAGGGCGTCCGCTCACCAGCTCCTCAATTAGGGATGCTACAGGCCCCCCGTGAGCAGCGCAGCTTGCCAGCTGCTCAGGGGCTCTAGGTGGCGGGGGGCAGTCCTGGACCACTGACTAGTGAGGCTGGGTACAGCGCGACTGGTGTCCTCAGCCAACTTACAAACCTCTCTCTTGCTTTATGGACCCACTGCCCGAGCCAAGTTGCCTTCTTCTGCAACAGGCCAAATGCCCTGTCTGAGGATGACTCCAAGTAACTGGGGACAGGTCTCGACCCCCTGAGGCTAACAAGAGAATGGGAATAACCAGAGGAGGAATGGTCACCCAGGGTGACTCAGGGTGTTTGTGGTGCTGGACGGTTTCCCAGTGTGGGTGAGTGGCCCCTAGACACAGGTGAGGCCTATGGTGGCTTCAGGAAAGGGGGGCTTTAAATGTCGGCATGACACCTAAAGGGGAGAGTTGAGTGGAGGTCTAGGGCCTCCGACCTCTTTTCTGGGTCCCCTCAGTACCTAAGTCAGTTGGTCCAGCACACTCATTTTTACTGGGGACAACAAAGCCTCACTATCCAGGTCACAGATTTAGGAAACAGAGGAGCTGGCACTTAATGGGATTCTGACTGCAAGTGCACGGCTTTGTGGCACTACACTGTGTCACCCCCATGCATGGACTCATTCCAAACATTCAACAGGTGCTGAAAGAGCTGTGGGAAAGGTATTTTCAGTGCAGGTGCCACAGGGACCAAAGCAAGCCAGGTGAGTGTTCCCTGGATGACCTGGGAATTTTGCAATCCCTGCAGGTTCTGGGGGAACTCAAGGGTCAGACTCAGCAACTGAACCAGATGTTCAGTGGGAAGAGCAACGGCAGTGCAGATCTGTGCTCTTCTGCACAGACCCCAGCCCTTCCCTTCTCTTCTGCCCAGGGGAGTGGGAAACGCCTGTACTCACTGGACTCGGGGCTGCCTGGTGGGACGCAGGCATCAATCTTTTCCATTTCTTGGCATTGTGTGTGACCCTTACGAAAGAATTTGGAAGCTCAAGTCAAGGGCATGAGAGGATTGGGTCAAAAGAAGTGCTGAGGAAAACTGCTCAGAGCTATGGGGGAAGGTGGAGATTCCTGGTTCAGGAATGAGGGTGCAAGGCCAACCCACTGCGTCCAGAGGGCTTAATGCGAGCAGGGACTGCCCAGGACCCGCCCTGCAGTATGCTGGCCACTAGCCACGTGCGGCTATTTAAATGAAAATTAAAAGGATTTCATTAGCCGACGGTGCTTGAGTTGCACTAACCACAATTCAAGCGCTCAATGTTCATACTTGGGGAGTGGCTGCGGTAGCAGGCCCCAGGGAGCAGTTTCCGAGACCCCTTCGGTAAAGAACTGAATGTGGGGAGCTAGAGGGTCTCAGTACTCGCTCTTCAGCAACCTACTCAACCTGGGGACTCAAAGGAGCACTAAACTTAGGGCAACCAGGGGCCCGAACCCCCTGTCCCCAGGGCCGTGTCATGTTCACTGCCACTCTGACCTTTGCATATTTTATTCCGTTTCTATTTTATGCAGTTTTAATCGATGATTAATATAGCTTGATTCTGCGTGGTATTCCAAGCCCCTCACCAGGGGGCCGCTTGCAGTGATGAACAGCGATCCCCAGGAAAGTAGGCCCTGCATGGAAGCTGTCACTGCACCACACAAATGCTTATTATTACCACTCGGTCCTCCGGCCCTGACACCTCCCTGTGTTTACTAGGTAGCAGATAAACCTCTATGTGCCTGCTGTACTCTACCACCCCATCAGGAATAAATATAGCTCATGTGTATATGTTTAGCTCTGTTTAGCTGTGCTTTGGAAAAGGCAAAGAAAAATCAGAGTTAATAAAATTAAATTGCCGGAAAATGTAATTTGTTCCTCCCCCACTTGACAGCCCCTTGAAAGACAAACAGACGTCACTGCTAACAAGATGGGTGACAGCCTGAGCCATGGGGTGGGGGTGAGGCCCGGGTCCTGACAACATGGCCCTGCTTTTGGAGCCGCTTCCTGGGAGAGCGGAGGAAGCAGGTCTCGGAGCACAGGATGAGGGGAGCAGGGGACGGTGCCCCGAGGTCCACCCCTGGCTGGATGTGACCAGAACACAGTGCTTGAGTTGGAGTCCTGCCCATGGAGCTCAAGGGCACTCCCAACTGGAAGATGTCACCTCTCCCCAAGCCCTCGGTAAACAAAGCAGAACAGCAAAGAAAGCTGCTCCCCACCCCAAAGGGAAAGGAAAAAAACCCCAAGCTTAAAACAGTTCCCACCCCTTGCTTGTTTTTTTTGGGGCTCTACTGACGCTTAGTTTTTGGCATAAAAAGACAGCAGCTTTTCCACAGTCACACATCAGGAGAAGAAGTGGAAAATTCCAGGTCTGCCAGACACCTGTACTCCTCCCTCTCCGGCATGCCTTCTCAACCCTCGTGCAGCGCCCTGCACCCCTACCCAGGAAGTCTTCTTTATGGGTCACCGGGGCCACAGGCGGCCTCCTCTGACTTGGCCTCCTGTCCTTTCCTCACTAAAATAGTACAACTTAAGAGAACACACGTGGATGCTCCTTCTGTTGGCCTGCCATGTACACCCACTCCCTTTTATGTGCCACCATCAGAGCCTGCACTTATTACTTGTACAAGTAGATGAACAGGTGGTGAGGGCTATCACCCGGCGGGGGACACTGGGGGTTCGGGTAAAATCAACACTGTGGGAATGTGCAGCCTTCACTCTCTTGTGAATCACTATGTGAAGGTGCCCAGGTGATTAACTTCTTCAGGCCTCAGTTTTCGTAGCTCCCGTGGACTGTCTGGATTGGACTATCTGTCTAGACTATCTGGACTACCGATAGCTATAAGGGTATAGCAAAAAAATGCTCCAACTCCATACTCTGAAGGTTGTGTGCTCAAGTCCTTGGAAACTGAATGGGTCATGCTTATTTCTATTTATAATCCATTTTTATTTTTGCATGCAATGCTCTATGGAGCAATGTAGATTTCTATTCTAAAGTTTTCTAACCAACAAAGGAAAAAGCTCTATTTTTGGTTGCTTGACAGGGAAATGATTCTAAGTAGACTGAGTTTCCAATATTACATTTGCTTTGCCTTCTTCCATCTTTCCTAACAAAAGGAAGGTTTTAAAGAATCAGAGATGCGTTCTGTACTCAGGCCTAGCAGGAATGAGGCTGCCTGGGCTGCAGGAAGATGTTGGTGCTGACCTGGGCCCCAGAGGAGCAGGCTGTTTGCCACCTGCTGCACAGCTGCTGCATGTCCGGATTGGGCCCAGCCTGTAGTTGCTGCACACATTAGGAGCTCCGTCACAAGCACGTCCCATCCATGGCCAGCCTTGAACCTGTTGTCCTCTGACTGCCAAGACTATCTGAAAGCAGGGGGCCACTTCTCAGCTTAGGAGAAAAACTCGTGCATTCAATGGAAAGAGCTCCCCTCATGCCATCAGCCCCAGTTTTAGGAGCTTCAGACTGCAAGTGGGGAAGACCCGTCCAACCTGGCGGAGGAAGGTGACTGAATCGCTGGACTGCCTCTGCCCCATCCATGCAGGCCGGAATGGTTTATTAACGATCGATAGGAAAAGAATAGTCATCCTGCTGGCAGCTTCACAGAGCGCTGGCTGCCTTCTCCATGTCTGGCACCTGCAGACCACAGAGCTACCTGACAGTGCGACCCAGGGTTTCTAGAGAAGTCTCCTTACTGTGCAAGGGACATCCAAAATCAGGACCTCAACCCCCTGGGCATTCAGGAAACATGACTGTGAGGGGAAGCCTGGCTGGGTGCTGCAAGGTCCCTGAGGGCAATGACCGGCCCTGGGAACCGCTAGCTCCCCTGGTCACCGTTAGTGGCCCGCTCAGGTAAGTGGTTCCCTGTACTAGGTGCAGAGGCCATGGGGCAGGGTCAGCTTCCAGGCAGCCTTCTCAATACTCCACTCAGACGGGGGCTTCTGCACTGTGGAGGGGCTCGGGGGGCTTCACGGCCTTGCTGGGCAGGGCAGACAACAGCCGATCTGTGTGTTTGTGTGTGTGCGCCAGAGCCGACAAAATTCGAACTCTGAGAGAGGCTGGGTTAACCAAGCTTTGCCTTTGTAGTCAGTGCTGACTGCCCTTTCAGGAGCACTGAGACTCAGAGGCCCTTGCTCATCCCACCAGGTGAGTGAAGGAGAAGCATGTGCCACTCGAGATGCAGTTTAAAAATGAGCTCTTTAGTGTGTGGCGCCCAAAATGTCATGGGGTGGGGTCTCCCACCACCCTTTCTAAGTGAGAGTCAGATGGCATTTCCACTGAGGGAGAGCAGAGCGCGGCGTGCACACACACCGCCCGCCTGCCCTCGCTTGGAGCCAGTAAGAACTGTTTCTATTCTTCATCCCTTGGTGGAGGCAGATCCCTCCTAAGCACAAGAACCCTTGTTTTAACCCCTTGACTCATGCTCACCCCTAGGCTTCCCCAACTCGCCACACCTCTGCACCTCCAGCAAAAACAGAGCCAGTTCACAGGGCTCATGGGCTTTTCATTCACCACGCTCAATTGATGTGCTGTAGAGAGAGAGATAATAAAGGCAGGCTGTGCCCTTTGGAAAAACGGGGAGGGAAGTGCTGGGTGAGGCAGCAAGGCCCGTCCTCGGATGCCAGGCCACCCCTTCCCGAGAGCTCGGCGCACGTGGCGAGCCGCTCCGAGAAGGCGCTCGGTCAAGGGCAAGCTGCGGTCATTTTCTTGCCCATCACCTGCAGTCTCCCTTCTCACCCGGCTCTGATCACACAAGTCCACACCAGGGTTCTCTCACGGCCACTGAAGCAGCCTAGCAGTGACAGTGACCCTAGCTGCAGACCAACAACTAGTGCGGGAGGCATGGGGAGAGGTCACCGGACAGCTCATGATAAATGAATTGGTACTGCCTGCTGGTTTTACTTGGCGCCGCTTTAATCAATAAGGGAAAAGGTGAATTGCTATTGATCTCTTCAACACCTCTCAACGATACTGTACCAATTACAGAAACGCGAGGGGGAGGGTGACAGAATGAAAAGAGGACGGACAGTGAAAGAAGTCTGGGCACCGTGAGAATGCGCCGTGTCCCCGGAGTCTGTCTCCCCCGTCACTGGGTGTTAGGCACGCTTGGGTGCATGTGTGAATGTGTCACGAGGAGCCTTCCTCGCACCTTGAAGGCTGGCCGTGGAGAGCAGTCGCAGGGCCTCCCGCTGCACTTCAGGCGCTGGCTGGGCCCCATCAGGGCAACAGGGCAGGCGAGGGCCTGTGGCCTGTCTACTGGATCCCACAGCCTCCGGATTTTCTGAAGTTGCCACACTTTAGTGGTTGGCTGGGCTGTCTCAACAGCTGACTGTAATTCTGGGGTGGGAAAGCAAGAATCCAAGCCTTGAAGGAAGGGCACTCTCTAGCTTTGTCGTTCTAACCCCACCCCCGGGTCAACTGCCAGAAAAGCCAGGCAGGCAGCAGGTAAGGTCTCGTATCGTTCTTGGTAACAGCAGAGGTCATGGCTTCTGGGGTCCAAGCCTGTCCTCTGAAACACTCCGAGCTGAAGGACGTGCCGTGGAGACCAGAGGCGAGGGTCAAATACGAGAGGTCTGACCAGAGGCGAGGGTCAAATACGAGAGGTCTGACCCGAGTCCTGGGATGATGAACAGACGCAGGCAGGCAGGATGACAAACTGCACGTAAATCTCTAGTCTCATGCGGAGAATTGGGAGGACACATTGGTAGGACAGATGGCCATAACAACCACGACAGGAAGACACACATTTAGGCCTGATTCTCAGGGCTTAGCTTAACCTGCGGGCGGGAAGGCAGATCGAGAGGACCCTGCAGCACTCTGCAACAGTGTCTGCTTAGGACACACTGCTTATCATGTCAAGAAAAAGGCAATGTGACACAGGTTTTATGGCAGAGATAGGGAAAATCTACCAGTTTAGCACAATGAGATAAAGAACGGTTGAGCTCAGGGTCCCAGTCTAGCAGTCCCCCCGTTTTACCACCTGGGTCTGATTATGCAGATCCAGGTAAGGAAATCAACTGACCAGAGGTCCTGCTCCAGGTCACACGGTGTCTTCAGCCTGGGTATGGGTGTGTGTCACCTGGGGTCTGGCCACCCTTCTGTCATAAGCAGGAATGACAGGAGGGTCCTCAGGAAGCTCACCACGCCTAATGCTCCCATTTTACAGATGGGGAAATGAAGGAAATGAAATGTCAGCCCCAACCTTAAAAACGCATGTGTGACAACGGTGAGAACCCTTTAGGAGGCTCCTGGCATTTCTGTTTAAATGATTCTCCAGAGACAGTAACTCGTGGTGTAACTAATTCTGAAATCAGTGGTGACACAGTTCGCCAGTCTCCCTACTCTCCTCCCACAAATACCTGAAGGGCCACAGCACAGAGCAAAATAAAACACGAGTTACAAAGCTGCTGATGTGTTCAGAGTGGAAGTGCTGAGATGAGGAGGAGGGCATGGCTAAGTGCACCCTGGGCGTTTGCAAACGGCCACGTCTGCATCCCTGTAAGCTGGTGAAGGATGAGCCCTGGCGGTCCCTGCCAGGCAGGCAGAGAGGCTGGCCCCGTCCTCTGGCAGTGGGCAATGTGGCAGGGAGGGCACAGAGACAAGAAGCAACGATTTAGCCAACACCAGTACCCTCCTACAAGGAAGCTGCCAATTCCAAAAGTGACCCTATTCTAAAATTACCAAGTGGCAAGTGGCCAGGCCAAAAATCCATATCCAATCAGTGGTAATGGACTATTGGTTGCACTTGCTCATATAAGGCTGCAGCACTGCTATAAAAATCCTGGGTCAGTAGCTTTAGATTTATTTAACTGGGGAGGTAACAGCATCCTACCCTGAAGCGAAGTGGCATATGCAGCCTCTGGTAGGGGACGGAGGGACCTGTTGGCTTTGTGTGCATGAGCTCCCGCCTCCAGTATACGATCAATGCCAGGATCCCTTCTGGTCACCATGAAACAGAATCCCACCGCATCACGAGAAGGGGAAGGGGGAGAGGAGGCACGACGCTAACCTGGAAAGAAAGAGTGAGGCAGCCGCCATTGGACTTTCCATTCCTGACTCAATGAGTAGCTTTTGTTCTTCTGCAGTGACTGTCCCAAAGGATTTGCCTTGGAGTCCTTTCCTTGTCCCTTTCAATTCTTGCAAACATCCATACATTTCTTCAGAGCTCCTGCCTGATGCTCTACCTCCAACCCTCCAATGGAATAAAGATCAAAGATTAACCTATGGCAATCCTAGACTGCTGTGGTCACGGTAATGCTATGGGGACAAAAAAGAGCACTGCTCCTCTATCAGAAGCTAGGCAAGTCATCCCTGTGTCCCTCATTTTCAAGCTGCAGTGACAGTGGGAAGTGAGTCCTATGGAAACAGAGGGAAAGCATGGAGTGCCCTTGGCATTGGCATATCATCTCCAAATACCCCCGTGACGGTGACTGCATGGCAGATACTCAACTTACTATTCTCAGCTGTCTGCGCAGTATCTGTGGAGTCCTGGCTCCCCTCTCTTGGTGACTGTTGGCCTGTCTGTCCATAGTCAAGTCTAGAAGACACTCCATGCATATGTTAGGACCCTTTGGTGCTACCTCTAGCTTTCCCACTGCACGTTGTGGTGCCAACGGCAGGGCCTTGCAGAAGCAGAGGCGGAGAGACCTGCCTTTTGTCTTACTTCGAGAAGAGACGGGCTGCCCGTGACTACACTTTCTTTTGAGAACTCAGACCATGGATGGCAAACAGGTATAAATGCACGTGCCAGATCCATTCAATTTGCAGTAGCTTCTAGGAGCCTTGTTTTGAGGAGGTTCTGAACCCCAAGCCCACGCAATGCTGTGACTGACTGGAAATGTCTGCTACGCACGTAAGACTGGATGGGGGTAGTGACATGTACGTACTGGCCATCACCGGCTTAGCCAGGTTCGGCGTGCGAGGACTAACTACTGTTCTTTGTGGATTCTATTATGAGTGCTACTCCCAACACACATGCCTATGCCCAACCTACCTCCCTGCTTCAGGGTTGTCCACACTGAAATTCTAATTCTAGATTTTAGCTAACCCCTGAGAGAACTTTCATTCATAATAAAAATGATAATGCAAGCTGCTATTCACTGAGCATTTTCCAGGGCTCCAGTGCTGGGCACTTTATGCATGTATTCTTCCCACAATGAGGCTACAGAAAAGGTACCCTCATTACAGGTGAGACAGGCTTAGCAGGACCGCTGCACCGCACACCCCAGGGGCACCATTCACACTGAAGTCTGTTACACACTGAGACTGCCCTCGTTGTAGAGCTAAAGGTCACGGCCAAGATCACACAGGAAGTGGGGAAGATGCAACATAGACCCAGTTCTGACTCTGCACATGTTACTAACAGTTTTTGTTAAGTGACCAGGAAGGGAAAGATGCCCTTAAATGTTCTAGACATGGGTCCAAGAATGAGCTTCTCTTTCCTTGAATTTGTGACACATGTTGTTCAGACCAGGTTAGGGTCTCTCTGCTATTAATTCTAAAGCTTGCTCATCAGCTTATTTCATGCACCACAGCATTTCATAACAGACCACTGGTCCCTTTCATTGTCAAAATCCATTTAAGTTCAGCTGACCGGAAACTGTCTGGGGTGGAGTGAGTGGCAAACGGTAAGTTTATCAATAAAGCCTGGTCTGGAGCACAGAGGATCTCATCCAGTCCTTGGCAACGGACACAGGGAGTGGCCTCGCTAATGACAAGAAGAGGGCAGGGTTAAGGGTGGCTCATCCACCAGAACAGTCACCGCTGTGTCCTTGAGGGAGTCACATGTGAAACACCAGAATGTGAGTATTACCTGGAGAGCAAATGCAATCTACAATCTGCTTACTCTTCGCTGGCAGCGCAGGCAGCCCTGCGACTGTGTATTAAGAGCTGTGTTCTAAAAAGATGTCAGTGGAATTACATAATTCCAAGGGGAAATTATTAACAGTTAGGCAGTGGGCATCGCTGGGAATGGTCAGGACAAACAGGACAGGGAGGCATGAGGCCTGAAGACCCCCAAACATGCCGGCATGAAAACTCTCACTCAAGTCTACATGGGTATCAGGGGCCTGTGTAAAGCTCTTCCGGAAACAGAGTGGGCAAGTTTGTACGAGACCATCTTTTGTGTGGAAAGTAAATACGATGTGCTAGTCAGAAGGTATTAATGAAACAAATTAGGCTTCTAGAAGGAAGTAGACAGACTTCATAATAAAGGATTTCATCTGAAAAATAAGAATTCTGAGCTGCTTTTCTTCACCTTGTTTTTATTACATTAAGAACAAGCTCGCCCCACCACCCCACTCTGTTTTAAAAGAGGACACTTCCCAAAGCTCAAGAAACTGAGTATTCAGAATGACTGAAGAGGTAAGAGACACTAGGAATTGTGACCAGGGGCATCTAACACCAATTAATTAAAACAAACGGCACCCGGCTCTCCTGGTACAATCCTCACTTCTGAGGAGCCCAGCAGCCTCTGAGCTGCCCACAGCATTTCTCCACTTGTTCTGGGTTGCAGGCTCCACACAGCGATTCAGAAGGTAGCCCAGGAGGCTGAACGTGCCTGGCAGTGGTTGCCTTCCAAGGGGATAGCACATGCAGAACAGTGGTTTGTGGAAGCTAGGCAGACAGTATTGAATGCAGTAGGTGGCAGGGGTTCTGCTTAGCAAGACTCTGAAGGATTTTCAGGACCTTGTGTTTGCCATGAGAATCTTGTAATGAACCAGTAAATGCGGTCTCCAATGGCAATCACTACTCACTATACTCACTTCCAGGCCTCAATTTAGATGAGGTTCAACATAAGTACGGTGGACTATTCTAGTACGAAGATGTGATAGGAAGTCACGCTTGGGACACTGATGTGGGTCAGAATTAAAGACCTAAAGACGGGGAAAGCCATGCCAGCGCCTGCCGTGGCACTGCTAAGCATCTACTTGGGGAGGAAACGGCATGTGTCAGGTCTGAGGATTGTACCTCACATTTCCTTTTACTGGTACCAACAGCAAGAAAAACAAATGGAATTGGCAGAGAAAACATGAAAGTCTCTCAAGGAAGAGTTTAAACAATAGTAAGGACCAACTCCCCAGGGAAAGTAAGAATGTCTCTGCTGACAAAGGTTTTCGTTTCTGGAATAGAATTCTATCCTTGAGACCTTCCTACACATTCCACGGAGGCCCAACCTCCTGAGGTTCCTAAACTTTCTCCCACCGTATTCTGTCTTCCAACCCCAACAGCAGCGAGCTGGGGATGTGAACACCACCTCTGGCGGGCAGGGAGGCCCGTCAAACCCCTAGCAGTCCGCCTGCACGACACAATTGCAAGGTAATAGGATCGCGGCCAAACCAATGAAAAATTAGGCTTAGCAGCTTGTTTCAGAAGAACGGATGCAGTTCTATGCTTGACTGGCTCCGAAAGCTCCAAGCAGAAGGACAGGGAAACAGACACCAGCCAAGCTGAGCCAGCAGCTTTGCAGAGAGGAATCCCCCTGGAGCCAGCCCACTGCTGGCTCCCATCAGCACCCGTCGGTGCCCATCGGCACTCATCGGCACCCCTCGGCACACGCTGCTGAGCTTGCGTGGGGAGCTACCAGCAAGTAATTGGGTAGGGGAAACCCAGCAGCCCGGGGAAAGGAGAAAAAGGGCAATGTGACAGTGTCCCCATTCTTCACTGTAACCTCACCTCCTCTCACTGTGATGCCATCTGCACTTAGGGGCTGGAACAGGATTACTGGGCTCTCTTTCTAGGGCTTTTTAGGGAGACCTGGCAAGGGCCAGGAGCCCAGAAATGTAGGGGCTGTAAGTGTGCAGATAACAGCCTGGTGTTCTTGTGATGCTCACAGCTCACCACAGAACAAGAATTTATGAACATGAACTTCAAAATAAACCCTTCACCTCATTTAATAGTTTAATCCACAAAAGCTCCCTGGGAAACATACCAGGGAGGGCAAAAGATGAGGAGCCTGAGTTAGGACAGTGCTGAAGGACACTAACACTTTCTTTTCAATTTAATTTTTTCAAACCACTCACATCTTATCATCTCAGTACCTTTGGCATCCTGGTTGGACAGATGCAGAGACCCAGGCAGCTCAGGGCCCCACAGTAAGTCTTGGTAATGGACTTTTTCAATGAGAAGTTTCTGAATTAGCAGCTCTGTGTTCAGCCTCAATACCCCAGTCTTCCTGTCTGCTGAGCTTCAAGAGTTTTCTCCAAGATTATAAAGGCTTAACAAAAGAACAGGCCTTCTTCCCAATCTCTAGACTTGGGTCGCAGGGAACCAGTTGGTTTGATAAATATCCATCTATTGAGTATCTCTTACATGGTAGGCAAAACCACAGAGAACACAGAGACCACAGAGACAAAAGTGTGGTCTGGTCCTTGAGCTCAGAATCTCATGGGGAACCAACACAGACAGATCCTTTCAACATCATTGGTCAGGATGTGACAGCTGTACGCATGGTGCTATGGGGACTGAAGGACAGGCATGTCACCCAGCCCAGGGGACGAGGGGGCCTTCCTAGAAGAGGACAGGGAGGAATAAGAAGGCAAAGAAGGGATGGCTGATGTCCTGGGTAGGAGCTGACGTTGACCTCGGGGACAGGAGAGATGAAATGGAATGACACACATGGGGAGCGAGTGTAGTAAGATCAGTTCCGATAAAGTACGAATTATAAAACGAGCAGTGGGTGAGACATGTTTATCCCAGAGGCAGTGGGGAATTATATATTTATAAACAATGTGCTTACTTAGTCAGATTTATCTTTTCAACAGGATTAAAAGGAATACATGGAGCCACGTATCAAACTGAAACAAAGTAAGTTAGGATACAGTGGAATCTTTGCATGAAAAGTAAGGCTCATCAAGGTCAAGCAACAGATGAAGTGGGAGCCAGGTGGTCAAAAGATTCAGCATGGTGACAAGAGCAGAGGAAGTGTTTCGGGAGGCATGGCCACAGGTCCCCGAGATCGCATGTGTTCCATGAGCCCCGGGACCGGGCTCCGGGGTTCCTTACTGGAGAAGAGCTACTCTTGGTCACTGCTGGGCCTGTAGGGAAGTCCTTTACAAGTTAACTAGTTCCAGATGTTTGAGGGCTGGAAAATGGTAAAACCCTAACAGTAAGAATGACAAAGTCTGGGGAGGAGAGCCACGTGATTGAACATGCAGACATTTCAGTTTTGGGGTCTGTTGTACAAGTTCTGCAAATAAGAGGCCAGTCTCTGTGCCTCTCCGATTCCTGCATTGTAAAAAGGGGACAATATTTTTCTTACAGGTTTGCTGTGAGGTTAAAATGAAATATGGCACGTGGAAGCACTTTTACACTTAGAAAATGCTATATAAAATGAAGTCTTCTCACTATTAAAATAGGTGTCATTACCTGAGCCCCCTTTAAAGAAAACAGCCTTAAATGGTGAGCTGATAGAAAGACCACTGGTGGGAGATGAACTGTCACGATTGTGTGGGGAAGGGAGCAAAGCTTCTGGCCCCCTCACCCGGCACACCCTCAGGACGAGCGCTGCTCGGAGGGCTGGCCATACTGCAGCCCCACCTTCCCGGGCAGTGGCGGGGGTGGCCCAGAGCAGGGTGTCTTTGTGCAAATACATGAAGGACGCACTGCCGGACAGCTGGCTTACTTTTCCATCAGGTTGTTATTTGTGGCTTGGCCAGTGTTACCAAGGGGCAGGCATTTAGGTGTCACCGTCCTTGCCCGTACCAGGTGTCCTCCACCCTCAGTTCCCTGTGGCTTGAACCGGCCTCATCACTTTGATCCAGAGACAAAACTGCCACTGTTTCTCCTCCCGTGTCTTCTGGACAGGGAAGGGCCCACCCAGACTGGTGGAAACAGGAAGGTGAGAGAGCATACCCCACAGCATATGCAGCACAGCATACCCCTCAGCATACGCCATGGCGTACCCCACAGCGTACACCACGGCATATACCACAGTGTACCCCACAGTGTACACACAGCGTACCCCACAGCATACCCCATAGCACATACCACAGTGCACACCACAGTGTACCCCACAGCATACACCACGATAGTGTATACACAGCGTACCCCACAGTGCTCCTGGGGAAAGGTGGGGAAGCCCAGATCTAGATCAACAGAGAACTGCTCAGACTGGTTACCTGTTCAGACCAGAGGTAGCACACTTGGTGCTACAACAAAGGAGATGGAAACACTTGCCTTTTATTCTAAATGCTCTTTCCCGGACAAACTGTCCCTCCATAAACACACACCAACACTTACTGCCGAATCCATCTTCCCGGAAATATAAAGACACGTCCTTCAAGCAGCAACGGCTGCCTGTAATGCTTTTATGCGTCTGTTTGTAAAAAAGCAGGGGGGAGTGGGAGGGAGGGAGTCCAGGCCTGTGCCCTGGCCGCTGCAGCCTGCAGCATGAGCTCCCCAGGGGGACATCCTCCCTCTGATGCCAGCAGGAAGAAGGGAAATAGGTCAGGGCAGCAGCCAGAGTTTTCAGCACAGGCTGTCCAGCAGGAGGACGTCATTTTCCAGGTGGCAGAAAAGGGCAAGCTCAGATCTCAGAGAGGACCACGGGGTCCCTGAGGCCGGGAAACCGCTCACTCAGCCCTGCTACATACCCCCTCCCGCCACCTGCCCCGGGGAGCGCACGGCCTGGAGCTGCGAAGAGGGTTAAACCGCGGCATCGATCTCCTAATACGTTTCACTAACAGTGACCCCAGTGCTGTCGGGCAGCAGCTGGGCACTGGGTGAGTGCCGGCTGGCTGGCCTCCCGGCAAGGAGGTGCGGAAAGATCCCCAATGACCGTTTTACTCGTGGGAAGGACTTTGGAAGGAGGAGGGTGGCTCAGATTACTAGATCAGTATTTTAGACAGGAATGCGGAGGCAAGAAAGAGTCACTGACCCAGGACCCCCTGATAACTGGGGTGTGAGAACCTAGCAGTCTGCCCCGAAGCCGGTTATCTGCCCGTTAGCTAACGCTGTCTCCAACCACGACTTCTGGGAAGATGCTAGCCACGGGAACAATTCCCCATCTGGGGCACTACACCAGACCTCCCTGTCTTGGCGGGGTGGCAGGGAATTGCCTGAAAGAGGCAGCTGTATCGGGAGGGTGCAAAGGGGGTGTCACCAAGCACATGCCATTAAAAGGGACACAGCGCTCATAGTTCACAATCACAGCTACAATAACAGACACAAAGCTCTCACGTTGTGTGGTCCACGAGCAGCCTGGCCTCAGAGGGCGGCGACGCAGCAAACTCCCATCTCAGCGTTGTAACAAGCCATTTCAACCCAACTCTGTACAGCAGGGGTCAACGATCGTTTTGGATACAGGGACAGACAGTAACTACTTTAAGCTATGCAGGCCTTTTAGCTTGTTGTAGCTACTCAACCTTGCATGAAAGCAGCCGTTGACAGTACATAGGACAGTTATTGTGGCTGTGTTTCAATAAAACTTTATTTACAAAACTGGCAGTGGGCCAGATTTTCCAGCCCTGCTATACACCGAGTCAGGCTGGAAAGAATCGGTGAGCTTATTGGATTTCCACTGAGTAAGAAGTAAGTGAAGTCTTCTGAGCGCTCCTTGGCTGCTCTGGCCTTCAAGGTCACAAAGGGCCTCAGGTAAAAGGTAATCAGTACCCTGGGGCGACAGCACCAGACCAATGACCTGCAACAGTCCTCCCAGACTCCCAACTCAGGGCAAGGAACAAAAGCCAATAGCTGAGGAGAAGGACCCCATAAAGACATGGGGAAGAAGGAGAAATGCAAGGAGACACTCAGGAAAGCGGACCTGAGTGACGGGCAGAGATGCCAACGGCTCCGTGCTGACCAGTGTCGCTGTAAGCACGGTTCAGGGAAGCAAGGCCACCGGGTCTCAATGTGCAGAGAGGGAGGGGTGTCCGAATGGAAAGAGGAGACGTGCTGAGACGGCGCCGGCTCTGCGTGAGGCTATGGGATGGAGACACAATTCTCTCTTCACTCAGAGCAGGGGAGAGCCAGGCAGCCATTCCCGGGCAGCTACACGAAGCCCAGACAATGCACCGGGGCACCCTGCATGCCAGCCCTCTGTCCCTTCCCGGGCAGAGGGCTGACCTGGGGGCAGTGTCCATTACACAGTCCCTCTCTCACTCCATACCCTCCTCAAGTCCCTTCGCCCCTTCACGGTGGGCTCCGCGGGGGGGAGGGCAGCAGGTGCTGTGAAATCAAGAAACCTGCGCGCTTCTCCTTTTCTACACGATACTGGAAGTGCACAGTAACTGGGAAAAGCAGGCAGGGAAGTCCTGGTCAAAGATAAGACAATAAAAAGAACAATTTTAAGGGGAGGGACAGGGCAGGTGTCAAGGACAATCACACCTTCACAATACCTGATGATCTGAGCTACACCTGACTATCAGGGGACCAGGTGGCCATCACAGCAGGCGCTCAACACCAGACGCGGTCCTAGGCGGGAGGCGACACAGTGAGGGCCACCCTGGGGTGAGCACTCCGGGAGGTGGGAGAGCGGACCCACACTCAGTGTGGTCACACCGCACTATCTGCTAAGGTTGGGAAGGGTCTCTGCATACCAAGGAGTGCAATACATCAGGTTTTCTAGATCCTGGAGCGGGAGGGCAGGTGGGCAAACGCAGCGAATAACAATGCAAGTACTATACAGGCAAAAGTAAATGAATGCACCTGTAACAACACGCAATCTCTCCCCATTCCTACACTGTTCAGAAAACAGTTTTCACATATTACGTAAAGGGAAATGCCCAGGAGAATCGGCGGTAACTGTTTCCTTTCGTCAGAATTCCGTTATCCTTAGGTTAGGCTGTACCTGTCTTTCCTCTGGCTGAAGACCTTTCAAACAGCTGAAATGATCATATGAGCAGCTAGGAAAATGCAGAAAGGTTCTTTATGAAGCAACCCCCACCTTGGGGCTGTGAAAGACTGGGACACTACAACCAAGAAAGATAAGTATCAGTCTTGGTTTAGACTAAGGATCTGCAAACACACTCACATGCCTGGGGCACTGAAAGACTGGGACAATTTTATCATTTCAACAGTCAAATGTCAGCAAATATAAGACAAAAATAAGGTCATAATGACCACGAGGGTAAAAGAGTTTAGGGCCACTCACTCCTTTGAGTGGTCAGTATTCTCTTTGACCCCTTTGGGCTTTTGGATATCACCAGCGGGACAGAAACACGATCAGGAAAAAGGTGGTTAAGGAAACAAGAGTTGAAAAAGAAAGGGAAAGAAACTTTAGGAGACAAAACGCGACAGGAACATGGCTAGGGTGAGAAATGGGAGGCGCAACAGAAATGTGATTCAGACAGTAAGTGACGAGGACGTTCCCAACAGATGTCGAGGGAATCCAGCGTAGAATTTCTGTCCTCTATCCAAAGCACAACAAACAAAAACCAAACGTCTGCTGCTCTTTCCTCTAATGTCTTTAAGTCATGATCTCGAATGGACTTACCTACTTCCTCCAGCACGAAACTACTCTGTAATTCATTATCTAAAGGCCCACACAGGAAAATTCTACAAATTTTCCCTTCTACCTAACTGCTCGGCCACTTCAAAAACTGCAACAGCTATTGACAGACAAATGGAGTGTTTGGATTCTTGAAATCCTTCTCTACTAGGGGGCTATTTTTAATTGCTACAGATTCAAGCTATTATACATTGTGAAGGGAGAGGCACCTTCCGTGGCAAGAGAAGGATTTCTTTGTCACAAATGTAAATGCAACAAAATAGAGGACAACATGAAACTGATGGGACAACTGAGGAGCTGGCCAACAGAGCTGATGCAATGCCCAGGGCACTGCAGTGACGTCTGGGAGAGGGAACCCATCTCTTACACTAAGACTTCAGAATTTCTTTTGCCATGCCACTTTCTTTCACAAAACAAGAGGGGAAGTGCTAGAGTGATCCCACGGAGGAGGCCACCAATGGCCATACCACTTGCTTAGCCAGGAGGCAACGTGGTGCTTCTCCCGAGGCCACGTCATCCAACACAAGCGTCGGGTGAGCCTCTTCTCCCGGACCTAATACAGCTGCTGGTGAGTCAAATCAAAATGAGAGATGCTGAAGCTTATAAACAGGTATTTGTATCACTTAACATCCGATCAAAGAAGCCCACACATCTGATCTCAAAGATCTACAAAGATCCATGAATGAGGTAACCTCTAGGAGCCCACAATCTTTCAGCGCTGTGCATGTTACCATACTGCACGAAAGCTGGAGGGGCCTAAGGATTTGACTATAAAAGAACTGAGGACAAAGGCAGGCCCACAATCCTCAGCCTGAGCCCAGCACACTCCCCGCTATTCCTTTCTCGTGCCCACCCAGCAGGATGAATGGCTGGGGGAGTCTTGGAGAGAAGATGGATCTGTTGACTATGACTTGATAAAAATTAGCAGGTGGACGGTCACCATAGCAGAGGAGAAGCCTAACTCCTGCCTGTAAGAGCCAGCCCAACAGGCAGAAACAAAAACACAATTAAATTAAGTCAGAAAACCCGCTACAGAAAATGCAATTACTCAAAGATACAAATAAATGTTCAAAGAAAATTGGCCCCTGACAGGGTTAGTCAAGCTTCGAAATCCAGCTGGAGGCAGAAAGCTGAGGCTAATTCATCAAGCAGGAGGACCGCAGAGTGGGCTCTCTGTGCCAGCATCTTGGTTGGGCAGGCCTGCTGGTCAACAGGCGGCCCAGGACACCCACTGTGAGGAGCAATGTGGGGGCGCCGGCGTGGCAGAACAGAATGGCTCATGCATGTGGAAGGCTGAACACCAGGAAGTGACACACTGCTCTTTGACGTAGCGGAAGTACATTGGGCTGAGCGAGCCCCATTTCTCCTCATCACTCTACAAACAAGACGCAACCAGAAGACCGCCTGCCTACCTCTCGCTGCAGGACCAGCTCCTTGGTGAAAAGTGTCGCCTCCTCGCTGAAGGGCTCCCCCTCCTGCACCAGGCCTGGGAGGTTCCGGGCTCCTCTGGGGCACTCTATGCCTGTGTTAGGAGAAAAGGAGGATTAGTGATGAAGGGGGCCGCTAGGCCTGGTGGCCGGCCAGGAAGGCCCTCGGACATTTCCAACAAGGCAGGCATCAGGTCAGAATGCCGTCGTGTCTGAGACAGGGGAGAGGCAGTAGTAGGAGGGCAGGAGTTGAGTTCGTCCAGGTGGGAAAAACCAACACCATCAGAGCGGCCACACTGGAGACGGGCTCTCAGCCACAGCACCCAGATGTCCGCGGGTCCTCACCCTGGACTCTTGGCTCCTTATAGTCCCAGAGTCCCACCACTTTAACCACTTACATGAATGGCTCCCACGTGAATGACACTAACAGCCCAGCTACTGTGCACTCTGAGAGCCATTCCGCTGACTCCTAGACATTTCTCTTTACTAACTTTTACATCAAATTCAAAATAACTGTCATTTTCCTCTTCAAATGAGCTTCCCCCTCTGTCCTCCGGCTTGTTTTGGACAACAGCACCATCAGTTTTTCATTCAGAATCAGAGACAGAAAAACAGAATACTGATGAAGTAGTAGATGTCTAGAGCCAGAGAGACCAGGATTCACATCCTAACTCCATCGCTTATTAGCACTGTGACCTTGGCCAACTTATGGCACCATTCAAGGCTTCCACTGCCCTGTCTGTAAAACTGGTTTAATAATATATGTACTTCACACAACTATTGTGTGCACTAGGGGAGATTATGTATGTAAAATGCCATATTTTTCCGTGTATAAGATGCCCCATGTGTAAGACCACCCCTACTTTTCTAACCCAACATTAAGAAACCTTCTCAATCAGTTACTCCCGTGTATGACGACCCCCAATTCCTGCTCTAGCAATTTTAGACAAAAGTATCATCTTATACATGGAAAAATACGGTACGTAGCACAGTGTTGACATGGGGAAAGGTTTAATACCTTTCAGCTCTTACTACTTTATCACTGTTACCGTCAGGATCACCCAACTTTCACTCCACAACCAGCCCATAAGACCCCCAAGGACAGGCTCCCATCCTCCATTCCTCTGTGTATCCAGGGACAGTAGTTTATACAAAACAGATGCTTACTAACCAATTCAGACTGCCTTTCCTTCTCTCTCTGATTCAGTCATTCACTTTGCAAATACATTTATTGTTGACAGTGCTCACCTGTGACAGGCCATGAACTATGTCGTGTTTTGATGTATACATCACACATAAATATTTTCCCCCAAATCACAATGCAGCTGTATTATGAAGTAAGCAGTCAGATTATGGGGCATGCACTCAGTGTCCCCGTCTCTCCATCACTTCTTTGCTGCTGCAGTAAGGCAGAACTGGGAAGTGTGACCTTCCACCCAGCAGCCTCAGGTGAAGAGAGAAGACATTTGGCATGGGGAGGCAAAGCAGCAGGGCTTCGAGGCTACTGCCAACACCTGCTGAGGAGGGAACTTTGGGAGAAAAGGGGCCCCTGCTGAGAAAGAGGGTACATTTCTTATGGATGAAGCCAGGTGGCTGCTCATGTTTCTGGCCACAGCACAGATTCAAGAATAAAGCTCAGAGGAAAGAGAATAGTTTATACCTCGGGTTTTCAGAAGTTCAAGAAGAGAGCTTTCTCCCTAAGCCTCAAGGCCTCACAAAAGGAATACATGACATCAAATGAAATGCTAGTTGGTAGCACAGCAGCACAGCATCAGGAGAACAGCGTTAGCTGGTGGCCAAGAATGTTCTCCCAAACAGGCTAAGATGAAGATGGGGCAGCTGAAGGCCTCACCCAAGAGTCACATAGGTGACAAGATTGCCAGGGCTGCCTCATCCCCAACACCACAGTCCTAGGCTGCATGAGAAGGTGAAACTTATTTTTGTAAGACAGCAATAAACTCACAGAGTCAAAGAGCCCGAAGTTAACCTTGAAGGGAGAGATGGGGCTGGAATAAAACGAAATGAAAGATAGCCCATGGTTCTTACAGTACCAACAGCCAAACACTTTCATTTTATATCTGCAAACTAAGCAAGAACAGAATTGTCAAAGAGAAAAACAAACAATTCTATTGAACTTTTGGGCCACATGACCACAGATAAAGCATCACTGCAGAAACAAGAATAATGCTAACCTAAGGGTTCAGTTGTTTCTGACCCTCAGCAGCCCTCTGGGTGGGACACACGGGGAAGGGCTGCCATGAACTGGGGCCTAGGACCAGGGTGCAACGAGGGCCACTCACTGGAAGGCAGGGACTAGGGCAAAGAACTCCCACTAAAAGGGCACAAAAGACTGGAGTCTGGCTGGTTGAGGAGATGTATGCGCTCTACTCCTCTGTCACTCCCTTGGTATTCGAAATCTCAAGAGCTCCCACACACTCTCTCCAACTCTTGCGAGACCAGCAAGTGATCAAATCCAGAAAACAAGATGGCTCAATGAGCCCAGGGAGCTAAACAAGCCAACCGGAAACGCACTCAAACTGCCTTCCAGGAGAGAGTCCCTGGCCTGTGCTGACCCAGTCCCAGCCCCTCCCTGCAGGCCCGCAGGCTCAGGGGGGCCACTGCTACGCGCTCCGCTGCTTTCCAACCACCCAGCTGCTCAAGAGCAGGAGGGTGAAGTGGGCTGTTGGCCTGCTTTTTCTTTAAGTGGGAGAAGTAAACGCCTTGTGCACACCAGCATCTCTCAGGCAGGCGTGTGAGAGAAAGAAGAGGGAACAGAAAAGTTGCTTGAGAACAAGAGTCTTAGGTCCGCTTTTATCATTTGCTTCTTTCTCTTCTGGGCTGACTCACCTTCCTGGTCAAAACCTGTCTCGCTGTCACATCTCAGCTCAGGGTCACATGTGGCTTAGCTGACACTAGTTATGAGGACAGACAGAGAGGAGCTGTACCTTAAAAACAGACCCAGTGGGAGCAGGTGCCAAAGTTTACCCCAGTCAAAAGTGCTAGAAGAACTAAGGGAAAAAGTGAACTTTTACTGAGCACCCTCGAGTATCTAAGCATTGACACCAGGCTTGGATCATGAGGAAGTGGCCCAGCAGAACCTCAGACTGTCAGATGCCACAGCCGCTGGGAAAACGTCCAGCTGGCGTGGGATATCACTGTCACCAGAGGGTGTCACCTCCTACAGTGGAGAACAGGTGGGGGACTGCAGGGCCCCGGGGTGCTCTTTCCTTGCTGGGCAGGTAAGCTGGTATTGAGACGAGAAACGCAGGTGCGCCTGGCACTGGTGGCCGAGTTCCAGGCCCGGGGGGGAGTGAGTGCCTGCACGACAGGGGGCCTGAGGCAGGAACTGAAACAGGGGCTCAGAAACGGGGTGTGGGCAGGGGGAGGCAAAATCTACCATCGCACAGGGTCAACGCGGAGGCTGGGGGAGCAGGAAGGGACTGATGATACTGAATGTCTGAGTGTTAGAAATCTGATGCGCTGGCTAATAAATCCTGCAGAAGAAAGACTGTGCAGATGAGTGTTTTTCAAACTTGAATTTTTATTATGACCTATATTCACATTTACATATGGGCATACACACTTCATATAACAAAGTTTCCACAAAATAACGGTTCATCTCTCTTTTGTTCTATTTCATTAACCAAAAAATCGAGATGGCTATGGCACTGAACTAGTTTAAGACCTCTGGTGGGACAAGACCCCTTGAAAAGCACTGGTATAGAGCGAGGCATGCAGACAGCAGGCTGGCCGGGGTAGGCAGGCCCCGATGGCCCCCATGGAGCATTAAAAGGCTATGCTGAGTGCTTATCAGCTTCCAGACATGCTTTTGTGTCCCAAGGGTGCAAGGATTGGGCAGGAAATATGCTGCCCACTAACAGGAAACCACACACACGCTCAAGTTCCACAGCCGGGAAGACAAGTGTCACTGTTGAGAACCAGGTGAGGACACAGGCTGTCGGCAAGCGGAGTCCCACTGCATGCCCCATTCCCAAGAGCGTGGTCAGGACGTCAGGCCCATCCCATAGCACCTTTACTCCAGTGGGGACAGTGGCACTGGGCTGGGACACAGCTGGGCAGCTGTTACCAACACAATGAACTTAAAGAAAAGAAAAGAACAAGTGAACGAAAACAGACGAAGGGAAAGGAAGGTGGGTTCTCAGAAAGTGAACCCAAGGCCGCAGCTGCTGGGCTGGGCAGGCGGACACGCGCCAAAGGAGAGCTCCAGAAGCGCCCGCAGCCCGCTGAGGAAGTGCCTGTGATCCTGGAGCGTGTCTACTGCGTCACACAGCTATCTTTCCCGATGACGCGCCGGCGCCGTCCTGCCTGCTGATAAGACACGTTAACTTCCTGCGCCTCAGACGCCACAGGTGCGCTTAACTGTCAAGCTTCCCCTGACACTCACGAGCCACTCAGAAAAAAGCCATTTTCATAGTAATAATAAAACTCTACATCTAAAAAAACTGCCAAACATTCTTGAGCACTTTCCTTGCCTGTTATGGGGTGTGCGAGAATGGAGAGAGACAGTGGGCCTGCGGGGACCTCGCAGCTGACCCTGCCAAGGGCAGATTCAGAACAGGAAGGCAGGCAACCCACAAACCTGTCTGCCTACAGGCAACAACCCATGATCTTTTCACACGTTATCTGTGCTTTCTGGGGTATGATGGCTAACCGAGACTATTTAAAACAAAAGACAAAAAAGGGATGTGCTCGATTCTGTTCAGCTTAGGAAGACGTAGTTCACCCTGGGCTGGTTCCTGCTCTGCCGCTGACTAAGTAGGGAACCTCTCCAGGCCCCCTGGGCTCTGTCTATAAAATGAGGGTGCTCCAAAGTCTCCGGGGCCATAAAATCCTACAATTTTGGTGATGCCCTTTTGAGATTCCTCACCCGAGGCATGCATGCGTTGTGGAGTACTGGATGCCCCCTTTTAAATTTAAAATGCTGGGCTACAGAGCAGTCTATTAAAAAGAAATTATACATTTAGAGACATTGACTAACTAGGTCAATTAACACAAACACTTTGGTCAGTCAGCTTTGGAAAAGAAGTACAAATTCTTGTTAATGATACGATAATGGCTATATAAGAGATTCTAGTGATGGCTATGAGAGTCATGTATCGCTCTGTTTTACACTGTGTGTTCAGTTTTATGATAATTAAGCCTCCGGGCTCCCAGTGTGTTTGCCTTTTCCTTGCCTGGGAGATAAAGGGAAGGGCAGCAAGTCTGCTTGGCAGAAGTGAGAGCTTCCTGATGGTACTTAGCACGGCAGAAGAGACCCAGCACTCAGCGAAGGAAACAAAACTCAAGTGGAAACAATAACCAGGTGGAAGGATTAGTCAATGGGACTTATTGCAGGCCTACTGTGTGATTACTACCTCATTGGACATGACCGAGGGAAGGGCACAGGGGGCATGCAGACAGCACCTTTGCCTTCTGCCTACTTAGGCTACTTACAAATGCCACAGTTCACTTCCCAGGTCTCCCCTCACTCCATTTCACACACATCGCCATCAGTGCCTACTGTGAGCTGGGCACTATGTTGGAAGCTGAAAACTCGGTAACGAAAAACAAAGACTTTGCGCCAATGAAGCTTAATTACCAGTATGAAAACATTATTTTCCTCTATATTCTGTTATTGGTGATTTCACCATTCAGTCCATAGGTTGCTAAGAACTAATATGTATGTAATAATTAGATTACCTTAGGCAGATGCACGTGTGACTAAGAGACTGTCGTTAAGAAGGTATGAAACAAGTCACGGGGCTCACCATGCCTTGTCCCTTGCTAAGTAAGGGTCAGCCTCAGTTTCTCCAGCATGTGACCCTGGCCTTTTTCCTCTCCCTTTACCATAAGGTGGGAATGGAGGCCAGAGCAGAAGGTGGAGAAGGGCAGGGAGGGAGGGAGGGTCAACCCTACACCTCATTTGAAGGTAGTCGATTTGCAGTCAGGCTGGCAGAGGGAAAAGAGCTCTGCGCAAACAGGAAAGGGAGCTACCAGGCCAGAAAGACTCTTGAACTTGAACTGGGCAGTGCACAGAATAAGCCCATCAGGAGTTAGTTACAGGAAGGAGGGGACTAACGTGTCAGCTGGAGCATGAACACTGGTCATCTACAGAGAAGTCCCTGGAAAAAATATGAGCCCTACAACCGCCCTCCAGGTTCCAGCATTTGTGAGCGCTGACCTCACCCTGGGCCTGTCGGAGTGTCATGGATGTGCCCATAAATCTGCACTCTTCCCTCACTGCTCCCATGAGCAAGCCTATGCGGTCTGACCGTTAAGCTGGTGAACTTGCCACCGTGCACTCACGTTGGAGCACTGTACAGACAGCTCGGTAAGGTGTCCTAACCTTGGTGTATCTGTGTCTCACAGCTGTGTCTGTGTTGGCGTCTGGCAGTGTCTTGCTGAATGGCATTTATTATTATTGTTGCGTGTTTTTGTGTGCTGCCTCGAGAATGTCGGAGGTTGAATCAGAGCAGAACAAACACTTGTTAAACTTGGCAAGAGTGGAAGTGAAATCAGGGACATGTTAGTCCAAGTTTATGGGGATAATGCCATGAAGAAAACAGCAGTGTACAAAATGGATTAAATGTTTTTCTGAGGGGAGAGAAAGTGTCACTGAGGAAGACAGGTCAGGGTGGCCAACAATGAGCAGAATGGATGGAACATTGCAAAACTTCATTGAATTGTGTCAAAATCATCAGCTGACTGTGAAAAGCAGAGCAGATCAAGTAAACACTGATAGAGAAATAGTTAGGAAAATCTTAACTGAAAATCTTGGCATGAGAAAGGTGTGTGCAAAAATGGTCCCGAAGGAGCTCACCGATGAACAAAAGCAAAGGAGAGACGAAGTTTGCCAAGACCTTTTGGAGAGGAAAGATGATGTTTTGGGCCGTGTTATCACTGGTGATGAAACACAGATGTACTAATACAACCTGAAACAAAGTGTCCAAGTGCACAAGGAAGTCAGCCAATTCTCTAAACCAAAAAAGTTCTACCAGTCCAAATCAAGAGTCAAAATGATCTTGATAACCTTTTTTATATCAGAGAATTGTTCATTATGAATTTGTACCAACTGGACAAATAGTCAAGTAAGTTTACTATTTGGAAGTGCTGAAAAGGCTGAGTGAAAAAGTTAGATGAAAATGACCTGAACTCTTCGCCAACAACTCATGGCACCAGCCCACACGGCCCTGTCTGTGAGGGAGGTTTTAGCCAGTGCACACATTAACTGTATTGGAACACCCTCCCTGCTCACCTGATCTGGACCCCAAATGACTTTTTTACCTGAATTAAAGGAAATATTGAAAGTAAGACATTTTGACGACATTCAGGACAGAAAAAGAGTTCCAAAATTACTTTGAAGGGTGGACTAGGCACTGGCATTGGTGCAGAGCTTCCCAAGGGGAGTACTTCGAAGGTGACCACAGTGATAGTCAGCAATGAGGTATGTAGCGCTATTTCTAGGATGAGTTCGCAAACTTAACTGTCAGACTTCCGAATGTGAGAAAAAAAATACAATCCAAATAAAACTAAGTTGTTTCTTAGGGTGGATACTGTAACATACTCAGATTTTATTCTTTTCTATCATATTCAGATTTTTTCTTTGTAGATCCAACAGGCTCCCTAGCACAAAGTGGCATTGCATATCCTCAACAAATGTTGGATGAACGACTGTTAGTGAGAAATACTTTTGAAAAGAAGTAAAGACACAGAGAAGGAAATGACTAATGAACTGTCAGGGCTACAGACCTCATGCAAAACAGCAGAAGAGAACCCCTAACTACATACATTGCACTTTCCCACGGTTATAGAACATTTCAAGGTAGAAGCGCACAGCTACCCACATGGAGCACGCCGGCGTTTGAATTAGCACACCCGGCAGGCGCAGGCTACACCCCGAGAGGGGGTGCTCGGCGCGGCCCGGCGGCGTCAGCATGACCCGGGGCTGGCGCCCCGCGAAGACGCAGTTTCCCGTGGAACGAAGAACAATGTCCATGTCTGACCCCGCGTTTGGCTCTCGGAGGCTATGTGGCCACACAGAAACGCAGAAAGCCGGAGTACGTCTGAAGAGAGCAGAAATGATTCAGGAGTGGGGAGGCCTCTGTTTAAAGGAAAGAGAGGTGCTAAGTCTGTACAGCTTGGCGAAGTGGTGACTAAGAGGCTGACACGGTGACAATCTGCAAATATTTGAAAGGTGTAAACACATAAAGGAGGGAAAACGCTTAGCCTGAAAATAGGGGGTGTAATTATTAGGGCCAAGAAAATCTGAAAGAAATACCGGAAAGTTGAGCACAGGGAAGACTTCCAGATTATGAGTAGGTGTCCCAACGGAAATGAAAATGCTGTTATTCGACCCTAAAGCTGAAAGGTGGCACCAAGCCCACCCTCCACTTATGTGAAAGCAGCTGAGACCAGGGAACTGTAATTTCATTTTCTACATTTAGGGAAAGACTTCTCTAATCACACTGACACGTGAACACCTCTGCTTTAAACCCTGCTCCCCCAAATGATCACAGCTTCTGTTGACCGAACCACAGAGACACAGTGGCGGCTCTGGTGGGCCTCACAGAACAGCGGCTTGATGAGCCAGCGCGTGGGGCATGCCTGGCTAGGAGGAGAGTGGAGACGAACATAGACCTGGGGGACAGACGGCGGGGAAAGGGACAGCGGCATCTTCACCCCTGGTCTCAAGGGCCCCTGGCAGGAGTGCTGTGAAATGCTGTAGGTTTCCCAGATGGACCTATGGCCCTCTCTCCTGCACACACAGTCTCTGGAGTAAACATCAAGGACACAGCAAGGCGCAGAAAGAGCACCAGAAAAAGCCTCCTGTCACACCAACCGCACTGCCGCAGCCAGACGATTTATAATTCACAGGCTCTCCGCAGAGCTTTTTACCCCCAGGTTCAATTAGTTTCACTTTTACACTTCCCCTTGACACCCTTCCCCCGACCCAAAACCAACAGAAACAAACAAAAGCCCACTACACCTCATAGAGAGCAGAATACTTAAGCTCTGCATATAGCCCAAGAAACACAACGTGTTTAACAAGATCCAATTTAAACAATTCTTTGGAGCTACCAGTATTTAGAAAGCTATTCCCTCTCTAAGCACCAAGAACAAAACCTGGAGCTCAAAACACTGGTACCAAATGCAGAGAAAGGCCATCTGCCCAATTTTAAGAAAGTCGTTATCACCTGAAGGTATAATCAAAGCCAAATTAGTTCACGTTGTTCTCAGAAACGTAACACATCTCACGCACCCAAAGCCTGCTCTTAGTTCTAAGTTTTAAAACAAATAATTTGGAGATATAAAGTTGCAAATGGTGTCAATGAATCAGTTAACAATCGGAAACTGCAACCATCCCACTTGGGAGCAGCTGGTCCTACATTTTCATGTTCCCAAATTGGCCCAAAGAGCAAGCAAACGACAGACAGTTGGTTCCTAAGAGTTTGTTCTACATGGTATGAGGTCTCAGTTTGTACCAAAAGGGTCAGGAATGAAACAAGGATCTTTGCACCATCTCTAATTCTTTATTTTCTCCCTCGTTCTCCAAGCCACTCCTGTGTTTCCTCGGGGGAGTTAGTGTCTTGTGGCCGTTTTGGAATGCGTCATTGCTGAAGCTCTTTCAGTGATCAGAACAAAGGGGTAAAAGAAGAATGAAGGGGTTCTAATTAAAGAGATCAAACTCCTCAGGTAACTGTAGTCAGGAGTCAGAGCTGGTCAGGAGGTGACACTGAAGAAGCTATTTTTAGTTCAGGGTTTCAGTTGTTTAGGGGAGACTTATAGGAGGTTGTTCTTATTCGATACTGTTTGATGCATTTCGTTGAAAGACCAGAAACTTAAACTAACTGGGAACAGCAACAATGCAGCTCCCTTTGAAGGAAGGAAGGAAGTGGGGGTGGGGGGCCTATGCAGGAGGTGCAGTGCTTGGCCTTAAACGTGCCTCAGGTTTTTGCGATCCGAGTCCTCACAGTGTCACCTAGGAGAGCAGTGACTCCTCCTGGCTCCTGTCTGGTTGTCAGGAGCCTGTACATGGCAGGCTCTGATCTGCAGTAACCTGAGGTGCAGGGTAAATGCCAGTACCTGGTACATAGTAGATATTCGGTATTTACCTGCCCCATGAATGCCAGAGAGGAGAAAATCTAGCAGACGGGTACAACGAACCTGCTCTAACTGCCCTACATGGAATTCCGAATGCAGACTGAACACTCGGCAAGTTCCTGATGAATCCTAGTAACTCCTACTTCCAGGGCCACGGCCAGTGGGCGTTAGAGGCTAAGCCACTGCCCGTGGTCCAGGAGGACTGGCTTCAGGAGGACTGGCTTAGCGGCCTTCTTCTGCATTTCTGACTCCCAGTCTAGCGGGCAGTGTGCAGAACTGGCCTCACCAGCTTGATTTATCGTTGGCTTACAGGCCAAAGAACATTCCCAAAAGGGAGAAACACATGTGAGCTGGTGCAGGCGATAACAATCAGGTCAGCGTCAGAATAATCTCTTATAATTCTCCCCACTTCAGACAAGATCTGAAAAAAAAAACAATGATTTCAAAGGAGGAATAAACTCCCCCTGATTGACGAGGCCTTTCCCTTCCCTGGCACCCCAAGACCATGACTGTAAACAATCTAGCCAGGCAGTCTCAGGGTGAGGGGGTGGGGTGGGGGTTTGGGGAGGGGTTGGAGATGGCTGGCTGTCTGCTTCCCAATGCATATGCTCGTTTTTGGGTTTGCTACAAGCAGCAGCTGCAATAACACCACCATCGACCAGGAACACAATGACACCACTGGGCACGGGAAACAATTGTGCCCTCCAACAATGTTTCCCCTTGGGTTTCTCTTCATTATTCAGATCAAAACAGCAACCTCATGTCTTCATTACATAAAAAACAAAGTAGCTGAGGTCAAAAGCTAGGGACAACATGGTCTTTCCAATGACAAGAGAGTTTCATGGCTCAAGTTTTTATGTAACACCCAGGCACCATGGAGACGGCGTCTAACAAGCACAAGCCCCCACGTCTGAGCAACGAGGGGGCGTTGGTTTCTATGAGAACCTCAACTTTTGCTTTTTCTGACTTATTTTAAAAATGTGACTTTGTCTTTGAATCAAATCAAACTTAGATTTATTTTTGCCCTTTTCATTTTTGGCACCGAAGAATTCCAACCATGGTCTTCTTAATTCCAAGTTAATGGGTAAAGAGAAGAACTGAGACTACCGTCTAGGCTGGCAGAGAATAACTACAGGGTGGGGAGAGCGCCACAGAAAATACCCACTTGGATCTTGCACATACAGCTTCCAGAAGGTATTCTGGCACACACCTGGCAGCCAAATGTAAAAGCTACTTACTTGCATAAATTTAGAGGCACTTTTTCTAAACCAAGCTGTACTGTTATCTGAGCAAAACGGTTCTGAGATGTGTGGCGTGTCCTTCCAAACCACTGCCTTTCTTGAGCTTCCTCCCAGAGAACTGCTCTGAGCTCCTCCTCCCGAGACAAGTGAAATCTCAGTGTTTAGAGGAGAGTATATTAGCTGGTTGAACTGGAGAAGAAGAAACAGGCTGGGGCTCCCCAAAACCAAGGAGGAAGAACAAAACACTGATACTTTACAAATCAATCAATTAATCAAATGCACACACACATGCGAGTGGTGGAGGAGAAAGCAAGAATTCTGAGAAGCTAAGGTTCTTTAAGAGCACAGGATGACCCATCCTGATGAGTGACGTGAGCTCTGGGCTGTGGAGGAAGCATAGCAGGGTGTTTTTTGTCGTTGTTGTTACATAGCATAGATGGATGAACAGAGCACTTCTGTGGGTTAAACAGAGTCCGGTGCCTGTTTTTGTACAATCCATAAGCTAAGAATGGTTTTTATACTTTGGAATGGTTAAAAAAAAAGAAAAATCAAAGGACTAATATTTTGTCATACACAAAAACTGTTTGACATTCAAATTTCAGTTTCCATAAATAAAGTTTTATTGGAACACAGCCATGCTCTGTTGTCTATTTGTGACAGAGACTATATGGCCCACAAAGCCTAGAATATTTACTATCTGGCCCTTTATAGTACAAGTTAGCCAACTCTGGCTCTAAAGGAGACTGGAGGCCGGTTAAAAAAAAAATCCAGGCAAGGCAGAGTTCAACTTCCAAGAACCAGAACATCAGTATAGGTGACAACGTAAGAATATCTTAACTAGTAATAAGAACGACACTAAAAACACTACGGTGGTGGAATCTAGAAAATAAAAGGCACGTGGCTCCTGGGAACCTGTCCGAGGCTGCTGACAGAGCCACGGGTGTGCCCTCAGCCTTCCTCCGCTGCACTGTTTTAGGGACGACCCTGTCCTGCCCTGCGACCTTTCCCCTCCAAACCCCATGGGTACAAACCCTGACGTCTCCAGAGCTACACTTGGTTCCTCATCATCACCACTCCCTTCCACTCCCTGACAACAGCCCTTGGCTCCTATGGCTTCGTATTCACACTTTATCTTTACACTAAAACTCTCCATGACAGTAACCTCCTCAAGGACGATACTATCTTCTCAGTGGGAGCCCTAGTAGATCTCCGTAAGGTATTCAACGCTGAGCACCAACACTTCAGGGAAATTTGTTCTGCCAACTGCTGCTCTCAGCTGGTGTCCCATGGCTCTCCTCTCTGCTTTGTCCTGGGCGCCTTTCTTTTGCGGCTCTGCACTGTGTCTCCGCAGGGCCATCCATTTTCACGTTCTCCATCACTGTGATCAGGCAGAACCCAGACGTGTCGCCTCCCACAGTTCTCTGGACCCAGATCTCCTCCTCTTCTTCCCCCGTCTCCTATTCTGGTTTTAGCACTGCCAGCACCTCCTGCCAACCGGAAAACCCCACTTATCTTTGACTTGTCCCTATTTTATCCACATAATCAAATGATGCGACAACTCATCAATTCCATTAATTTCACCTCCACTGCTGTTTGTACAGTCCCTTGACTCCTCTCCATCTTCAACACAAGTCAGCTTGTTCAGGCTTCTGTCACTTAGCCACGAACCTTCTGATCTACCTGCTTGTCCTCCACTCCCTCCTCTATACAGCTACTAGATTAATTTTCCCAAAGCAAAATATTCTGCTGAAAACTCTTCAGTGACTGCCCATAGTTTACCATATAAAATCACAACTCCACAGTCTGACATCCTAGACCTTTTAAGGTCTGGTCCAATTCCTTGCAACCATATAAAACATTCATTACCCACTTGACAGCCCTTCAAATATTTGAAGACGGTACAACATCTATTTCCTCTCATCCTCATGTCTTATTTTCTCCAGACTAAGCATCCCCGGGTCCTCACAAGACACGGGTTTTGATTTGCTACCATTCTATTGTTTCTCCTCTTCCAGCCTGCATAATTGAAGAGTATCTTCAAACTGGGAATATCTTCCTCGATTTAATTAAAAAGGTCTGATGGGGTGGGGGGGCATGAAACGGGGAAGCATCCCTTTTCATTTGCTGCCTCTGGATTAATGGGGGAGGGTGAGCTAGGCTGTGACTCCAGGCAGGACGCGGCTGCGGCAGGAGACAGCTCCATTAGTGCAGCAGGATCCCCGGCTGAGGGAAAGGGGAGCCCTGGGGACTGCGTGGGAGGGGCGGGGCCTCCGAGCTGGGGCCCAGCCCGTTCCGGCTGGCTGTCTCTCAGAGGCAGCCCCAGGCACTGTGGAGACCCTGGTAGTGTTGTGACAAGCAGTCTATTCATTTCCTTCTCTCATTCACTGGGCTCTCAGGGATAAAGAAAGGAAGAGCAAATCCAAACCACTGCCTCGATTCCACTCCGCAGAATTCAGGGAAGGATGCTTCTATTGAAGTGATTATAGTCCCTGTTTGGGAGACCTGAGGGGAAGAAAAGGAGTCCTGCATCCTTTACTTTCCACAACGGCAGCACCGCAGAAACGACGGCTTCAGTCATCACTGCGGCCGGTGGGACAGTGACAGATATGGCTTGCACTTAATTGAGGCTTTTAGCTCCTGTCACACTGTGCCAACAGGGCAGCAAAGCGCCAGGGTTTGCTGTGATGCTGGATACAGAGCTTTGGTGGCAGAGCGGCGGGTGGGAGGTGGGGGTGGGGAAGGGAGGGCAGCCAGAGGGACAAGCGGTACTGATGCAGGGGGGAGAAGCGGGTACCCACGGAGGGGGGAGAAGCGGGTGCTGGCAGCGGGCTTCCTGAGATTCTGCTGTCAGAAGGGAGACAGTAGCCAGAAAACCATGGCTTGTAATAAGGGGGTCACAGGTGAGGAGCTGGCAAGGTGGTGCTCACGGAGGGTGGGAGTGTGGACTCCCCGAACACGGCTGGCGGGCCATGTGAGTGTGCGCAGTGTGTGTGCACGCTCGGGGGGTGGGGCTCACATGCTCGAGGACAGTGGGCGGGAGGCGGGGGCACTCGTGTGCGCGCCTGTGGGCAGGGACAGCAGCCGTCAAAGCGGCGCGTGTGGGAAGCATGAAGCTGGAGGGGCACAAGTGCACGGTGAGTGACCGGCATGGCGGAGACCAGAGGCAGAGCCGGGCCGTCACCCGGGTACGGCACAGCCGAGCACAAAGTTTCATTCCAGGGAGAACGGAGTGGGGCCGCCCCCTCAGGTCCCTTCCGAGCCCCCCCGGCCCCACCCTGAGAAAGCACGAGGGCTTGTTTGCGCCTCTCACGGACTCCGGCCCCCTGTTCACCCCCGGTCATATCCCGGCCCGACCGCCCGTCAGACCGGTCTTGTTTGGTATCCTCAGCGGAAGGCAATGCCATTAGCTGAAGCCTCTCAGACTCTGGTTACTGGCTCCTCAGGGGTGCAAATGGCAGAGGATCAATCTGTGTCTCAGGCAGGGGCCAACAGTGCTTCTCACCTCCCCCACAATTGCCCCTATTATGTCCAGCCTAGAGTATATGAATGAGGCCTGTGACATCACATCAAAACTAAAAGAAAAATGTCAGGTGCTTATCCTTGTAGGGAATTTTGGAGATTCTGGGAGGCTGTATACTCTGTGGCCACCTGTTTCATATAACTATATTTTGCTTCCATAGTTTTTGTCATTAATGTAATTCTCTGCTTCTAAAATTATAAAACAAGACAAACTGGACAGTCATGGGTAGGGAGGCCTCTTGCTTTCTGTGCCTTCTAGCAAGTGTCTGGATCCCCCTGGGTCAGAGGTGATTAGATCTGCTGGCACAAGGAAGTCTTCAACTCTACAACACACAACTTTCCCAGGGGGCAAGGAAGAAGACCTCCTCTACGCCAGACAGCCATCCTGAGGGAGGAGCCAGCCTCGGATGGCACGGAGGACAGCTGTCAGCAAGAGGGCGGGGAGCAAGGAGGCAAACTCACAGTGTAACAGCCAAGAGAACAAAAAACCCAGAAGTATTTCATGCGGAGGCTGTCTCCCCTAAGGCCTGATGTTCTGTAACTCAGCCACCCTTGGGAGACAGCTGGCTGTTCACGCCTGAGCCGGGGGAAAGGTGAATGCTTTGGAAGGGGAGGAAGGGATTTCTCTGACGCAGCCTGGGTCCTCAAGAACCCCAATCATCTAAATAGTGTCAATATTTGGGGCTGCCACAGAGAGTGGGCTCACTTCTCTACTGGAAGCCTAATGTGCTCCTCTCACGGTGAATGAGAACACAGAGGAAGAAACCTGCATGGCCCCTTGCAGCCTTCAGGGCGAACAGGATGGGAGGAGCGTGGGGAAGCTGGAGGCTGGGAGCTCAGCCCGAACCTCTGGAGTCATCTTGTGTGGACTGAGAGAACTGACACTCATAATTTGATGGGGCCCTAGCTTTCTTATTTCCCTGCTACCCAGGTTCTGGTTGAGACACCGTAATGCATTATCTTTGTAGATGAGTGATGCGGTTTAAAATACGGCAAGGTTTGGCTGCCATTCCCTCTCCTGGGGTCTCAAAATAACCCCACACAAATCATTTTTGCTAAACACTCATTTGGGCAGTTCTTCTCTGCCAGAACACACACACCTTATGTAAGTGAAGGAGCCACCTAGCTTGTTGAGAGAGGAGGGCGTTCCCAGAGAGCAGGAATGCTCCTGCCCGAGGCTCTGCAGAGCTGGGTGCAAACTCATCTCTGCTCCCTGACAAAAGGCAAGCATACCCCAGTTGTGGCCTAAGCTCCTTCAGCAAGAAGGCCCCCATACTCCCCCACCCCCCATAGATTCAGCCAGTCAGATCAGGAAAGGTCATCCAATTCAGGGGAGCCTTAGAGACAGAGGCAACCAAGACGATCAGGTAGGATCTCAGCAACCAGACAGGACCCTTCTGTGCGCAGACAGACAGGACCCTTCATGAAACATCCCATATTAAAGAGTATGCCCATTTAAATTAACAAGGTTTTTTCAAGGTTCTCTCTTTCTTTGGCTGATTACACCCTTTTTCTTTCTTCATTTATCTGGCTTTTTTTTTTTTTTTTTTTTTTTTGAGAGAAGTTCCACAGCTTGCTAAGATGTGTAAATAGGTCGGTGACCACCCCAAACAGCAAAGAAACTAAGCTACAGGGCAAAGTAACATCGGAAGAACTCAGAGCTGAATTCCAGCAGAATAATCTGTCTGCAAAGGGTGGCTTGGGGCTCACTAAAAAACAGCTGAAGAAACAAATGAACCTGAGCACTAAATTCATGGTTCTTGTGGTCCCATGAAACGATCGAGTGGTAACAGTCCGACACATGTGGGCCCAGTCAGGACACTTATTAACACTGAGGTGAATATACTGAAGACCTACTTATATAAAACTACCAGATGAGAGACGAACGCAAAAAGATTCAACTAGGCAAGAATCAGGGTCAAAGTTAAAATAACACTGAAAAGGGACAAAACCCAATGCTCCACAGAAGATGGGGGTGGGGCAGGCAACAGTTTAATGCAAATTACAAACACAAGCATTTGGCTCCATTTCTGGGACACAAAGATCCTAAAGGGAATCTTGGGGAGAGAATCACACTGCCTAGCTTTCCTAGGCTTCCAGCCTACAATCACCCCACTATTCCCCAGACAAGGGAATAGGAAATCAGGGAAGTTAAGTGACCTACACAAGGTCACATGCCACTTCGGTGACAAGGTACAGATTATGAGCTGTATCTTTTGACAGATGGCTGCTCTTCCTCTCCAGCCAGTTCAGGACTAATGCACTGCCTCTGCTTGGGCTGCCCTGAAGGTCATCTGAGAGGTGAGACTGGACTTTTAAAAAACATACGAGGAAACAGTTGCTGTTAGCCAAGCTATGTTTACATTATCGTTAAAGGGTTCCCGAAGCCCATCAAGAGCCCAGAAAGACTGGTCAAGAAGAAATTGATGAAATAATAACAGCTGCTACGACTTGAGTGCTACTTGAGTCCTGTCAGGCACTGGACTGAAGTACTTTCTGAAAACATGCACCATGCTACTTAGTACTCAGAGCACCCTTAATTTACAGATGAGAAAATCAAGGCACAAACAGGTTAAATTACTCGTCCTAGGTTAGAGGGTTTATAAATGGCAGACCCAGAATGTGAGCCTATTCCTGTGATTCTAAAACTCACATTTGCAGTGAATACACTGAAATGTCATCTCCCAACAAGGGGTGCATCACAGAATTCCTAAAGCTGGAGCAGCCTGGACACCCCTGAGATTATCTTTGTCCACCTCTCTCATTTTCTGTGTCGGGGGGACAGAAGGCTCAGACACCGTGTCCTCCTGTCCCTGAAAGCACTGACTTTTTCCACTGCACTGCTGCACGAGTTTGCAGATTCTGCCTGGGCATGCTGGAGGAAAACCACGCTCAGCATCCCCTTTTCCCTTCTGTGTTTAAGGCACTCACAGCACCTCCTGTAGAAGTGGACAGTGAGCACGGATGCTCCTCCTCGAGATGCAGTGGTGGGGTAGTGAAAACCTACCTACCCACTGTCTAATGAGTTTCTACCATGTCCCAAGCATCCGAATTCCATACAAAGAAACAATTACAAGGCATGTGCGATGGCAGAGACAGCAGAGGATGCACGTGAACACAGAGGGAAGAGGAAGATTTCTAGAGAGTCAATCTTGGTGTTCAGTCTTCAAGAATGAGTAATAACTGGTTGGAGGGACATGCACCAAGCAAAACTGTGGGGGTGGTTTACTTGATGCTCTCCAAGTTTACAGTGGCAGAAGGGTGCCATAGCATTTAGGAGGGGGAGCAAGCAAAGTATACATATATGCCCCTGAGGGGCATCTGAGTGCCTTCTGAGGACCCTAGCCTGGTCAGGATACAGGGGTGCCGAGCCCCGGGACAACATGACACCAAATCCTCTGCTACACTCACTCCTAAGTCAGAAAAGGAACCGGCTCAGTAAAACACAATGGCTTTCTTTCTCCCTGATGTCTATAATTTCATAAACATCAAAGAAGGTAATAATTATTCAAACCCTGTGTGTGTATAAGTACTATCTAAACACAGCTTTTCATGTTATCAGATTTCTTTTTAATTAAAATCAGGATCTAGTTGAGAACCATTATCATAGCTTTCTACCCTCTGTCGATATCTAATCATCTAACCTCTGCCCAGAAATTCAAAGAGAGCTGAAAGAGTCGTAAGTGGGCTCTTTCACAACTCACGTGCCCTTTGCGGCACACGGGCCATACACGTGTATGTAACATGCACACGTCAGCAACAGAGACTGCAGCCTCTGCGATGCTGAGCCAATTGCAAAGCCAAGAGGAGAACCTGTGAAAGGGGGCGAGGATATGTGATTGATGGGAGGTCACAATTCCTTGGCAGAAGAAAAAAGAACTTGTCTCAATGGAAGATCGGAATTAAAAAGCTTAAAATATTCTTTTAAAAAAGGAAACATTGTTCTGACACCCAAAGACAAACCAAATTGGCCTCCTCCCTCAGTCCCTGAAAAGGAGAGGGAGGAGGTGGTGGCGTAGTGAGTGCCAGTTCCATCCCTGATTCAGCTCTATGACCTTGTCCAAGAAACAACCTCTCCGAGTTTCAGTGTTGTCGCTTGGGAGATGGCACTGGCAGCAGCTCCCCCGCCCGGCCCCCCACGCCGCATGGCACTGTGGCGCTCACCCAGGGGGGTATATGTATACTTAGAGGATAAATAAGTTTCAGTATACAAGGGCTGTCCGAAAAGTATCCAGCCATGCGATATAAAAAATAGAGGCACTAAGGGCTGGATTTTTTCTGGACAGCCCCTGCCTTTAACCATGGTATAAATCACTACTAGAAAATGGCCACACTGGTGATGAGAGATACTTGTTAGACTGCTTAGAACTAGTTTTAGGAACTTTACTAGCTGGCAGATGCAGAGTAACCATACTTAAGGTAAAAGGATTCTACAAGAAAAACTTAACACGGACAAGTACAATTTGGGAATACAGCGGCTTCACTGGCACCCATGCCCTGTAAATGTAGCATTATTTTCTTCGATTTTTCTGCGGTTGCTTGAGTTCCAGTAAACAGAGAGTCTACTGAACTTCTGATTCTAATGAACATGGCAGGAGTAATGACCGACCAGAAGAGATGTGATGCCCAATGGGGAGGAAGGGCCTGCATCTCCCCAGGACCTGTTCCTGCGTGAAGTTTGTGAAACGTGAAGAACAGACCACAGCTGGGAATTCAGGGGGGAAGTAAATCAGCTGTTATTCATGCTCCCAGCCAGCTACAGCATGGATGGCAATGAGGGACAGTTACATGAAAGCAGAAATGATGCTCCTTCCTGATTTTTTCCAATGTGACTTCAGCAGTGTTGCCTGCCTCCCTACCCCTCCCCCACCCCATCCCTGCCACTAACTCGTGCAGGAAGTATCGGGGTGGCACACACGTTATTCTCTGTGGATGCCACTGTCAAGAAATACTGACCCCACAGAAAAGGAGACCCTTAAACTAGGCGAACATGCCTTTTCTTACTCTGCTACCAACCAAGAAATGTCTCACTCGGGGACTGTGCAATACTCCATGGGAGCCTTGGGGAAACTGTGGGAGTGGTTTATTGATGTTTCCAACGTATGTGATGGCAGAGGGTGCTGCGGCACTTAGGAGAGGGAGCTAAGGGTAGAAACATCCAGCAATCCAGGGTAAGTCCACACAAGGAGGAATGTTCCACCCAAAATGCCACTATTGCCCCCTGTTGAGAAATACGCACCTCAGGCTTACCTCCCAGGACGCTCTCCCCTGTCACCAGTCTCATCCCAGGGGCACACTGTGCTGCACCCCCACATGCTTTGCATTTCATAGTTTCAAATCCAGAGGCCCCAATCTCCTCGTTCAGGTCACAACATAATGACATTAGCCTAAGGCTGTTGAACAAACTTAGACAGAAATAGATCAAATAGAATACAACCATCAGAATAAGCTATAAAATAATTGATGATTTGACTTGAGGTTCTGAGAAGGAAAACATGCTCTACTCCAAAGTTTTCTATAGACCCCAAGAGCTCAGTGCTATTTGAACTGACACTTAAAGTAGCTTTGGCTCTGAGTTGGGAGTGATTTGTTCAAAAAAGGTATGTGACATTAGCTTAAGAACATGTTGTACCAGAGTATAAGCTGTAGAGCTGCAAGTCATGGGATGAGGGCCCTGAGCCACTACCAACCCACTCTGTGACCCTGACAATGCTGCTCCATTTCTTCGTGCCTCTGTCTCCCCATCCGTAAAATGAGAAGTTGGATAGTTTTCAGCACTTGCTCCACGAAGGCTGTCAGAAGTAGCCGGCAGGATGCGGAAGAAGACTGAACACATTGGCCTTGACTGTCTGGCTCACACCATGACCTAACCTTCCAGGACTGACATGTGCTAGCTGGGACAATGTTAAGAAATAAAACTTGCATATTTAAAACAAATAAACAAACGTGGGAAATCTGGGGATCCTTAAAGCTAGATAAACCACCCAAGTCCCACCTACTATTTGCCAAAGGGCCTGTCCACATTTGGTAAAGATTACTCCTTCCATTTGAGGAACTCTGCTCTATAGTTTTACGGATGGGTGATCCTTTTTGCCAAAGAGACCTGAGCCCACAGGAGTGGAAATGCAGTAACTCTTTGCACATGTCAAGAGAAATATACACATATGTACAAAGAGGCTGGTTTTGTTCAGTCTGAGCTAAGATCGTGTATTCTTTAGCAAACACTTCTCTGTTTGATTTGTAGTCAGTTTGCTTACACAGCACCATTTGGGTTTCAAGGCTTAATTTATTTGACTGTATTCACTCCCTTTCCCCATCTTCCTTCCAGCACAGCAATTCCAAGTAGTGAGAGAATCCATCATACTCCTTTATGCAAAGAGTACTTCAGTGTTACATTAGAACTCTGTGGAATTACTTTTCTTTTTAATAACGAGAAAAGGCATAAATTATATACACCAATGTAGTTATGCTTCCTTTATACTCTCTTAATTAAGAGCCATATACAATGGTCTCAACATGCTCATGGGACCAGATCATGTGCTGAGAAGGGTCACAGGTCATGTGCTGAGAAGGGTCAGGCCAATCAGCTCTCACAGGTGATGGGAAGACGCCCTGCTGCCACCAAAGGGCAAAGCTGCTGCTGCAGAAGTGTGCCCCCGTTTGTTGTTTTCACCTAGCTTGGTAGGATGCACCCCTTTCTTCCAAGGAGGTCTCAAAGGCCTGGCAAGGGAGAGGACACTGGCATTTGTGTTGATTTGTTTTGGTTGAAAATGGACACATAGGAAATGGTAGAGAAGCCTGCTCCAACCCAGGCAATCTTTCTGCTTTCATAAGCCCACAAAGATACTAAAAATGAAGCATCAGAACAAACAGTAGCTGATGATGTCAACAGAAGAAAATGAGGCTGATTAGACAATTTCACGTGGCAAACGTGGCATTTCAATTCTGGTTGTTTTGGTTTTCGGTTTTGCTTTCTTTCCTCCTTTTTTGAAAATGAGTGCTTCTGCACGTGTCTGGTACAGTGGCAAACACTCAATCAAAGAATTTAATTTTATTTGTTTTGCTATCATCCTATCCTCAGGTTTCAGCTTTCTTTGCAAGCAGATCAAAACGAAGATGCCTCACTGTGTAGCTCCATTTGTTTTTTTTTTTTTTAAAAAGGGAAAGAAAAACATTTAGAAGTAAATACCATCTGTAGTTACTGGATGATAAAAATTGCCACTGATAGACTATAAAAAGATTATCAGGTAACATGTCAAAACTTCATGCTCCTTAATTACCCAAATAGGTAATTTAATTCTGCAAAGCAGGTATGTATATATTGTACATTATCCACAAATTCAGTAACTCTGAATAGAAAGCTGTGGCTGTGACAAAGCCGAAGAGGCCCCACACACATGCAGGTTTCCTCGGTCTGCAAGAATAGGGATGAACGAAGGAGTGCCCTCTCTGGCCAGGAAGAAGGAAAGCTCACCTCCTATGGTTTGAGGTCCGCACCCCTGCCAGGAAGCTGGCAGTGCTTCCCAGGCCCACCCTGCCATGACAAAATCTTCTCTCAAGACCTAACTTCTGCTGGGATTCACGTGAGCTTCATCCCAGGGTGTCCTGGGCAGCTGGCAGGCTAACCTGGAGTCTCTCCAAGTGGAGCTCTCGTTCCCACTTCTCTGTAACATCGCAGTATCGGATATAGCCCCTTAAAGGATCTTAGGGTGCGGCCCTAAGCTGCCTCCTGAAATATCCCTCAGGGAAGATCTGAGCACAGAGGGCAGCCTGGTCCGTTTTTCTGCATAGCTCAATGCAGAAGGACCATGGTGAACACAGATTTAACGTCTACGCATTTTCTCAGCAACGGGTGGCCCTGGGGCTGCAGAACAGAGCTGAGTGGAGAAAGTCATGGAACCAGGCTGATTCGAATCCTATTAATTCTTTGTTATTTAACCTCACCAGAGGCCTCCAAAGAACCCCTAAAATGGTATGCTGCTCAGAGCTTCTGGACCCCATCCCATTTTCTAGGTAACTTAGTAAAACAGTTTCTTTCTTCTTCTACCAGAAATGAGTGGTTCTTACTCAGGAGCCGTGTCAGCTGCCAAAGGGAGTTGACAGTATGTGCTGAACATTGCTGGTTGCCACACCGGCTGGGATGAGGGGGGCTCCTACTGGCGTTTGGTGAGCCAATCTGGGCACTTCTGTGCGACTTACTACTGTTACAGGCAGAGTCCCCATCTCCAGTGTGGCCAAGAAAGCAGTAATGAGGATCCCTTCTACACAGCAGAGAAAACATGGTGTTCCCACTGTTGTGATACTGGCCTGGATACAGTCATGAGGGACTGAGAAAGGAGAAAGTAACAGAAGCCACGACACTGGTGGCCCTATCTTCCCTTCCTGTCAGTTCCAGAGGACAAGGAGGCCACAGCTAGAGGAGCAGAACTGTTTCTACCTCCCTTTCCACCCCAGTGAGAGCACAGAGTAGATGGGAGAACCGAGGGAGAACATGAGTGAATTCATCCGGCGGCTGAGGTGTGCCAAGTACGAAGGCTGAAACGCAAACCTGCACTCACAACATGACGCCAACACGCCGTGCTGGACTGCCGTATCGCAGGGGAATGCTGTGGTTACTTGTGAGAATTCATTCATTCCACAAATGTTTACCAAGCACCTACTATGTGCCAAGCATAAGCTGTACCTCTTGGGGATACATACGAGTCCATCATGGGGGGGCAGAGAGGGCACACTTGCAGGCCACAATGGGAACGTGGGCTTTGCAGAAATGCACAGCCATAGACGGAATGGCGCCTAGCGATGACTACGCATACAGGTAGCTCGTGTAGAGGAACGTGTACAGAAAAAGCGAATGCCGCGTAGTCTGCCGGGGAAAAGCTCCCCATGACCACGAAGATCCGGCTGGCATGCCGCAGAGTCCCAAGGGCCCCTGCCAGCTGATGTCTAGATACTGTTTATCTCATTTCCTCACAGAAGACAGACACAGGGCGTGCGGCAATGCCTGGGGAAGCTCTGGAGGGAATCACCCCCACCTTCTCCTGAACTCGTGGGCTGCTGCTATTACAATCACTACCATTCTAGGATGGTGTTAAATTAGCCAATTTAACAACAACAAAAGCCCCACACAAATGTGGCTTCCACTGGTATATTCATTTTAATTAGCTGGTTAATTGAACACTGCCTCAGAACTGTAAGAAGGGCGGCAATCAGCAGGCACGCCAGCGGGCTGCGTGCTCTCTCCAGCCCGGTGTCCCACACGCCCACCTCTGGTCACATTCCCGTGTGTGCGGAGAACACAGGTGGCCGAAGCCTCTGGTTCTAGCCGGGTCCTTTCCCGATGGGTCCTTTCCCGATGTCTCCCGAATGCTGACCGGGGCGTTGCTCCTCGGCCGCACCCCGTGCACGCGTGGTGCACAGGCCTGGCGGCGCAGGGCGGCGTTGCCGCTGCTGCTGGAGGGCTTCGCCTGCCTTTCAGAGTGGAGCACACAGAGGCCACAGAGAAGGAGAAGGCGCTCTGGGAACTAAGGAACTGATGAAAAAGCGCTAAAACAGTCCGTCTAAGGTGACGTGGTGCATGTCTCCAGGGGCTTCACACAGAGGTCTGAATCTCTTTGGGGAACCTAACCCTAACCTTACAGGACTCAGTGATTAACATGCCTACCAACCCCGACACCTACAGGCCAAGTGGCTCCGGGTTGGCCCGAGTTAAGGGCCACCACACGCCCCATTTAAGTCCACTGGTGCTGCTCGCATGGACAACTGGTTTCAGTTTCCTCGCTGGTGGACCAACGGACCAAAGTTAGGGGGCGTTACAGGGTTCTTACGTGTATTACATCAGGTACACACCACCAGCGTCTAACAGTGTTGGTGAACCGGTGCTGCCTGTTAGCCCACAGAGCTAACAACCAACTGTGTGGCTCACCCTAAACCCGCTACTTACAAGGTACACGCGAAGAGGAACGGAAACGACCGCAGCTCCCCAAGGAACCGAGGAGCAAACTCGGGAGCGCCTATTGCAGGTCTCAGCGGCGCGGTACCACAGGACAAGCTGAAGGCATGAGCTCCTTTGTCCAAGGCACCCCCACAGTGACAGGGCCATCTAACTGGCTGTCACCTGCACAGGACCTGGCTCAGAAGGACTGGCTCTACCAGAAGACACGTCAGGCAGGACGCTCAGCCCCTGGGCAGCTGAGGACACTGGTCAGTGTGTTACCACTAGATCAAAATGTGGTCCTAACACTGTCACCTGTCTATCATTCCCTTGGCTCAGAAGCAGCAGGGCTAACACGGCAAGATATCACTGACGAAAAACTGTACTTACTTGGGGGGCAGGGGACGGGAGTACAGAATCGTGCGTTTTTAGTAATTTCCAGTTCCCCTGGCACAGAACAATGACCAGGACACTGGTAAGTGTGAGGTTGCTTTATGGCTTCTCATACAGAAACCTAGGACGCAGGGACCCTACGACAGGATTTCCTTGTTCAGGGAAACGGTCCCTACTGATTAAAGACCCACTACGAACGACCTCCTAGGTCCCGGGTTCCCCTCTACGGCGGAGAGTGAAGCAGGCTGGAACCCCTGCTCTCATGGACCTTATATTTTGAGTGGAGGAAAATGACAAATAAGTACATTGTACCGTGTGATAGAAGGTGATGAGTGCTACGCAGTAAAATGAAGAAAGTCAGGGAGACACAGAGTGCCAGGAAGAAGACAGCAAAAACGCAGACACACGCGTGCATGCGAGTGCACGTGTATCATCACCACGCCTGACCTGGAGGCCCAGGCTGGTGGGATGACGTGTCCCACCCTGCGGTCTGTTCCCGGGGCTCTTAGCAGACGGCTCTCGGCATTCCCATCCGATGAATCCTCTATAGTTCCACTGTACATGGTGGGGCAAATGGAGCAAGCGGGGTACCTGGGCTCTGATTTTAGGGCACACGCGCGGTCACGGAGGAAGGAGATGGTGGCAGCAATGGTGATTACTTCATGACTACCATTGTGTGCTGTTCCATTCACTCAGCAAACACAGACCGCATGCCTGCTCTGTGCCAGGCACAGGGCTAAGGACAGGGCATACAGAAATGAACACAGGACACACAGGCTAGCAGGAAAGACAAGCATGCATATGGGTCATCAGTGCCAAAGCGATGTTCTCTGAGCATGGGCACCGCAGCCAGGCTCCCGGGGTCAAGGGGTGATGGTGGACGGAGCAATGGGCCCAGCAGTCTAAGCCAAGAGAACAAGATATCAAGTCCTTGAGGCCAGTGTGGCCGGTTCATGGTGTGGGGTAAGATGGCGAAGCCATAATGATGAACAGACTCAGATCATGGGGGAACCACTGAGAAGTTACAAGCAGGTGACAGACGGACACGAGCAGAAGCGCATTTCTGGAAAGGTCTCTGGTATGTGGAAGATGGACTGGAAGGGTCATGAGAACAGAAGCAGGAAGACTCATTAGGTGATGGGGATCCTGTCTGGGAAGAAAGATTGGAATAAACAGGTTCTATGAATACCATGGGTGCTGATAATACGCCCAAGAAATGCAGTCGGCTGTGGTCTCTAAAAGGTCTCAAGTTCAAAAGGAGCCCCAAATCTCTGCTCATCCATAAATTCCAAGGACAAGATAGCAACAGAGCTCAGCCTGACTTTTATGCAGATCCCATTCCTTTCAGTTTTCTATTTTTAATCTCCTTTAAATTTACCAGTCCTGTATTTTCAGGGCAGAGAAACAGACAAGTTAATCCCAGTTAGTGAGGGCTCCTGTGTAGGGTTTGGAGACCATACCGGGTCTTCCTAGCTCCCAGAACGGGCCGGGAGGAGGCTGAGCCCGCACGGGCAGAGTCACACAAAAACGCTGGGGAGTGTGCGGATGATCGAAGTACACGTGATTAGTCACTTTTAATTCTGCTATTTCCACACATTCATCAGTAACTATATTTCTTTAAAACAAAACCAAAACCAAAACCAAAACCAAAACCATAAAACAAAAATAAACCACAAACCTCTCTTAGAAATGAAAGCATACAATAAAAAAACAAAGGAGGCAGGGAGGGCCGGCCAGGAGCAGGTGAGAACGCCCCCAGGAGGGCTTACCAGGGCCGTGCTCTCCTCCCTCCTTTGCATCCTGAACGAGGGGCCACCCAGCCCCCCTCCCTCACTGCCATCGCCACATGCCACCTCCCCCACCCCACTGCCCACATGCCAGTCCCGGTGACCAGGCGGAATGAGTTATGGCTGTGCTCTCATCACTCTCTCAAGATAAGGTGCAGCTCTCCATGGAGATGCGGGCAGATATATATCAGAGCCCTAACCAACAGAGATAAATGTCATAACTCCAGCCCCTGCCCATAAATACATGCGGCAGGAACAACCTGACACAGCCCCCTGCACCCAGAAGAGGCAGGATTTAGTGGGCCTCCTGACTTGCTCATGTGCTGAGAAGCTCTTTTAGGAGGGTGTTAAATAGGCACATTACGCAAGCTCACGGACCCAAAATAAACGAGGCATTCTCGTTATGTGGACGTCGCCCACACACACAGGCCGAGTGCGCCCCCCCCCGCCCCCCCGGAAAAGGAGGGAGAGGAGAGACGCCTCAGAGCAAGCACTCTGAGCCAGTGTCCTTCTAAGCAGGGCCGGCTGCGGCGGCAGGAGGCCGGGAGGAGCTCCGTGCTCAGCACAATCCCGCTGCAGATACTGGGGAGCTCGGTCTGAACGAGAGCACGTGCTCCCTTTTCCCTCACTCGGCTGCCTGTCCCCTCCAGGGGGTCTGAGGTCCCTGGAGTGCCAACGGTGTGATACCCTTTACGATGATGGCGGTTCTCCTTCTCCCGCCTCCCGTCATCTGCCCTTGCATCTACCTCCAGGCCGGTCGTCTGGCTTTTCCTACAAAGCTCTGCACCTAAACAACAATGGGCTCCTCTCTCCAAATCGATGAAGCTCTCTAGCTCCCCAGAGAGGGATCTATCTACTAAGTATCAATCGTGTGTATTATTTTACAATCTAATTACTCTGGCGATTAATCCATTAAGAAGTATTGCTCCCTAGATCCTAACTTCTGCCAATACAAACACAAAACTCTCAGGCCGTGGTCACATGGAGGGAGACGGCGTGTCCAGGGCAGGAGAGACAAAGCTGAAGACCTAAGAGATTGAAGGATGAGATGAAAATCTCCCAAGTCTCTCCCTATCCCTTGTTCCAGGGAACCAGCAGAGCCACTGTTGGATCATGGAAAAGAAAAAATGGGGAGGGACAGACAATCTTACCTGCGTGGTGCATTGCGGGGACCACAACCAGATCTTTAGTACTGAACCCCCTACAAAACCCCACTGTCAGCTCTGTGAAAGTGGGCTCTTGGCTTGATCCCGGCCACGTGCCCAGAACACAGTGCGCATTCAATAAATACGCATCCGCCAAAGGGAGGGAGGGAAGGAAGACATGGAGTCACTCCACGGAGACGCCCGCACCCCGCTGCCCTCTGTACTTTCTTGTCTGCATCCATCAGCCACCCCTCTTTGCCCACAATGCCAAGAGGTGCTTACAAGACGCTGGATTGTTTACAGTCAATCCAATTTCCCAATCTATCTGCCAGCCCTCACATTAAAAAGTAAGCTGCAACAGTGATTGCTGAAATGTTCCCCTTCCCCTCTCCTTCCCTACAGGGAAGAGAGCAGGGAAAAGGCTAAGGCAGGAGCAGCAGCAGAAGACAGCAGAGAGGGAAGTGATAACTGCCAAACTGGATGAGCAGCCTCGGAACAAATGGAAATCAAAGAGGCTTGTTTTCCAAGAGTTTCAAATCTAAAGGGAAAGGATACATGGATGGGAAGAGAAAAAAATTTTATTTGATTTGAAGCATTTAATACTTTTCCTTGGTATTTCGATTACTGTCCCAAAGATGATCAAAATGACAATAAATTAAAGGGTAGAATGAGAGTTAACAAGAGAGATGAAATGAGTAACCCGTGTAGGAGCACTGAGCATGGGCATGGGTTCACAAGACCCACAAAAGAAACAGTAATTTCCTGCCTGCCCTCCCCTCCTATCAGACAGAACAGGGAGAGAAAAGAAATTAGGGGCAGAAGAAGTAAGTGCCTGGGACAAAGAAAGAGCAAATGCGATGGAAACGACAAAAGATGGGAAGAGGAACCGCTGAATGAGAGGAGCGTGCCTGCGGTAGAACTGCAGGGAGAAGCTGGGCGGGAGGGGAGAGGGCGTTTCGCAGGCCCTCTGCTCCTGCAAGCAGGCCTCGGCGGCTGTGGGGAGGAAGTGGGGAGCGGGCCCGACACCCCAGCATGGAGGCTTGCTCCCCTTTCAACACTGCTCATCTCACGTGTGTTACACGGCCACGCTAGGAAAAAACGTCAAGACTGTATTAATAACGATGTTTCACAGGCATCTGCATAAATAAAAATGTTCCAATTAATTACTGGCCTCAAAATATTGGGTTTCTGACACTTTTGATTTTGATAAGCAACTTCATAAAAAACGTGGATTATTGTAGACTGTCATGTCAGAAATGAGTTACTAGCATGGAAAGCTCCAGCGAACAGCCATACAATCTAACATTGTTGCTTTCCTTGGTGCCTGATGGATCTGCTCGGAAATCTCCAGAGGCTGCTAAGGCCATAGGGTCTGAAAAATGAGGGAAACTAAGAGTTCTTAATTTTCAGCCTAGAGCTAATAGTCTCAGTGAAGTTTGCTCTCTCTGTTCCTAAGCTTGTTCCATCAATTTACACCCTGTGTAGCTGCTGCCTGCCCTTTGAGAATCAGTGATGATCTCTTTTTATGTAGAGCCCTAGTCCCTGGAGGTACACTATGCTCTCAAGAGACTCCTTGGAATGCATGTTGGTGCCATAAATACAACCAGAGAACAAAAATCCACGAGTATCTTGGAAACGATATGCTATAGCAATGAGTATCAAGAACATGCAGTACTTCCTTGCTCCTATTTTCCACTGAAGAATGCAGGAATCCAGAAGTAACTGAAATCCCCACTTATTTACGGAGTGCCTACTATGTGCCAGGGACTGTGTTAGGCACCAAGGATGCAAGAGAGACCAGCGGCACTATGACTCAGGTAGTTCAGCTACTGGAGAAGGCTGACGTTCATAGGAAAGAAGGGAGCGTACAGCAGGGAACTGAGAAAGCCCTAGGAGCACATGCAATGAGAGGGAAGGCCTTCCTCTAGACCAGGAGCAAAGCTCCCGGGAGGAGGGAGAGGCTGAGCCGTGAGAGATGAACAGAAGCTCACTGCTTCTGGGCGGCCAACGTGGATTTCAGAATGTACAGGCTGAAATAGGGACCCTCTACTAGAGAAAGCAGCCTTTTTGCCTTTGCAGTAATACAAGACAACCCCCGAGACCATTTGCTGAAGTTCCCACAGTCACTACTAAGAAGAGGGCCGTGAGCTGTGAAAGGCCCTGGGGTCTTGGGCCAGTTCTGTGTCCAATTCCACCCTGTGATTCCATCTTCCACTCTGCACCATCACATCTGTCCCTCGGAGGAATTTCTTTACAGGCACAGAACCCTGAGTTTGAGTCCATAAGCTTAGGTACATCTGAGTGTGATCAGCTACACCACTGAGACTGATAGGCTGTGTGGGGCCCTTCCCGTGGGCTCATGGCCTCAACTTTGCTGCACCTCACAGAGGACCTGAGTGCAGGGATCGAGGCGGACCACCCCTCACAATTCCACAGGCTGTGACCACAGCGACACACCAGCCTGGCATGCTCCGTTGAGGGCCCCGCGCCTCTCAGCACATAAGAGCTAACGAGAGCACGAGGAAGGGAGGTGGGATGTTAAGACCTAGTTCTGGGTTCCCGCATGGGAGAGAAAGCCAAGTGCAGTGCTGGCTCAAGGACACCACTGCCCTATCATGTCCCAAGGCTGAAGCCTCCCAGGTGATGGCACTTACACGGGCACAATCCAAACCAAGAATTAAGTTTCCCACTCCAAATGGCCACTTAGGGTTTTGCTTGTAAGTGGCTAAGAAGTGTCACAGGGACATTTTGCTGATCACGCAATGACACCATTTCACCCCCACAAGTGGGGGAGCCTGAACTCAGACTACACAGGGATTGCCTCCAAAACCTGCTCTCTGTGTGAGTACTGGACAGTCCATAATTTCCAAGTCCAGGGGGAAAAACAGGGAAGGAAGGCAATCCAGACACCTCCAGGCAGAAGACTGACCTGCTGGTCACCCAGAACTCTGTTAGACGCGTATGATCTTGGGCCCTGCTCCCTGCTACACCTGGTCAGGAGTGGTGAGCTTTTAGCAAGCAGCCAGGGCCAGTCTGTCAACACCCAGGTCCTGCTGACCACAGGCCTCCGAAGGCTTCTGCACCAACCTGCAAATCCAGCTTTCTGACCCAGCATTCCAACTGTTTTTAAGCTCAGTGAAAAGAGAAGGAATGAGAGGGAAGAGGAGGGATAAGTGAGCACCCCAGATCTTCTATTCAGCATAAAACCAAACCCTCCAGATAACAAGGAAAGGAAAAACAAAGTGACAGAGTACCAAACACAGCTGGCGATCAGCGCTGACAAAGGCTGGGGGAAGTGTCTTTTCCTTCCTCAGAGACTGTGACCCACACTTACCCCTGAGCTGGGGTCAGACGGTGAACAGGGAAGGAGCTTGGCTTGGAACAGGGCTCCTGCACTATTTGTGCAAAGGGTGTATTTTTTCCTTTTTCCTTTTTAAATTCAAGATTTCACACACAGGCACGCTGCAGATACGCTCTTTACGCCTCCCGAACAAATCAACAACAGAAGCAGGCCGTGCAGTTCTGCTGTTCTTAAGTATTGCCGGGACTGTGACTGAGGTTCGAACCGAACAGTTAAAGCTGCAGACTTACTTTCTCCCTGTGCACGCATATCTTGTCTCTCTCCAAACATTGCGAGATTAAAACCCACCTCTTAAACTGGGCTCATCAAAGGTAATCTTCCTGCTAAGCACTGAACATGGACGGCTTTGAAGCTTGAGGAAAATACAAGTCCAACTGTTTCAATTCCTTCTGAAGGATTTAGGGACAACAAACTTCCATGAGGGCACAGGTAGGGGAACGGAAGGAGCACAGAACTCATCACTTCACGTGATCCAGGGGAGAGGAGCTTCACTGATGTGCCTGCTATCCATGTTGCCATCCTCCCCCTCGAATCTCTTCACACAGGCATTGGGCATTGTTCACGTAAAGCGAGGTGGGGAATGCAAAAGTTAGGGGTCTCACAGCAGCTGTGAGCTGATCCCACGCTGCACCCAGGCAGTAATGGCGATTGCTAACGGGGCTGCTGCGGAAGGTGAGCCCTTAGTATACCTATCCTGGTAGAAGTGGGTGAGCCAGCGTTCTAAGAAGATTGTCAACCTATGTATGAGGGCTGCCAGAAAGTATCCAGCTGTGTAATATGAATAATAGAGACATTTATGGCTGATTTTTCCCCAGACAGCCCTCCCATTTCTTGACTTCCGTGTTTAAATCTGTAGCTTTTAAAAAAGGGGGCATGCAAAGAAGAGAAACAAATCCCAGATAAAGCCAGTGAATTTATAATCCCACCAAGAAGAGAACTAGGAGCATAAGACATTTGGGCCACGCAGGGGACCAGGTCCTCTACATGAACATCTGGGAGGCATCTGAGAAAAGGGTGCACCCCCAACAGGCAGCTTGTCCCAGAGATGCTGCTAAGCCAATTCAACACAGATTTTTGGCTTCTCTCTGGTGCTATCCCAGAAGCCTTTGGTCCTCATATCTCATTAGGGCCCTAATTGCTCTTCTGAGAACTGATCGATGGCATTAGCATTAGCCCTTGGTTAGCTCACCTTTGAGTTCAAGATACTTTAAAACTGAGCTCTGTCATTCAGTTAGACTGTTTATCTGATGAACTGCGGGAAGATACTGGCTGTCTTCTAAGTTGTCATCTCCTACTCATACAGATCACATTTATGTCAGGGCAAAATTCAATCACCTCAATTTACTGATCAGCTGACTTGATTTCAAACGCAAAATAACAAGAGCAGGGCAAGAGTTCATAATTCCTAAGATCATGGCATTTTAGGGCTTGAAAGAACATCTGCTATCATGTAATGAATGTAATCCAAGGCCTCACAGCTAGACCACATTCTAGAGTGAGCAGGTATGGGCTACAGCCTATAAAGCATGGTGAACGAGGCAGAGAAGGCGGATAGACAGACACCCAGAGAGAGGCTGCACACGAGCGCAGCCAGGGTGAGAAACACGGTCTTCTGATTTTTCATCCAGTGAACCTTCTATTGTCAACTCCACTTTAAAATATTTCAAACTCACCTTTCGCCTATTTTATTCCCATATAATTAGGCTTCCTATCCCTCCTCTGCTGAGCTGACTGTCCCCTGCTGTGCGGAAAGGCTACGCTCCCACTGAAGTCCTCTACAGGGTCAAGGAAAGAGACAGGGGCAAAGTGCTCGACTAGGAAGTATACATGCTAATAATGGGGGTGTCGGAGCTGTGACAATTCTTGCTGTCAGAAAATCAAGGCCATTCACCAGCAAATGGAAAAACAGAGCCTAGTTCAGTTGAAAGAGACAGTGAAGACAAGTATGCGAGGGCTGTCCGGGAAAAATCCAGCCATAAGCGCCTCTATCTCTCCTAGTACATGGCTGGATACTTTCTGGACAGCCCTCGGATGTACCATCACAGCATTCATTTCAGTGAGAATTGAGGAAGACATAAGATAGAGCAGACACAGAAGAGTGGACATGATAAGAAAGTGCAAAGTTGAGAGAAAACCAGACAAGAGTTTCTCTTTTAAAATTCTGTGCCATGAACGGGAGGCACGCAGTCAGGGCCTTTGAACGAGCCGTCATGCTTCTTCGCGGGCACACTGGGAAGCGTCAGCCTGAGCGCGTCTGCTTTCTGTGGCGTCCCATAGCTCACGGCTGGGGAGAATTCAGGTCAATTTATTTGTCAAGACATCGCTGATACTTCCAGAACACCTTTAAAAAAATACAACCCAAACATGCTTGGAGGTATATATGAATGACTCATTTTGCTTTAATCTGATCCATTATTTACTGTAATTTGAAAGAAATAACATTACGAAGCTTTGATCATTTGTAGTGGCAGCATGAAAACCTCGGACAGCAAAAAAGCATACAGACTGGGACGGGCTCCCAGAGGGCTATAAATGCCTCTCGGAAGGGCTACTTCCAGATGCTCTCACATCTGGGCCTGCCAGGGCCCCAAAACTGCTATAATGGAACCAAAAAGATCCACCGGTTCGACACTTGGCCTGAATGTGGAACAGAGCCCTTGGAAGCAGGGGTTTCCCTGGAAAAGTCAGGATGCCACAGCTCGCCTTCCCAACCAGTCATGGCTGCTGCCAGGGAACGAGTTTGGTAACCTCACAATGTTCTGTATGCAGTGGAAAAAATAATTTTACGCTGATTACAGATATGAGAAGCAATCTGGCAAAAATCTACTTCTAAAAATACACTGAGAGAAAATGGGACAATATGTTAACAATTTAATAATAAAGGTAAACAAAAGTTCTTGTAACATTCTTGTAAACTGGAAGTTATTCCAAAATAAAAAGTTCTAAGAATTATTTTTAAAACCTCACAACTTGTAATACTTAAAAGTCGGCTATCCTGGCACATTTAATAACTATACGCATGACACTCTGAAAGGGGCATCAGATGCAACCATCAGTCCAGGGAATCTTAGCAGGCGTTTCCCAGGGGAAAGCCTGTCCACCTACAATGCTAACATTTCAACACCGGTTTTACGCATTACCTCTCAAAACTCCATTACTCAAGGTTGTCATTTTAACCCTTTCAACTCCAAATTAGAAAAGAGGGTTTCTAGATGGTGAGCAAATATTCCATCCCTCTAACCTGTTCTCTCTAAGCTATATGTAAGTATCATCTCACCAGGACTCGGCAAGTTGCTTGGTCTTTTATTAGTAAAGCAGCTGAATAATTTATAAGGGTTGCACAGGGCCCATTAGAAGTGCCAGAGCAGTAATAACTGGCTTAGGACTTTGCTTATTCAGGGCTAAAGTTTAATTTGTCCGAAAGTGCCCAGCTCATAAACCCATCCCACAGGTCTGACATGCTCTCTCCTTCAGTCACATGTCCCAGCCACACTCTGACTGTAATGTGTTCCTGCTAGTATCATCTGTGGGCCCAAAAAAACAAGTCCACAAACTCCAAAACAACTAAAGGCTCACACCCACACCACTATAATTTCTAAGGAGGGCCACTACCACTGTCCCCTTCTTAAGCTTTGCTTCCCCCCTTCCCCCTTACTAATATATTTATTTGTCTTCCCTCTGTCAAACCCTGAGCCACCCACTTTCCCCAGGCTGCTGTGGAGGTATAGGAAAGGGAACATACAGGGTCGATGCGACACAGGATAAAGAACTAGGGCAGGTGGAGACGGCTCCTTCACATGGCAAAGAGGATGAGAAAGGCCGCCATCAGGTCAAAGAGCCCATGGCCTCTGAGAGGGCAAAGCCCAGCATGGCGTAGGAGAAGACCAAGGGCTCCTGGTATAACCTGTGATGAGGGTCCCAAACACAGTTCCAATTCCAGCCCCAGTGAACTTGGCTGCTGTAAGCTTTGCTTTTGGTCACGCCCAAATCAGCACCTGGCTGATTCCCAGCCAGCCTGAGAGCATCAGTAGATGCAATGAGTGGAGGGAAGATTATAGAGAAACAGAAGAGGTAAGACCTTGGTAACAGTATGTGCAATGTCACTTCCCAAGGCTCAGTTTCCTCATCTATGAGATGGGGACGGCAACAGTACCCACCTAATGGGCCGTGGTAAGGATGAAGTGAGTTAATCTACAGCATATAACACTCATTAAGCAAAAGCTTTTATTATTAGAGACTCTGACCTGCAGAGAACCTTAGAGAAACCTAACCCAACCCTTTTAGTCTGTGAAAAACTCCAAGGCCCAGAGAAGCTGTGTGACTTTGGGAACAGTTCTAAGCTTTAATTTAGTTTAGTGTTCTGTTCGTCATTGTGGGGCTGGTGTAGCTCTAGCACTTTCTCCATAGGAGCAGTGTTGTTTAAAAATAAGCTAAGTGTTAGCCCAGACCAGTGTTCATTCATTCACGTACCCAAGAACTATCCAGTGAATGCCAACTCTGGGTCAGGCACTGTTCCAGGCACTGGGACAGGGAGGGGTTCTGTGGTCACAAGAAAGACAAGGTCCCTGCCTTCCAGCATCTTACATTCTGTGGATGCAAAGAATCAATAAAAACGGCGATAAGCAAACTAGATAATTTCAGATAGTGCCCAGTTGCTATAAAGAAAATAAAAAGGGGACACGAGAGAGAGCGATGGTGGAGGCTGGAGTTGGGAGCGTGGAAGTCTCTTAACAGGTTGTTCGTGCTGGTTCCTTTGCAGTTTAATCTCTGGAAGGTGGCACTGGTTTCCGCATATGCATACGAGGGCTGTTCGGAAAAATCCCAGCCACACATGCCTCGATTTTTCATACTGCATGGCTGGATACTTTCGGGACAGCCCTTGTACACGAACCTGCATGGCTAGTATGTTGCAAGAAGAAATTATACAAAGAGGAATCAGCATCACCCTCTAAAATTTCACTCTTGGGCAATCATATCAGAAATAAACACTAACGATGAACAACTTTATCAGAACAGACCCGGCAAGTCTGGTGCTGATGGGGGTGTTAAGGCCACAGGACACCAGCGCTCATGCCACCCTCGTTCAGGCGAATCCAAGTATCTACCCTCCGGAGGTTGGATTTTTAGTCCTTGGCATCTGGACTCCGTGCCATGAAATTCCTGTCCCGAGGACCAGTTCAGAGGATCAAAGCGCTATTATTAATGTCCTGGTCTGGGCCAACCACGGGAGGAATGGCGGCAGAGGCAGGCCACTCGCTCCTCTGTTCAGCCGCCCTCCCCCCACAATGGGGCCATTGAGCAGGAGCCACAATAGAGGGCTGAGAAGAAAAGGCCGAAGGAAAGCATACAGAGTCCCCTCGCACAGACGCGGTCATTCATCACCAGGCAAGTGCCAATATCTGGGAACAGCGATCGCAATTTCTGCAAATCCTCCAACCTGCGACAGCTGCTGGAGACTCTGGTGGGCGGCTCTGCGCTCTCTGGAGTTTCCAATACCAAGGCCTGGCCTGGCGCCAAGGCGACATCACTTAGGTTGGAGACACACTGGCTGCAGAGAGCAACAACAATGGACTTCATAGCTTACAAAGCGGCTTACAAAGGGCTCCCGTGTATTTCAAAACACACTTCAGATAGCTGGGTAGAGAAGCTATCTGCACAAACTCACTCAAGCGGTTTATTCCTAACCCACTTAATTCAAGGCTTCTGTTGGGAGTCAGCGGCGAGGAGGAGGAAGACGTGGAGAATCGCGTAAGGGCCACTGCCCGGCAGCTGGGGGAGTCAGTTGGCCCCGCCTGCCCTCCTCGGGAGCACCAGCTCAGCAGGATGAGACAACTGGCAGCAGTCAGCCCTTCACCTGGATAACAAACTAATGACAAAACACAAGGCAGTCGGTGGGATTTCTCAGCGCTCTCGCGAGCTGTCTCAGCTGCTTCCATTAGCGACCGTAGGCAGTATTTACAAACTCTACTAACTGACACTGTGCATGCCAATCAGATGCGTGCCACCATGCAACCCACATGCACCTTTGTCCGACCACACAGGTGGTGCCAGTCAACTGGTTAACCACACCAAAGTCCCCAGGGACCCAATCGTCTCCTCCATGCTAGCAATGCTTGACTTGCTAGGCATAACTGAGTTTTGGGAAAACATTCTGCCAGGTAACAGGCCGAGACCGAAAGAAAATACCAAGGCTCACAGAGGCCACTAAAGGGCACAGCCAGCACCGGCTGCGCCAAATACAGACCAGCTCCATGGAGGAAGAGAACACAGGTAGGTAATAATTCCTTATCAATCGTGTCTTGCCTATCAACTTTCCAGAGCAGTTCCTGAGTGCTTTGGTCATGGACAATGAGCTCATGTAAAGATGTGAGGTGGAACTCTTCCAGAACTCTGAGATGCAATGACTCCACACAGGACTATGGGCCCCTCCGAGACCCCATTTGGGGATCTAACTCCACAGTGTGTAGTGCTTGGTGTGGGTTTTTTGAGAAACTCTAACTCAGTAGATTTTAGGTCAAGAAGTTACTACAAGGCTGACAGAAATGAAGGAAATCTACAGAGCTGTAGTAATGTGAAGTAGGCTTTGTAACTGTTCAAGTAATAGTGTATTGAAAGGAAAACGGCTACCACCCTCCCAGCACTCATTCTAATGGGAGGGTGAGACCTATTTGCAGAGTGAGAGTGGGAGGTGGAAGGGTTTCCGTGAGGCCAGGCTCAGGTCTTCTGTGAGGCATGAAATGGTCACCATGAGAGGAGGCTTACTTAGAAGGCTATGACCATGTCGTTTCTATTATTACTGTACGGAATTCCATGGGTGGCAATGACATACCTCAATGGGGTCAGGTTCCATTACTAACTTATCTGTTCTCGGATCAGGAGCCTCGAACTCTTCACGTCTTGGTTATTCCAGCAGCTAATTAGCAGGATGAGGACTGCCTGGGAGTAGATCTTTAGTGAGAAGGGGAGGAAATAAAAATGGTTTCTATCAACTGCAGAATGTCTTCTTGTGTACCCAGAATGCACATCTACTATTTCTGGTGTGACTTCCCTGGATTTTTCAGGATCTGTTTTAAAGGTCAGAATTAATCAAGGGAAAGGGTCCCTGAGACAGCCCTCGGAGAACCACAACTCCAGATCACAGATAAACAGCACAGTGACGGCTTCACGCAGAGCTGGGTGTGCCCATGCCCAAGAGGACTCGGTTCCAGGCCCGTGGCCCGGTGACTGGGCATTTCTGCCCCGTTCCTGGGACCCAGATGCTGGCGGTACCCCCTGGAGGGCTAACTACCGGAGGCTTGTACTTTGGAAGCCCACCTCTAACCTGGTTTTACACTCTCACCTGTAAGCCTGTGCTGTACTGTAGTGCCATCTAAATGTTCCTCGTCAACAGTAAGCTCCGTGAAGGCACACACTTCCTCCTCTTCCCCACACAGTGTCAGGAGACAACAGGTGTTAACAACCGCTGACTAACCAACCATGAAAAACAAAGATGCGCACACAAATACAAGCAAAACCAGGTATCCATTCCCACCAAACTGTGGAGGAAAAAATTCCTCCTCTCTCGCTAAAGCAGGCTGCCTACCAGGGGCGCCGTGTGACAGGGAAAGATGGCCATTCTACATAATCTGCCTATTTTGATAGGAAGGGCTGGTCTGTCATTAGCACTTCCCAATCAGCAGCACTCACAACTAGGTCTAAACTTGGAAAAGAATAAAAAAATTCCCCATCAAACAATGAGGATCAGGAGTAGAAAAGAAATAGCAGTTTGCTAAAAAAGAGACAAAAATATATCAGGGCCGGAGAAGAGTTATTTCTGCATTCCCTGCACATACGACATCATTCATGAAGAAGGCAATGGTACAAATATAGCATAAATGTCGTCTGCTCTAGCTGGTAATTTAAAATGCAAATGCTAATGAGCGAACTGGTATATCAGTGGAGTTAATAACCGCATGCCTACCACAGGGGCTGCATCCAAAACACAGACAAGAGACAGACACCATGTTCCAATTTAAAAATAAAAACACCCAAATTAACCCTAGAAAAATCACTAGCAGATGTACAAGCTCAGGAGGAGGCACACCAGGGCAAGGAAACGGGACTTCTCCACCCGTCGCAGACTAACCAGCTAAGTTACACACCTTCCTACACAGAGTGAAGGTGAGCGTGGCAGTTACTCGGTCTGCACTGGACGGCCACTGTGAGGCACGGGTATTGTAAGGAGCATGACAGGAATCCAGAATGTTTAAACAGGAAGTGTCTCCAAGGCCCACGTGGGAGCCTAGAAGCCCAGAAACTGGTGGGGCATCGTTATGTCCAAAAAGCAAAGGCCGGTGAAGAGAGAGGTGGGACTCATTAAGTTTATCACGGGCAAAAGGTGGTTTAAAAACCCCCATACTCACAAGGTCTGTGTTAAGTGGGTAATTTAAGTAAATGGGGGAAAGCTCTAATGATGGAAAGACATGACAGAGAGAGTGTAGCTGTATCTCGGACACCTTCCAAGTCTGAAGGCAGCTTCTGTGAACTGTTCTTGCTCCCATGAGGTCTGTGGTGGGCTGCCCTGCCTGGGAACCTGGGACCATTCCGTGGTGCGGGGACGGAGAGCAGCGCCTCAGGCGTCCTCAGAGCCCCCCACGCACAGAGGCATGAGGAAGTGCGTCCTGCGTCCCGACCCGCCTCCTCCAGTGGAACCCTGCGGCGCTGGCTCCCGGGCAGCAGGAGGGTGTGCTGGGGCTGCTGCCCCCCCTGGACACCTAGTGTGTTCTAGTTCCACATCAGTGCCCTTCATTCAAAATCTATATGAAAAGCCAGGAAGAGACTGGCAAACCAGCCCATTAGCTGGGGGACACCTCGGGAAAACTTCTGGAAAGAAATCCAAGGGAGTTCCCTGGTGGTATAGTAGCTAAGGCTTTAGCGCTGTCAACGCTGCGGCCTGGGTTCAATTCCCAGCCAGGGAACTACCGCACCACCCCCCCGCCCCAAAAAAAAAAAAAGAAAAGAAATCCAAGGTGAGCAAAGACCTAGGGCTTGGGGCAAAGACATTTTCTCAATGAGGAGGAACTTTTTTTTTTTTTTAATAAATCCAGTCATAGCTCTGTTTGAGAGGTAGTTGCCATAGCAACCAAGATTAAGTCTTACAGGCAGTGCGCACTGCTCACCCTAGGGCTGCCCATTACCCGATTTCAAAGCACTCCCCTTTAGTTTCCGATCACCGCGCCATTTCCACTCCCTCTCCTGCATCCAGGCCCGCCGTCTTGCACTGCTAGGCGGGACACTCAGATACCCCACCCCCACCCCAGAGTGGAGGTGGAGCCCAGCAGCCCACGCCTGGATGCCACCATCACTACTAAATGGTTGCTGGGAAATGCCAATAGGTTGATAAGATGGCACTGAAAAATCGACACTGAAATACATTTTCCTGTGCAAACCACTAGAACAGGATTGGACAGAAGCATCTGGGCACAACCAGAAACAGGTGCTGGAGTTGGAAACATGCCAGCCGAGAGCAGCCATCAGATAGATAGCTATAAGCTCCCCGTTTCGGCCCCCCAAGGCCACCAGGCGGAAGACAGCTGAGACAACCCCTAACAAACTCAGAAAGAACCTTAAAGGAGGAGGGGAGGAGAAGGAAAGGACAAAAACTTCTAACCCCGAGGTCTAACCCTTCAAACCACACCTGACTGGTTCTCATAAGCTCTGCACAGACCAGGCCAGATCCTTGTCCAGGACAGTTCCCTTGTCTCATCTGTATTAAAGCTCCAAAGCAGCAAGAGAGAAAAAGCAACAGCAAGAAGTAGGAGTCTGAGGACTCAGGAAGTGCGGGTGTTTCTCCTACCTTTGACCTATCCACCCAGAGGCAACCAACAGGCCTATCATGTCACCCCTGAGGATGAAACAATCTTTCCTTTCTTGGCACAGAAAACCCAACTGAGATGGTGAGGACTTAACGTCCCCTATTAGGAGGCTGTGCCCCACTCAGACTTTCGCCATAGGAGGTGATGCCACCACTAGGCTTCTCTCTCCCTCAGTTGATGGGCGGGCACAGAGCTGGCATGCAGGCCATGCTGTCTCCCTCACCGCTAGGTCCCTGCCGCACACAGAGATGGGCAGGCTGGTCAAATGCGAGTAACTAACCAGGGAGCAGGAGAGCGAGGATTTACCTCTCAGTTCCCAGGTCTGTGGCAGCCATTAAACCATGCTGAACAAACCTTACTTCTATCGATGGCTTTATTTACTAGTCTGCCTCAATCAGAAAAATATTTGAAAAGGCTACTGAATATCGAATCTCTCTGCGTCTTTCACCCTGAAATACTCCGTTATTCCTGGAAGCCTCCTTTGAGTCCTACCGCTAGTCCGAATGGCATTTAAGTCCCTTACCATCCTGGTCACACTCCTCTGAACCGTCTGCAGGTTGCTGATGTCCTTCCTAAGAGGGTGGTCTTCAGATGGAACACTTGTCCCCGTCCCTCTCCAGGCCCTGCACTTTTGGCTGGACCAGGACTGTCTTAGCCTTTTGCTGTTACTTTTTGTAAAAATCTGAGTTGCTTTCGTGTGGTATTTAAGGAACATTTCTCCTACTCTTACCTGTCTTAAAAAATGCATTTTTTCCTTCATGTCTATACATTGTTTACCTCAGTAGATGCAAGTACTCTGCTTCAACGCTGGACTCTAGCATAATGTCCAGTAAAAATAAACTATCAAATAGCCATGGTGACTGAATGACCCACAAGCCTCATGAGACTCACTGTGGGGGTGATTCACGATCTAAAGATGGGAGCTAATCAGGCTCCAATCAGAGGTGTGCTCTTCCACCCACGCCCCCAGTGGGTGATGGTATGGAAGGCTGGTGGACCGGCCCTCAGGGCAGAGCACTGGACACCACGTGTCAGGAGAGCTGAGGAGGAGACCGCACGCTCATACCAAAGCAGAGAGAAGAATGACTGATGAGTTCGTCCATTTCTTTTCGGCAACTCTTCCTGAGAACTAATGGCATAGGGTAAGTTGTTTTGCCCAGACACATCACACCCAGCCTGCCAAAAGAAAATGTTCCAGATCTTCTTGGATCCTCAAATGCCATCTCCCTTAGGAAGTCTTTTCCATTCTCCAATTAACTGTTCTCTCCTCTGGACTCTCCTGGTGTTGCATATACTTTTCGTAATTCCTTTTTATTTTTCCTTGTTCAAGTTTTTCATATGGCTGTCGACACTAGACTAAAAGCTATTCGAGAAAGCGGAAACTATCTTATTAATTTATGTATCATCCATCATCTATCAGACTGCCTCTCTTATAGCGGGCTTGCAAAAATCTTGGCCTCATTAAAAAAGACTTTCCAAACCTGTTTATTGTGCTAATGCAATGACTATAAGTGATGCTCCAGCACCTCCTGACAAGAACATAATCTGTATAATTCATATAATGATATCATGAACATTGAAGAACTAGAGGAGCCCCAGAAAAGTCATGTCAAGCTGCCCACTTCCAGTAATGGACCCAAATGAAAGTAAGCGGTGGAGACAGACTCAACCTGGGAAGTCCCAAGAGAAAGAACACCCCACTTTACAAATATCCATTAAGTGGCAATTCAATTAAAGCATCTGAGAGGAATTCATAAGTATCAGCAGACCCTGTAATTGCTTAATTAAAGATAGAAGCCCAGCGAACACAACCACAAAAACAGCCTGATTCATCAGCACCTCTGTGATGGCAGAATGGGATTTCTCACTTAAACACGCATTGGCTTTAATTGTGCAATTTGGTCAGGGACTGGCAATCAATGGGGAGCCAACCATTCCTGGGTCCAGGAGATGGGGAGGATGTTCCTGTTGCCCTTCCCTCTCTTCTCTCCTTAGAAGTTTCTGGTCTATTGAAATAGACAGTTGTTATTCCTATTAGAATTGGCTAGAGAAGAGACAATAAGGAAAAAGAGGGAATGAGGTACTTTATTCAAAGGCACTCAGGCTGGAAAGACACACAGCCAAACCTTCAGTTCACCATGCACGGAGCTGCCACCACCAATCAAATCCCTGCCATCCCGAACCGTTGCTCACTGCCCGCCGCTTGTCGTAACGCAGCTCCAGAGCGGAGCTGTAATCAGAGAGAGTAGTACAGGAAATACCAAAGGGCAGGCAAAGGGAAGCCTCGTTTTAAGTCCTGCTTCACATGGCTAGATATCTGGTTAATTATAAGTCACCTGCTGCGATGCGCATGGGAACCCCCTGCCAGGTGGCTGCTGCCTTGTAGGTTGTTTGCACCTAAGGTGACTGACATCCACCGTCCCTACCACAAACCTGCCTCGGTTCATAATTCCTCATACACACTGCTGACCCACCCTGATACATGTACATGCAAATAGGGTGGGCCCACTCAGTGAGTTAGCAGGAGGCTCCAAGTATCTGATATAAAACTCCCTAGATTACTTTGCATTGAACCTCAAACTACTCTCTTCCATGCCCGACACTTGTTTACAGGCACTAACTAGATACCTGCTATGCTCAGCCAACAGGACAGCTTCCTGAACTGTGCCCTCGGCATGACCCAGATATACCGGAGCTAACAAAGTAATTCAAAATAAGGACATGCAATGTAAAGGTCATAACAGCAAGACACACTCCATGCCGCTGATGCTGTCCAATAAAAATGTTAGTCAAGGGCCCAGTGATTTGCCAACATGTGCCTCAGTATCCCTTTAGACAAGAAACGAAATAAAATGTGACACGTGACAAGTGAAAGTAAACTAAAAATAAAGACTGCTGGTAAACTGGTTTTGCTCCAGTGGAAGGAAGTGCATGGGGCTCACTAAATGCTCCATGGGGGAAAAGGATGCTTTTAACCAAAGGCAGGCTGCCTGGGGATCTCGGCTCCAGGTGAACTCAGGGCAGAAACTGAATGACTGCCCCAGGATGGCAATAAGTATGCATCGGAGGAGGCCACAGCAGCAGGCAGAGGGACCTTGAACAGTCTCAGTTCTGATGGTGTAAGGTCACCTGCTTACCAACCAAACCTAAGCCAGGTGCTCAGAGAACTAAAGGGCAAGAGCCTTCAGGAGGCACTGACCTGTTCGCTGCAGCTGACGCTGCCCAGCCCCACCTGCCATTCCATCTGACCAAGCAATCATTCCACGTACAGGGGTGCAGGAACCGTGACAGAGAGGCCAGCTGGCTTGGGCCAAATGCCACTCCCTATCAAGCTGTGGGGCCGTCTGCCCCAAAAAGGCCATGTAAAAATGGAAAGTGTCCACCCACCTCGAAGTCCAGAGGGCTCTCCAAAAGCCTGGGATTAATGAGAGCAGCACACAGGGGACTGCTGAACAATTATCTTGACTTTCCCCTTGAGACGCACAACCCCAACTCCCCGCTGGCTGCAGAGACATCATTTGCAGCAGAACGCCACCTTTACGTGGTGTGCGGGGCTTCCGCAGAGAGTTGCAAAGCGGTGCCATGAGGACCACTGGCCAGGTGAACAGCTCGGCAGCGGGAATGCCATGCCTGTGTCTGCACTCGCGGTCAGCTCTGGGGGCGGTCCAGAGGAGCAGGGGCCGTCTCTCACTAAGGATCCTCCCTCCACCCACCTCCTTCATTCTGTCCCCTCTAGGTCACTGCTCTGTCAGTGACTTCCATACATCCTCTCTTAGTTCCTTCTCCTCAGGCCCGTAACTTGCACGTTCCCCATGCTACGTCCTCACTCCATCTTTCTATATTCTCATTTGCCAAGATTTTGTTGGGTTTTACGTTCCGTAATTGGTATTATGAAAACAAAAGGTATACTGAAAAGCTTTTCCAGCTACACTGCCACATTCTGTTCCAATCCTGAGTATCACAGTTATAAAAGTACTCAAATGCTGACATCCTTAAAGTTACCTTTAGCTTTCACTTTCCTGCAGTCCTTTTTCCATTTTTGTTAGAGTTTTGTGAAGAGCAGTCTATTTTTAATTCTGTTCCTTATTTCCCACATTTATTCCCCAATCGCCTGTAATCTGCCTTCGGCTGAATCAACGCTGATGAAACGGCACTGGCACAGGTCAGCTGTGACTTACTAATTAATAAATAAGAAAATCACTTGGTAGTTTTTACCTACTTCATTTTTTAGGTAAAACCTCACACTGCTAACTTCTTGGAATTCTAACTTCCCTTGGCTGCCAGAAGACTACTCTCCTGGGGTTCTCCTTCTAATCCTCTGAGCATGTTCCTCCGCCCGTGTGTGCAGGCTCAGCCTACCCCTCACAGACTGGAATTTTCCAGGGTGTTTGTCAGTCCTAAGACGGTGCTCGGGCGCTGAGACGGTTTTACCTACTGCCTGTGTGCTGACGGCTCCTGCACCTGAAGAACTGCCTAGGCCCTTCTGACCCGAGTGTTCCCACGGATACCTCAAATATTCCACGTCTAAAACCAAACCGACGATCTGTTCCTAAAACCTGTTTTGACTTTTGTGTTGCCCTTGGACATCACGATCTGCCCAATCACTGGGGCCCTGGATGCTTTACTTTCTCTCCTATACTCAACAACATCTCCCGTCCCTGACCAAAACATCCAGTCACTCCCTGAATTATCAAGTCTTCCTCCTAAATACTTTTCAGATCTCTTCTCCACTGCCAGAAGTCAAGCCTCTAGCCCTCTTGCCTTTTACCTGCTCCCCCAGCCCCCAGCCTAATTTAGTCCAATGCACCTACCAAAATGAACTTTCCTCACCCAAGCAGCACTTGCTCCTGTCGGCATTTCCAACACCCCTCTGCTCGCTCTTTATGCTCCACCAATACCAAAGGGTCCGTGGTTGCCTGGACACATCAGGATATATTGGACCTTTGCACCTTTGTACATAACTGTCACCGCTACCTAGAATGTTCCTCTGTACTTCCTCCTCTCCCCTCCCACCCCCAACACCGCAATCTCACATTCTTCCTTCAAAACACAGCGCAGATATCGGCTCCTTGGGGCGGCATTCCTGACCCCCGCTTAATAGCCACCCACCCACTCCCTGCGCGCCTTGTAAATAACGCTGGCATCTCACCTAGTGCCCAACACCGCAGTCTACTTCCGTGTCTGTCTTTCCTAGTGCTTCCTGATACCCAGGCTCCAAAGTCCCAAAGGCCTTCCCCTCAGGGAGCTTGTCAGCCACAAGGAGATGAGAACAGCTCCTTTTCATGATTTATTTCCATCAACAGACAACTATGGCTCCACCACGGAGAATGACCCATGTGTCATTGTGTACTCACCACACAACCATGGCCATTCCATTCTGGAGTTAATTATGAGTTAATTTAAAAAAGCTCCAGTTATGGATCTACTAAGTCATTGTGAGGGGGAGAGGAAGGAAATCCAGTTACTGATGATGTACTTTACAGCAGGCTTGTTGGATTCTCATCCAACTCTCACAACTACCCTGAGAGGCATGATACTCTTCTCTGGTTAACTGATGTGTAAATGGAGGCTTGAAGAGGGTAAACAATCTCCTGACATCACCTGTCTGTACAGAGCACAGCCATGATTCAATCCGCTCTCATGGCTTCTTAGTGTCCTGTATCCTTGCCAGGCTCCCAAATACACCGGAAGATACATAATGTAACTGCATACAGTATGGCAGGAGAAAAATGTAAAAGCTTATATTTTTATCCTGTGTCTGCTTCGGCAATCTATCTTTCAGAATGTAAGTTAACTCAGGCAATGCCTTTTGAATTGCTAAGCTTAGAATACTGTCAAGCATACAGAGAACTGGCTGAGGCAGAGTAAGCGATCAGACGGCTTGTGTCTGAGTGTAAAACCCCAGCCACAACGGGTCGGAAGCTCCGAGCCCAAGGCACTCAGGTAGTTGTGAGTTCAGAAGTCAGAACTACAGTGTTTTCTCTCTCCTACAGATCTGTGGCCAAGTTTCCCAGGCAGAAGAATACTGTTTCTCTTGCACACCTCTGGGATAAAGCTCCACACTGCCGAAAGGATGCCTTTGTTTTGCAGGTTTAGAGCAAAGGAAGAAATGAATATATACCTCAAACTCTGTAACAATAAGAATTCACTGCTAAGAGACTTCCCCGCTACAGGAACCCTAAGACAAGCGCACAAACGGCTGATGAACAGGACTGCCTCATACCCTACGACACCACCCCAGTCACCCTAGCTCACACCACAGAAACACAGACACAGCCCTGTCCCGAGGTGTGGGTTCACTGTGGCCCTGCTTTTCCGCAGCTGCCCCCGAGCTTCGTGTCTGGCTTCAGTCAGTCCCTTCAGAAAGCCTGCAGAGCTGTGTTGTGATCGTGGACGTCTCAAGGTTGTGCACAAGAGCCTAGACCAGAAGGGACGGCCAGCAGCAGCAGTGAGCTGCAGTCACATGTTCAGTGAGTGACTTACTCACATAACAGCCCGTTTAGTTGGGGCCCGAGGGAGACCCTCATCCAGAAAAAAACCATTAGTGCCTCCTGGAAGGAGGAGGCGGAGGCCATCTGGCAGGGCACGATGAATATGGCTGCCACCTCTTCTCTCCCACGGCGGGCTCCTCTCAGATCCCAGACGTGCAGAGGCAACAGGACGGCCTCAGAGAAGGCCGTGTGCTCTGGATGAGCACGAGGGAGCCTTCGTGAGCAGGTGAGCATCTGTGTGCACAGGAGTGGGGTGCAGGGTGAGAAGTAAAGGGATGCCATCATTTCTGCGAAGTCTTGACTGGAAATAAATAGTTCTATTTGCTAGTAGGAAAGATATGAAGCAATCTGCTCCTTCAATGTATAAATACAAACCGCTCAAAGAGCACAGTTCACACATAACCTGGCTGGCTTGGGGAAATCTTAAGCTATTAGAAAGGAAAGAATAAGAAAGACATACATTCAGTCAGCGAAGAAAGGGAGGCCTGCCAACCTTAGTGTGACAGAGAAATACTATGGATGCCGGAGCCTGTGACGGTAACGTCACGTCCGGGGTTTCATAAAGGATTTGGATCCTAATGACACTTGAAAAGAATAAAAGAGCGACAAATGGCACTGCCTGGGGAACTGCAAGGGTGAGGAGTCTCAGCTCTTCCTCGCCCAGACCATGACTAACACAGCGGGGATCCATCCTAAAGAGGAAATGCCAACTGTGAGAATTCCATCAGTCGAATTTTTCCTTCACTCAGGCTGTGTGAGGACACGTGCTGTTTTTATAGCCACTCTGCTCCCACGTCCTGTGGTTGGTGGAAAGGAAGAGCAGAAAGAGGCCCAGTGTTGAGTCTGTAGTGACACAGGGACCAAATCTAGAGACTCTGCGATCACATCTCAGAGAGGAAAGCGCCTAGATGGGCTCCAGGTCCTATCTAAGACACAGGAGACGAAGGACATGGGACCTCCAGCGATGACTTCTGAGTACCAGGAAGAATTTCTGGAGTAACACATAACATGTAAGACTTACCTGCGAGCAGGAAGGTGATAAGGCAAGTTTCCTTTGGCAAATACAGCTTGAGACGAGAACCACTAAAGACGTATTCTACCACAGCTTCCGAACGGCCTGCCCGCTGCAGAAAGGGCAGGAACTGCTTGGCTTTTTGGGTATCCTAGTGGAAAAATGAAGAAGAGAACACTTAGAAAAGCAAGAGAATCCAGTAAATGTGTCGCTCTCTCTGGTTTAGGACACAGTCGGGCAGACCACAGGGGGCTAGCCAAGTGACCCTGTAACAGCAGGCATTTCTAAAACCAAGACACAGGCAACACAGCCGTATGATTCCACAGAAGAAATAAAATTAATCAAAAGTTTCCTGAACATTCTGATTGACTCTCTGCTTTCCTCTGTTCAGTTACTGAGTTAATCGGTGGATACATGAGGTCTGACAATTAAGTTCGCAAACTTGCCACCATACGCTTATGTTGGCAGCACTGTACAAACAGTTCGGTAAGGTGTCATAACCTCGACATATCTGTGTCTCACAGATGTGTCTGTGTCGACATGCGGTGGTGTCTTGCTGAGTGGTGTTCATTATTGTTGTGTTTTTGTGTGCTGCCTTGAGAGAGTGTTGGAGCTTTAATTAGAGCAATGAACAAACACTAAATTTCTTGTTAAACCTGGCAAGAGGGGAAATGAAATCAGTTTAAGTTTATGGGGATAATGCCCATAAACTTGAAGAAAACAACAATGTAGAAATGGATTACATGTTTTTCTGAGGGGAGAGAAAACGTCATTGAAGAAGAGACATCATGAAGGCCAGTAATAAGCAGAACTGAAGAAAACATTGCAAAAATTTATCAAATTGTGCATCAAAATCACTGGCTGACTGTGAGAAGCATAGCAGACCAAGTAAACATTGATAGAGAAAAAGTTAGGAAAACTTAACTGAAAATCTTGGCATGAGCAAGGTATGTGCAAAAATGGTCCTGGAGGAGCTCACCGATGAACAAAAGCAAAGGACAGTCGAAGTTTGCCAAGACCTTTTGGAGAAGCAATAAGCATGTACCAATACAATCCTGAGTCAAAGCATCAAAGTGCACAGTGGAAGTCAGATCCTTTCAGTCCCTCAAGCTACTTAAAGAGAGGACAGAGGAAGCGAGCAAAATATCACATCGCATGTGTTGGGGGAACAGTCACTGGATGTCAGAATTTCCGAGGTTTCAGCCCCACCGGGGAGTACCGTTGACCCCCTCTACAGCTCTGCACACTCTCCTGACACCTGAGACTCAAGTAGTCTGCATGCCACCAAGCTCTTCTGCTAACTGTGCTCCTAGCAATGGGGCTACTGTAGCTAAATTAATGTACATTAGATTATAAAAATTTAGCAAGCCATCAAGTATCTGAGAGTTTTCACAGCAGCTAAAGGGGCTCCACTCATTCAGAAGCAGCAAGGTAGGCTGGGATAAAAGTGATACTTACAGCAATGGGATTCATCCTTCCCTGCACACAGGCTCTCAGAGAAAAGGAGACAGTCATCTGTTCTGCTCTCTCTCATGACACCATGGTAAAAGGTAATGAATGGCACAGTGAGCTTTAGTGGGCAGGAAATCCCCCAAACGAACACTTACGCAGCACATATTCCACCACACACATACAGTGCGAAAGGGCTTTCTGGTAGTTGGCTGAAGTCTGGAATGGTCAAGCAAGACCAACGCTCCATGGGAAAGAGAGCACCACCTGATTAAAATCCGTTTGCCATGATGTCTAAATCTGAGAATTCACTCATGAGCTGAGCCAGTTAGTCAACAATTATCAAAATGATTACTGAAAATCATGAAGCAACTTAATGTCTCTGAAGAGAAGGCCCTTTCCCTTAGGATGACAGTAATCTATGTTCTTCACAAACAGACTTTTGCTCATCATCTCTTTGGGACATATTTATCTGGAAAAAGAGATGCTTACAGGTGTGTAACAACAGCGCGCGCGCGCGCGCGCACACACACACACACACACACACACACACAGGTATGCCTTTAATGTTAATAAGGAATAGGAAACCGGAGCAGACTCATCCTATTTTGCTAAATAATCACCTACTTTATCAACACAGATACAGTTGAACCTTGACCAACATGGATTTGAGATGTAGGGGTCCACTTACATATGGAGTTTTTCAATAAATAAGTACAGTATTATAAATGTATTTTCTCTCTTATGATTTTTCTTAATAACACTTTTTCTTTAGCCTACTTTATTGAAGAACACAGTATATAATACACATATACAAAATGTATTTTGTATATGTGTATTATATACTATTTATACTATCGATAAGTGTTCTAGTCAACAGTAGGCTTTTGGGGAGTCAAAAGTAATACACGAATTTTTTACTATGCAGGGGGTCGGCACCCCTAACCCCTGCAGAATTCAAGTGTCAACTGTACTTACTCAGACTGAAATAAAAAAGCAAATGTAATAATAATAAAAGCCATGTAACAACAGCAACAACAACGACAACATCAATTGATGTTCCTGACTCCTCCTAAGTCCCAGCCTACAACTTAACAGTCCTACTCCAGAAATAACATATGGGAAGACAGCAAAGAGAATGTGACATGCCATTGACTATGACAAAGATTAGAACTGAAAGCCAACTATGACAACTGAAGGTATGAAAGCACATGTCAAAGGCCTACCAGAATTGGCCATGTTCATTTCCAGAGGCAAAACTGCGCGACAGCACATGGAGCGCCCTCAGCCTCTTGAGGTAAGTGCTGCAAAGGCTTGAAGATGATATGCCTATGGCCCAGCGTTAAGGGAGAAGATGAAATCTTACCCAAGGTGATAAGCTTTTAGCAATAAAAAAATTCTTATACAGTCAATCAAATTGAATGTAATCACCAAAAGATGTCAGCTCTTTCAAATCTCAGTCACAGGCAGACAATGGTGTCTGTCTTCCCTTGTCATCTCGAGTGCTTCCTTTACTTGGCATGCTCCTTTTCAATATAAAAATTCTTGAAACCTTTAATATTTGTTTCAGTGGCTCAATGAAAAGACTGGTAAGGCCGATTGACAAGTCCCCTCAGGTGATGTACCCTTAAATCATTCCCTGCTCATTTAGCTATGGAAATTATTCATGTTAGGAGTTTTGATTGTATTACTATAAAATCAACTAAATGTGGTTAAACAATTTGCCTTCCAAAGAGCTGGTACAAGTATAGCAATGTGCTTCTTTCTCTTATACTCATTTCTAACGTTATAACAAGAGGTAAACAAGAGAAAACTTGATAGTGAGAAACAGTATAACTGTTTAGGCCCTCTGGAAGTCAAACAGTTCAAATGATGTCATTAACATGACATTTTAAATTCTTTCCCAATAATCCTGCAGGAGGACCTATTGAGATTCAGTGAAATTAGCGATTTCTTTGTGACTTTAGAACTCCAAAATGCACTTTAAAAAATAAAATTAAAGGCCTCAGATTTAAAGAGATAACACTGAGACTTAGGACAGAACTCTCATTTCAAGGTAAGACTATAAATGGCAAGTATTTTGTCTCCCAAGTCTAGCAGCAGAGACACTCCAGCCCAGGTTTTCTGTGTTGTGGCTTATTTACAGGTTGGCTGGGATTCTATCTGCCACTGTTACCTGGTACTACATTTGCTCAAGGCTTTGAGAATCTGAGTAGATAAATTCGCCATAGTTTTCTGTACCAATATTTCCCTCCACTGGTGTAAGTAATCAAGAAGCAAGTGTACTTCTGAACAGATAAGCCTTTCTCTTGCACTGGTAGTTTTCACATTACCTGTGCTTCAAAACAAGCCATACGTGAGTATTTTCCTATACTCCTAGAAAAGCTAATTTAAGGATACATTAGCTACATTTAACCCGCCATTGTGGATGGCATCTCTTTAAGAAATGTTTCTGCCTCCTCAATGCACCTTGAAATTGAGAAAGTAATGATGCAACAAAATGTGCCTGGGGTGACTTCATTTCAAAGGATATTAATATCTATACCTCAAACTTACAGGAGTGGGGTTTTAAATGACCCTGAAGACAGGCAGGATGGTCCTTAGAGAGAGGAAAAGGTTATAAAGACACCCAATTATACACTCCTATGCTGCCCTCACTTCTGGCTTGACAAGCCACACCTCTTCCAAACGCAGGTATGTGTATCAGCGTCTGTCAGAAATGCACCTTCAGTAGTCAGACTGCAACTTATCTCTACACAGTATTTTGCTTTGTAAGCAAATACATGTGTAAAATAATTTAGTAGCATGAATTACCAAGTTTGGGAGAATGAGAAGGGGGAGGGTGGGGTGGGAGAGGGCAGGGGAAGCAGAATCCTCACATGGCAGGCACAGGACACAGGTCCCTGGAACGTGGGGACAGCCAGGTCATCTGTATTGTAGAAGGGATTCATCAAAATATCATGAATTCTGAAGCAGAGTTTTAGGCTGTCAGTTTGCATAAGGTGTTAACACAGTGAATTCTATGATTTTTTCCACTGAAAATATCCATTGCAGTAGGCAGTGAGTAACACAGTTAAGACTGGGAAGAAGGTAACATCACAACACATAAAACAGCACTGGGAAATGGGAATGGAGTAAACCTACTAGTTAACAATTAACCACTCAAGATTATCATGTGCAAGGCTCAAATGGGAACTGTTAATAAAGAAGCTCACCAATCAGGTTTCACCATCACAGTCACGCTTTGATTAACACCATAGGAAAAAGAACTAAAACCAAATACAAGTGGAGCTTATTAAGGTACCATGGGAACACGTCACCTTGCTTGAGACGCTGAACTGGAGAGAGGCCTGTCACCTGGTGAGGCTTCCTGCAGGTACAACCGTGGCATGTACTGCCCGACCCAGCAATCCGGGAAGGTTGTGCCCCAGGAACGGACCATCCTCTCTCTGAAGGGCTGGCCTGAGGCTGAAGGACTCTAGAGCACCATGCTGTTTGGGTCCTACAAACCTTAACAGTGAAGTAGCAAACCGTGTGCAATGAAGTACAGATACAAGGAAAACAAAGAGCGCGGTGGTCAGAACTAATAGCTAAGAACACTGCAGCAAACACACACTCTCATTTTAGGGTGTACTGTGGTAACTCACCGCTATAGTTATCTATCTTTGCAGGGCTCTACAGGGTAGGAGAATTACTTCCGCAACTATGTGCAAGATGCATCAGAACTTCATCCCCTTCCAGAAAGGCAAAACTGGCCTCCACCACTCTACTGGATTCTTCCTCCTTCCCACAGCATAGGCACTGTGGCCCAGGGATGGTTTAATTCACAAAATGAGGTCATGATTCTGTATGAGGAACCAGCTAGACAGCAAGATAATCTCTTAGTGTAAATGGGGCCCTGGGATGGGGCGGCAGGTAGAAGGGTGGACACTTCAGAATCCTCTCCAGCTCCAACAATACCACAAAGTGCTAAAAAATCTGAAACTAGTCCTGTCTGGCTAGTTAGTTGTCACTGCTTCATGGGGAGGTGTGTGTGAGGGGGACTTTGGAGGCTACGAACCTTAGTGAAGTGCAAGTTTCACAGGAACGAGTGAACACGGGAGAGAACCCTGAAAAAAAATCACTGACTGAAAAACAAATAAAATTTTAAGGAAAGGAAAAACAAACAAACAAAACAAAACCCAGAGCTGAAGCTATGCCATCAATAAGTGCTATCTCCCGCTGGGCACTTAGTTGGCACAGCAGCTCACTCAGGCCTCCAGCATGTCAGCGTGCAGGAGAGACCATGTTTCAGGCTCTGGGCACCACCTGAGCGCGGGACCCAGGACAGTTGTAGGAGCACTGAGCTAGACTGGCATTCTAATCTGCGGCCCCTCCACGCAGAACACAACCTCCTATTTTATTCCCAACTCCACTCCTTTATCAATTACTGAGGTAGGATGGCTGGGCTAAGCACAGTTTACAAACTTGCAAGGTAAGGAAAGACGGAATCACAGAAGAAGCCGGCATGGTCTGCTTCCTGAACATGAGGGAGGAGGCTGCAGAACATGTCAGTACAAGTGTAGCTTCACGTCCGAGTGTGTGTGTGTGTGTGAGTGTGTGGGGGGGGTGGGTGGGCAGGGGGGATGTGTCTGCAATCAGGACTGAAAAACACCCAAGTCTTCCAACACTTTAAGGATATGCTTGCCCTTGGGAGCCCTGCAAAAGACAGGCATCTATAAATATTTTCATTTGGGTGGTCTTGCTCACCATCTATTTCCTTTTCACAAGGTACAATACTGAGAAAAGAAAGCAGGAGTTGGCAAATTCTAAGAAGAGGCAATGCTGTGTTTAGGATGAAAATACGGCAAGCAGCATTCTGACTAACAATCACGACAATCCAAGTAACAGAAAGTCAAACCATGTTCCAGACCCAGATGAGAGACCCCTAGAACATAGCCTAGAATTCATCTGTATGCACCTCAAACTGGAAATAGCCACAATCCCCCTCAACAGGGTGATGGATAAACAAGCTGTAGCACACTCACATAAGGGAATACTACTGTGCAATCAAAAGGATATAAGCAACAACATGGATCCCGGGGGTCTAACCTTTGGCTTCCCCGGGCCACATTGGAGAAGAATGTCTTGGACCACACGTAAAATACACTCACACTAATGATCGCTGATGAGCTTAAAAAAAAAAAAAAAAAAAAAAAAAAGGCTGTAAAAAGATCTCATAATGTTTGAAGAATCTGTGTTGGGCCGCATTCAAAGCCATGCTGGGCCACAGGCTGGCCATGCCTGGTCATGGATGAATCAATCTCAAATGCATGATTCCATTTACATGACTCCCTTGCAAGGTTTAAACTGAAGGACAGAGAACAGATCAGTGGTTGTCAGGCGCTAATGGAAGGGCTGGGGGTGGACTCTAAAGGGGACAGAGAAATTTGGCGGGGTGGGAGATCCAACCATTCCATTATCTTGACTACACTGATGGTTCCACATGTCCACGGCTGTCATAATGTCCAAGTTTATCAAAACTCACAAATTATATATTAAAAATGACACATTTTACTGTATCAATTATGCCTAAATTTAAAGAAATAAAAAAATTGGCCTGGGTAAGTAAAGTATGCAATATTTTAATTTTTAACTTAAGAAAACTTTCTTCTTAGTCAACTCATTTTTAAGTAGCTTGGAAAGAATAACAAGTTCAAAATTAAGCACTCAGTAATCATGTTGTAGATAAGCAACTTTAATTTAATTAGCTGGTCAATGCATTACAGTATTAAAATTCAAGCAGAAAAGAGTTTAGATGAGAAATCATGGGGTTAGAAGAGCATAGAATTTTTGTTTTATCAGTTTCCCAAAAGCAGCATAGGAAAGTGTCAATTCTTAGGCAATGACTGAAGGAGAGCATGATGCCATCCTCAACCTGGGGACACAGAGGGAATGTTCTGTTCAAAGAAAAAAGTGCTACTGAGTATATATGCCTATTGACATTTCTTTTCTACCTTGAAATAAAATTGTGTGATATGGCTTAACGTGAATAATAATATCCAACTCTTAATCAAATGAAAATTCTACACAGGCTCAGAGATTATTCTTTTATTGAATGACTTTCAGTTTCCCAAATTTAACCAGCTGAAATTATGCTCTGAGAACCATTCAATTTAACCTTTAGAAATGAAGTCACTGCACTTTAGTGGGAAAATTGGCATTTTATCACAACAGAAAATACAATGCCCTTGGCTTACTCTGTAAGACTTCTTTCTGTACTCTAAGTTTAGCATAGAAAGCACAGTGATGGTGGATGTGTGCCTCATATCAAACCGTAGATGTACTCTCGTGTATCTACTTAAAAGAAGGTATCAACTGCACAAGATCGCTCTCATCTCACATTTGACCCTCTTTGTCTCATTTGAGGTATGCAGTTCACCAACACTGTCCCAAAGAGTGCTCTTCCTCAGGCCCCCCTAACCACGGAACCACCTGAAAGTCATGGCTCAGAAGTCGTGGGATGCAGAAGAGTTTCCACAAATAAACCGACCTTCCTCCTACCTCCTACTGCACCCCAAACCGTCCCCTTTCCCATTTCTCCACACTCTTAACTTCCCAACAGATGATTACATATTTTTGCTGAACTGCTATTCAGTGCTTATAAAATGATGACTATGTAAATCATAGCCTTCCTGGAGCCCTCCCTTCCTCCTGCCGACTTCTGTGGGGCTTGCAGCACTGTGATGTCCTAAGCCTTCCTTGCTCCAAGTCTCTGGACAGTCAGTCCCTGCACATCCCATCCTGGCCTGCATCACTAGGTTCATGCCTTCCGCTTCCTTGATTTACTCCCCTTCCCTTTTTTCAAAAATCATCCTATTCCTATTTCACGGAGAAAATGCTTTCTCTCTCTGAGGTCAGGTAAGTTAATATAGAATGGCTTTTGTAGTTTTCTTTGGGAGAAAGACTATCCTATGAGTACTCTGAATCCAACAGATAAATTCCTTTCATTAGCCATCATCATAGTAATAATACACCAACTTTTTTTATATCACCGGTTGTTTTAGTTATTATGTGAAGAAAACTTATTTTGTTAGGAAAGTAAATTGTATTATAACTTACTTGAAAACCCAGACATAAGAGATAGTATTATCAATTTGCAAGAGAACAAGATATATACAGGAGTTTAACATACTGGAAGGCATACCTTCCAATTATTTTCACAATACAAATTTCTCGAAAAACATGTTATTTATCCAAATTGTAGACATCTAATTTATAGCAAAAAAATCATTAAATTGATAAGAAAATAGTTAAAGGTGGCATTTTTATTTTAAACTGGAAAGATAAACACAACCAATGATGACAGAAAGAGGCCATGTAACAAGTGTGCTGTTACTTTTCTAAGAATAAGATGATAAATCGTCACAGGAATACAGTCAGGCACCGCATAATGATGCTTTAGGCAGTGACGGACAGCACACACGACAGTGCTCCCGTAAGATTAAAACGGAGCTGAAATTTCCTGGTGCCCAGTGACACTGCAGCTGTCCCAACGTCAAAAGGCATTACTCGTGTGTCCGTGGTGATGCTGGTGTAAACACCCCTATTGTGCTGCCAGTGTAAAAGTACATCACATACAATTATGTACAGTGTATAATACTGGGTAACCATAATGAACGGTCATGTTACTGGCATATGCATTTACTATTCTATACTTTTCATCATTATTTTAGAGTACTCTTTCTACTTGTACAAAAACCAGTTTTGCTGTCAAACAGGATGTCGTTGGGTCAGCCTCAAAGAACTGTGCTTATTGTCTCTTCACTGCATCATTTTCTCTTGCATTTGATTTAATCTCATGCTTTATAAATTTAGTATAGCTTAAGTGTGCAGTGTTTATAAAGTCTATAGTAGTGTACACTGACGTCCTAGGCCTTCGCATTCACTTACCACTCACTCACTGACTCATTCAGATCCAATTCTGGTCCTACAAGCTCCATTCATGGTTAAGCACCCTATACAGTTGTACCATTTTTTATACTATATTCTTACATGGTTAGGCACACAAACACTTACCAATATAATTGCCTACAGTATTCAGTACAGTAACATGCTGTACCGGCTTACAGCCTAGGAGCAACAGGCTACACCACATAGCCATCTGGGTTTGTGTGAATGCGCTCTATGATGTTCGCACAACAACGAAATGGCTTACTGACACGTTTCTCAGAATGTATCCCCACCATTAAGCAGTGCATGCCTGTACCACAACAGACGTCTTGAACATTTCTGGCAAAAGGACACAGACTGGTATAAAAGAATGGTTTAAACACAGCAGGTACAAGTAAGAACATGGAACAAAGCACATCAAGAAGTGTCTACTGCTCTGGATATCAATTATAAGGCTACGATTAAAAAAGCAACTAAAGGTTTGAAATGCTGTTTTCTTTCCTATAAAAATTTTAGATCAATTTTTATTACTTTCAAAATCTCTCTAGGCAAGACGTAAGAATTTATTACAGAAGCAGAAAATGGCTTGGGAGATAATTAAAATAATATGTGCAGAGTAAAGAATTTAAAAGACGGTCTGATGAAGCACAAGCTTCATTTCATGGGTAAATCAAGAACTCAAGGGCAAGAAAATTGATGTTATGCTAACCTCTGCCCCACCAGAGACAGGACACAACTTCAGAAAAGGGGAGAAAAGAGATCAGCAAGCAGCCTGGGACATAAAATAGAAAATCCAAATAATTATAAAGCATTAGAAGACTAAAATAATTTTAACACCTGCTAAGAGCACTATGAACACTTCATTTTTGCCTGTAGTCATGCCAATTTAGGTCCAATAAATCCTAAATAAAAGTTTTATTATGTCTAATTGGTCTTTTTAAAGCACTACGTATTTTAAGAGTTAATAAAAATAGATTAATTATACAATATGGAAAAGAAAGGTCTAGTTTTTGAGAAAGGAAGAAAAATGACATTATAATAGAAACTTATTATTAATGAAGACAGAAGCTGGTCAGTGTTTTGGAGAACAACAAATACATCAAATAAAAAACCTAACATTTTTCTCAAGAAAAATTTACAGAATGATGATATTTAAAAAAAAAAACTATATAATCTTTTGGTATATACTCATATACCTTATGGAATTGTTCTGAGAAAAATAATTACACACTATGAATTAGCTGAGGGAATCAATGTTGTTTATAAAAGGAAAAAACAATCCAAATAACCTAACTATCCAACAATAAGAGGCTGATTAAAACTGATTGCACAGTTAAGAATAAAACAGAGAAAGTTCCTGTCATGAAAAAAGCTTGTATCACTTAAAAAAAAAAGAGAGAGGGGGAGGAGAGAAAAATGAAACCAAACCAAACAAAACCCACATTTTGGAGAAGACATTTTTACTGAAAAATTTCTGATGGGAGTAGTAGGGATGGTTTTATTTTCTTCTGTTGGCATATTTACATACATATTTTTTATTTATATTTTATGCACTTAAAAGTAAAACTTTTGACTGAAAATTTGTAGTTAAAGTAAGCGTAAGTTTTTGTTTTTAAAATAGATTGAAGTTCCTCAAAAATTAAGAACAGAGTTATCATATGACCCAGCAATCCCTCTTCTGGGTGTCTAGCTCAAAAATCTGAAAACTTTTGTCCACAAAGATGGATATACCCTGATGTTCACTGCAGCACTATTCATGGTGGCCCAGACCTGGAAACAACCCAAGCGTCCTTCAACAGATGACTGGATAAAGAAGCCGTGGTACATACACACAAGGGAATGTTACTCGGCCACAAGGAAAGATGAAATACGGCCATTTGCGACAGTATGGGAGGATCTTGAGAGCACTGTGCTAAGTGAAGTAAGTAGGACAGAAAAAGTCAAGAAGCACATGACTTCACTCACATGCAGGATATAAAACTTAAAGAACAAATGAGTAAGACAAAGAAAGAAAAACTCACAGACACAGACAATAGTTCAGTGGTTACCAGAGGGTCAGGGGGGTAGAGGAGGGAAGGGACTCAAATTCGTGGTGACAGAGGAGAACCACTCTGGGTGGTGAGCATACAATACAACACACAGACGATGTAGTATAGAATTGAATGTTCGAAACCCACACAATTTGACTAACCAATGTCACCCCAATAAATTCAATTAAAAAAAAAACCTGACATTCAGTGTTGATTCATCTTTGCACAGATAAAACTTACAGATTAATATTCAGGTCAAGTAACTGCTTCTCTAGTTTTTTAGAGTCCAATTCAACATTCTCTAGTCTAGAGTAAATGAGTTCTCTGTTCTCTGTGGTAGATAAATACTATGGACACCGTAATAAAGTCTGTAAACTGATTTGGAAAATATCTCAACTTGAAACTGAATGTGAAACTTGCTCCATGGTTCCTTCAAAAACAGCATCTAGGCACAGTGCTTTATGGCAATGATGACATCAAACCAAGGAGCCCTTTTCCTAAGGAGTAAATGTTTAATTTAGATAATTACGGTTCAGAGACAAAAGTACCTCTTGTGTGAACAATCGGTAGAAAACAAAAATCATGCATTAGCATGATGTGAGAATAAGAAAAAGGTGTTCCTAGTAAAGCAAGGAGCATGATGTACAGAGTCCCATGTCTGGGCTCGGAAACTGATTCAATAAAAAGTATTCAGAATTCCAAGCATATGTGCAAAAGGTGACAATAGGCTTCAACCATAATCCTTATCAAGGACTACTAAATGTAAATGCTTCAGTCACTGGCTGCCTTATTTCCATCACTAGCCTCCCATTACAGCGATGCTGGCCTTCCTTTAACCCAAGAGACTTTCCACCTTGTGTACACTTATCTCTCAGCCCTCAACAAGCCTTTCAACTAACTCCTCCTTTAGGCCATGTTTTAAAATCACTTAAAAGACTTTCTCTGACCAGGTGGAATAAGTTACGTCCCTGAATATACACTCTCATAGATGACTCTGTCCTTCCATCACTACCTGTAATAATGGGCTGTCCGGAAAAAATCCAGCCACCATCCCCTCTATTTTTCATACTACATGGTTGGATACTTTGGGACAGCCCTTGTATATAATGAATTGTGCATGCTCCGTAAAAACTACTTATGTCTGTCTTGCTCAATGTTATATCCTCAACATCCAACATTGTGTCTGGCATATAATAAGCTCTTGATAAATATTTACGGTTTGGTCACTCATTCACAGACTCAACATAAAAAATACATTTAAAAAACAAGCGAGAATGCATATATTAAATATCAAATGAGAAAGAATGAGGTGATAAAAGAGCTCAGCAGAGGGAGGAGTATGATTTGGGACTTGAGTTGAATAAAGACTTTGGACTACAAATACTAATGGTGGTGGCGGTGGCGGTGACGGCAGCTATCACTTACAGAGGACTTCCTCTTTGCTGGGCAGAATGCTCAACAATTTAATAATCACACCACCATGTGAACCCTTACTGTCTGTTCAGCTCTTATTATGTCAACTGTTATAAATGCTTTGCATGTATTAACTTATTCAATCACACCACAAACCTAATGAAGGAAGGACCATTATAATTCATTTCATAGATAGGAAGACTGTTGCACAGACAGGTTAAGTAACTTCCTCAAGGAGACAAAGTAATAGGCAATGGAGCAAGGACTTGAACTTGGGTGAGCTGATATCGGAGCCCATGCTACTAACCATGACTCCATACTACTACTGACTTCTGGAAAAGGTGCCCTGTTCCTCTGCATGCTTCTACTGGCCTGTCCACGTCTACTTGCTTACTATGAGCACAGTTAACCCTATGGCTAGAAGGCAGGGTCACATTTTTTTCCAAACAGTATCACTCACTGCCTTAGGTCATCACCTGGCAAGTCAAATCTGAACTAGGCTCTGAAGAGATACAAAAAAGATGCACTGTTCTTAGTTTAGAAACTAGTGAGGGAAACCACTGCACACATGTCAACTTGAGAGCAGTTACCAATCAACACATCAGCAAGTGTAACATCATGGTAATAAGTGATTATGTAAATGGCGAAGGCAGCGAAGGTAAAAAAAGGAAATTGCCTGGAGAGGAGTAATGCCCTGGAAGAGGAGGAAGGCATGGTCAGAAGAGAAGAAAAGGCAGCCATCCAGTGGGAGAAATGCTACTCAAAAGTGGCCGCTTACTAACGCAGTCATCAGAACTGAGAACTTGAAATTGTGGAATAGTCTGAATACGATGTAGAGGAAAACCAGGAGTTTCTACAGTGGATGGAGTATCTGCGCATGCTGCAGTAACAGCCTATCAACAGAACATGAGTCTTTCTCCAGATTCAAACCTTGGTAATAGCTTGAATTTTCAGACACCTCCCAAATCTGATATTGTGTTAAGAATGTTATAATTTCTTCCTGAGAACACCATTTCCTGAGGAACTGAGGCACAAAATTACTAACTCGTTCGAAGTCAACCCAGAGCTCCTATTCCAGGATATTTAGCTGGATATCACACTGCAAAGAGTGCCCAAAATTCTGTACAACATATTCTGTAGGGAATATGTTGGAAGCATGCTAAATAAAGCCTGAAAATACGAGTAAGCAGAATGTCTATGTTAGTAAACTGACTTACTTTGAGATGTTTATATAAGCAATAGCCACAGGACAAAATGAGCTCCATCTAGGACTAAGTAGTGTTATTAGGGTGGTGAAGTAGAGGGCAAAGCTGGGGCTGGGCAGAAGTATTTCAGGTTTTATCACATCATTCAGCAGCCATAGGACAGATGAGGTAACCCAATCATGCACCTGAACCTGGGAATCCGGAATTCTATCAACTGCCTTCAAAATGCCCGAACATTCATTTAGCCAAGCCTGTGATGGGCTCATTTAACCAATTTGGACCCATGAAATAGACTCATAGAACAATACCCACGCGCACTCAGAGAATGGGAGAGAGGAGTGAAGAGCAGGAACCAGCAACAGCGGAACCTACGCTGCAGGAGGCAGGTCGCTTTGGAAAGAGGGGCCACTTTGGGGAAAATGCTCCTGGACTCCCTTAACTGCCTTTCTCTCTCTCTTTTTTTTCCTGAATAAAGGCAGAAAGTAAAAAAAAAAGAATTATTATACCTCAGGACATTTAAATGAAAGCTGGGACCCTGTGTCTAAGGGGCTGATCTGCATGCATTCCTGCGTGTGAAGTCATAGTTCAACAAGGAAGCAGGAGGCAAGTAGAAAACTCTGTGGCAGAACATTTCCTTGAAAGCAGAATTCACTCCAGTGACATATAAAGTCTCCTGATTATTGCAGAAGATGTTTATTATAAAAATTAGTGAGTAAAGACTCGCTGTCTGTTAGAGCTCCACCTCCAGGGAAGCCACCAGGTGAAACACATGTTCAGAGAGCAGAATCATGGCCCTGTCTTCCCTGTTCAACCCCTCTACCTCAATCTGCTCCTGTGCCTGAATTTTCCAAAACAAAAGCCTGGTGGTGACCAAAACGGTAGACCAAATAGGAACAGGCACGGAAGCAGGCATTCTGCGGGTGACGGGGACAGATTTGCTTTGGGACTACGGGAGACTCCCGGTTCACCGGCACTCACGGGGGTTGGTAGATGACGCATAAATGTAGCATTATGTCGATTGCTTTCACTGGCTGCTTGAGTTCCAGTTAACAGAGAGTCAACTATACTTATTTTCACAACAAAATGATTCTTCATTTTCAGGTATAAAGTAGGTAATAAAACAAAGACTTTCAAAATTGCACAATTTCTTATTGCCCAGTTATAAATGGTTCTATAATCGCTTCTCTTTCTGCAAGTGCCTCTGCTCTTAAAGGATACTTTTTAAACAGGTAAAACCCTGACCTCTATTCAAATATAAAACAAACACGTGTCAAAAATTTTATTTGAACCCACTAATTAACGAGGGAACCAGAAAGATATTACAACTGATTCAAAGGCGAGTCTGAAGAGCAGACACAGGCAACAAGGAATGCAGAAATGAATTTGCTACAGACACAGAACTGTAAACCCATGGAGTGAAAATGTAACGTTTCAAATCATTTCTTCCACAGGGCAGAAATCTATATGCGGCGACATCTGTACAAACAGGAATGTACTCCCATGGGAGCTCAAGAATCTGTGGTGGGGGCAGAGGAAAAACAACACACAGAGAGAAATACCTTAACCTAAATTGGCGCAAACTTGAGCTGCCAAATGCAGGAGAGATGCAAGAAAACCACCACAAGAAACCACCACGGGAACTAACCAGGGTTTCCTTGTGAGGGGCCGTCGTAGTCACGGAGCACACAGGCTTGCTCTGGACAGCAAGGCTGGCAGACCGGGAGCAGGCTCTTGTAGGGTTCATCTGGGACTTCCCCAGGGTAGCAAATGCACACGGAGCCCAGCTGCGGCAGCAGTGGCTGTGGTGTGAGGGGAGCTCCAGTGCTGAACAACACTTCCAGGTCTCAGAAACCCACCAGGGAGAGCCACAGGCCTTGACCTTGTGTGCTCAGCACCAACGGGACATTAGAATGTGTTTCAAGGCTAAGGGAGAGTAAGAAAAGGAAGTGCTAGTAAAGCAAACAAAACAGTAAACAAGAAAGGAGCACTTGTGCCATCAAGTTACCAGAGACCAGAAAGGACAGAAAGGGATGGAATGGAACTTTAGAATCTCGAAAAGACGACAATCTCATCACATGGACCACGAGACATCCGAGGGAAACTGCAATCGTACAGAGGCCTAATTTACAAAGCCCCTGGAGATGTGCTGCTTTTATACCTTCTTTGGACTTACTTACTGGGGCAAACCACGATTTACTTCTCTGTAGCCAAAAATATCTTTTAAACTCTTCCACTGAGGCCCAACTCCAGTGGGAGCTAAGAACTACTTACTATAAAGACCCCCAAACCTTGCTCTTGTAGCAAGGAGGATCGCTTAAAATACTGTGAGGAAAAGAGGCCGGTGCTATGAAAGTTCAAGACGGCACTGGACAACCAGGAAGTGAAGAAAGAGGTCAGGAGGAAACGCTAGAGAAATTCCCATTTATTTGTTTATTTACTTATTTATTCTAAAGAAACACTTCCACACTTTATGTGTCCAAGTTAGAACCCTACTGGTCAACTCTACAAGTCTTCATTTTGTGATGTAATATAATGGAGTGAGAGGGGCCCGAAAATCTGACCCCCTACCCACACAGAGTTAGCCCTTGGACCACTCCAGGCCATGATTTAAGCACACTCTTACACTTAATACTATGCATCCCCAACAAAATCAGTCATGGATAGAGATGCTTACAAAAGTCAGTATGTAACATGAGCAAAGAAAGCTATATGCAAATGAGCACAGCAGCAGTTAACGGGAAAGAAGACACAGGGATGTAGTGAAGGCAAGGAGAGAAGAGAGCAGGAGAAGCAGGGACATGAACAGACAGGTTGTCAGGACTCCGTATCATGAAAATGACTGCTGCTCAGAAGGTCAACCGCATCCCAGTAATCCGTCCCTTTCTGGGACTTACAAATACGACTGGGCTCTATCCTCTCATAGTGCCACCAAGAAGCAAGCCTCACAACTCCTCATGCACCAGAGGAGAGAACAGACACAACAGGACATACAGGAAAAGTGAGAGAGGCCCATCGAGCACGACCCGGGCACAGGAGGACGGAGGTGTGCGGGGCGGGCTGGGGGGTACAGGAGGGGATCAGCACGTGCCGCAGCCTGAGGCGTGGGGCGCTCACCTCGGAGCCGTAATTGATTTGTCTCATTTACCACAACAATGGTAAGCCACGCACCAGCCCCATTTCATCGCTTGTTTTACACTCTGTATCTGCAGGAGATTGTATTTATTACAGAGCAGCTACAGCAAAAACAGTAATAAAACCCAGATAGGCAACAGCCTGATATTGCACTGACGAGCACATTTTAGCTTTCTGGGCGCTGGGGAGGGAGGGAGTAGAGACAGGGCCGGGGAAAAACAGAACCCACTAATAACGAGGCTGTGGGTGGATTACGTGACCCAGTCACCACAGAGCTTCCTACGAATCTAATCAGAGCCAAGTCCGTCGAATTCTTAGTTGGCTTCACATTCACAGGAGCACCGTGGCCTGAAGGAACCAGGTGATTAAGAAAGGACAGCCATGACAGACTCATGATGCCCCACTTCCATCACCTTGAAAAATGTGGAATAAAGGAAACTAGTAATTTCTTCAGGATTCAAATGATCAGATTAGCAGTATTTTCTTTCCCTTAGTGGTTACCCTGAAAACAGGTGCAAAAGATGCAGAAGAGCCAAGTTTAACAAAGCAACAGCCTCAAGGTGGGGTTCATTCAGCTGGTGTTACAGATGCTGTAGACCTTATGGAAAACCACTCAGGTGATACGCCAAAAACTGCAGTAATGACAAACAAACAAAAACCCACCAAAAAAACATAACATATTTGAAATAAGTAAAAAAAAACCCAAAAAACAAAAAACTGCTGAGCTCTCAATATGGGAAGGTATACAAGAGGCTCATCCGGGAGAGCAGAACACAAAGTTAGACAGGTGTTTAGCAGTCAATGAATGACCGGTCCCAACCTGGGGACCTGCTTCCTCAGCGCAGGGGCCCGCATCTCACCTGCCAAAAGCAGGCAGCCATCCCCTCACTGCTGAACTTCGGCCACTTCCTTTCCACCACAGGAAGTCGGCCAAACAGGCTGTGCATTTGCCACGTCTCCACCTGCGGCATTTTATTGCACTCTGACCCTTACCTGGTGAAATCATTCTTTAAAATGCAAGAGATATGGACAATGGACAGAGCTTCAACTCTAGAAGTTGGAGACCACTAACTAGAAAAACTTGACAGGTTATTTGTCAATCATGATATAACCTCTTCCATACGGCACAGTTCTTGAGGATGTTTAAGAGATGAAAAGTAAGGAGCTTATATACATCTCCCACCCCACCCACCCACAAGAACATATACTGGGCCGGGGAGAGGTATCATGCAGAAAGACCAGTTCATGGTCCATTATTTCGGCAGCACATTGCAATTACTGTCAGCTTAAAAGAACCCTTGCATTTATCATGATCTGTAACTAAGGGGGTGTATGTGTGTGTGTGTGTGTGGGGGGGGGGGTCAGTGAAGGGAAGGGAGGGAGGAACACAGTTAAAGATTAAGACACTTTCATGAAACAAATATACGTGTGCATTTCATGGCCTTTATTCCAGGTATTTTGCCTTCATCCAGCTATATAAGCTATTTGTCTGCCTGACCCTCCAATGACTACCTGTCCCTTAGGCAGTTAACACTGCCAGCATACTTCAGAAAGCTAAAAACCCATACATCTCATTTAAATGACACAAGGGCACCCAACCCACACATACTTAACATGACACGGTGACAGAAAGAAGGGAAGGTTAGTTAGAAGTTCCTGTCATAGATGGCACCAAAAATACAAACAAAAAAGCCCTGCAATCTAGGCTGAATAATGTGTGATGAAGGTAGACAAGGTCATTGTGACATCTATTTAAATGGAACAGCTTTTACACTTTGATTCTTCCACTTGCTCAAGCTTTCTCTTTTATTTATGTGGCAACTGAGGGAGATTTAATTGGTCTTTGTTTTTAAATAATATACGAGCAAACCAATTCTTCAATATCCAGACAGAAAAGAGAATAAAGAGATGCATGAGACTGAGCTACAGGTTGGGGTGGGGGGCAAAAAAGGGGAAGAAAATGAAGGCAAGCTTCCTAAGACCCATTGCTACCAAGAACAAAACAAACCAAAATAATGATAAGAAAACACGGAAGTAGAAGGCAGTAACTTCGCAGATAGCAATCAAGGTCACTGGCACTCGGTACTGGTGGGTGCTAAGAGGACAGCACGGAAGGAAGTGTGCCTCTCCCTCAAAAACCTGCTGAGGACTTCACCTCGCTGCCAATGGGAAACCTCAGCAAGAAGATGATCTCTACGGGCCATGGGAGGACCACCCCCAAGGTTTCTTTCTGCATCTGGAAAGCCCCCAGAGTGTGAGTCTGACTTGAACTTTCAGGTGGGCATACCTGGCCCCAGAGTAGAAGAGTCACCATTGTATTTTCCAAAACAGGTATTTATCATTAAAGAGGCCTAACAGCATCACACTGTTAGCAATGAGCAGAGTCACCTGTGGCTCAAAGGCCACGAGCAACAGGTTTCTGGGCTTCTCAGGACGTTCAGCTACAAAGAACGCACATCTAGGTGTCTGACTCATTCAACAGAGGCACAACTTCCTGACGAAAGCCCAATTAACGTAGGCAACACTGTTTAATCTGCAACCTGCAATGGTGGCTTACAGAGAAAGAATGCAGAAGGAAAGCTTAGCAGAATCCCATGGCCTAACATGACCAGGGCACCACTACCTCTAGGCAAGGGTGAGCTGGCCAGACACCTTTATGATGCCATTACAAGGGATGACAGGCGGAGGTTGAGCCAGGCTTGGGAAGACAAACCAACAACAGAACCCTCATTCCTCTCTGCTAGCTCCAGCAGCTTTTGTTTATAGCCGCATTTCCTTCTTGGTGCCCAAGGCAAGCTTCCTGAGTGTGAAAGCTAAGATTTACTAGCCCTTCCTCTGTCACTGCCCCTGGGCTATGGGGTCCTTCCCACCCACGCCCTGACATCTTTAACTACTAACTAGAGATTACGGGGGTTGAAATGGATGGTGTGTCCCTGGAACAGAGGGTGAACTGATGAGCCAACGAGCCTTCCCCGGGCAGCTGATCAAAATCGACACCTCAGCCGTTCACTATCCCCCAGGTTGGCTTTGCTTCCCTTCACAGCAGCAGCTGCTCCCTGCTTTGGCGATCATCTCCCTTTCCCGCCTACTTGTAGGAACTTTATGAGCGGTGTTCATTGTTATAGACGCAGTTCCTGCAGGCACAGAGGCACTGAAACACCGGTGGAGTAAGTGAATAACCCCTCTTAACTAATGAAGGTATCCATTCAGCCAAGAGACCCTGGGTGTGCGAGGGTGGAGCCCAATCACCGACAGTCATCCGGACACAGTCCCTCGGGAGCACAAACGCGCCAACACCTTCCATCCCTCCACGGCACCTGTACCCGGCAGCTCACAGGCTGTGCACACATCGCTCCCACTGAGAGGCAGCCGCAGGCAGAAGTCCTAAGGAAGCTGCATCGCTTACCCTCGTCCTAAAGCCTACAGCTGGCCTTTCTGCACGAAGACTTTCCAGTCATAGTGAGAATTAAACAGGGATTTTTCAAAGAGATAATTTTATTTTAACACACCTGCAGTAGGCTCCCAGTTAACCAGAACCCCTGGGGATTAGTGGATGCCAGACAGATGTAAGGAGACTCTGAGTTAACTGGCACCCATGCCGGATAAATGCAGTAGTATTTTCCTTTTTTTTGGCCAGTTGCTTGAGTTCCAGTTAATGGAGAGTCTGCTGTGTCTTCTAAGTCATAATAATTAAAAACCGAAAAAGCAGCACAGGAATAGCTCAGGTGACAAAACAGAAGGTTTTAAGCCCTGGTCTGAATTCTGCTTTTCTGGAATACCAAACAGTCTCTACAGAAGCATAAGCAGCAGCCCGGGAAGAATTCACATTCAGAGCCTGAGAACAAACGGGCCACAGGAGCTGGAGTCCCTGGTGAACCAGCGGCCAAGCTCTTGGTGCCTCTGAGCCACACTGCTCTATTCAGGGACACGACTCACCCCAGAAATGTCTGCGACGCGGTGGATAGGCACTTCCTTCTTGCTATGCAATCCTTTGCCATTCTTAATAGCTCTGTAAAGGAAGAAAAAAAACCCCAATAAAAATACAAATCACTCTGGGAAGGGGTAGGAGGAGTGGGAAAACGGGGTAAGAACAGAGGCCGTTCAAATGGGGTCTATCGTGACTCAAGTCACACTGCACACTGCCGAGCAGCCAGTGTGCAGGAGCACTGGGGGAGCCTCCTGTCTCACGCCCAGTCACCAGGACTTCGCTGCTGGTTTCAGCTGACAGTGCACCTGGTAATCAGAGAGCCCCCGGAACCTGTTTCCACATTAGGGGCATTGTTCCAGGCACAAAAGAAGAATCAGCTGGAAGAGCACACGCCTAAGAAACAGAAGTAATAATGTTTCTTCCTGTGTTTAATTACATGAAACATTTTAAATGCAAAATAAGTAGCTGGTGTTCCAATTCTAATGGAAATACGTTCTTCCCAGGTAAAACAGATAAGTTGCCCTGAATGAAGCAATATTGTATGGAAAAGTCATTTAACAGTAGGAGGAAAGATTAACAGGCTACACAACTGACATTAAGCCTCATTTTCAATCAGTCTCAGGTTGTAATAACAGTGGATCTAGCAGGGGACCCTGGGACTCTGTCACACATCAGACCAGTGGTTGGTATGCTCCAATCTCTTACCTGTTATTTTCTAATCCCTTGACTGGTAACTTCATGCACAGAAGCCTAAGCATCATGGGGGATGATGGCTCACCTAACAATGAAAGGCCGGGGAGTAAGAGCTGAGGGGTAAGTCACTAAGTCCCTACACTGTTGGATGAGACCTGTGTTCTGCCAGCCTGCCGACCCAAGGAGGATGACAAACAGGTTCAAGGGTGCACCCACTCTGTAAACTAGTCTTTATACAGTTTCTGAATTTCAGAGGAAGTAAAGAAAACACTGCTCTGATCAGGGTCAGTAGGTCGAACCCTCACACTTGCATCGAAACACACATGTTCCTTCCCACTCGGGCCCCCACTTAGCGACCAGCAGCTCTGCAGGGTTACTTCCAGGTCCCAACTCTGCGTCCAACTCACAGAGACCGACCGAGGTGGGTGTTGCTCAGTGCAGAGCGAACGGTCCTGTTTCTTCTGCACGGGGGCGATGTCATCTACCTCTTGGCCCCTCCTCCATCCCAGGGGATCTGCCTCTCACTCAGTGAATCTAATATGCCTTCTGCACACAAACAACACGCAAATGCTTTCCTCACTACTTGTTTTCATCCCATGATGAGGGCAAGAAATGAAAGTAGAGTTAACAAGAAAAAAAAATCACCCGCTCACTCTGATCTAAACTGCTCACCGGAAGAAAGTGTATCCAAGTTCCTTGACTCCCACGGCTCCTGCTGAATTTCAATCAACATCTTCAGCTTCAGAAATTGCCAAGGGGTCAGAATTTTTCCTTGTACAATTTACTCCAGTGATTTCTCACTCAGGGAGCCTGTTAATAATCATGGCCCCAGCCGGTTCTCAAGGTCTGCCCCTGGTCCTGTATGGAAAATTACTGGCTGGAAGCCAGCACCCCCATCCCCCACCCCCCCAGCCCTGCTCACATCCTCTGCTGCTTCACAAGGGAGTGGCCCTGGAAAGAACTACGTGCCCCCCCCCCACCCGTCCCCGCCCCGGAACAGCAGCTCACAGCTACCACCGTGCAGGCTGGGGCCCCTGTGCTTTCTCGGTCCTCTGGTGGGGTCACACTGCTTCCTCCTCTCCTAAGGACAAGGACCACCGCAATAAACGGACCTGCCCTCCAAACAGACGGGTCCTGGGAGAGCATCTCGCATACTGTGAGGAAAAGGAACTGAGCCTGAGCAGAAAGTCAGAAAACACGTGCTCGAGGCAGAGGAAGTGAGGTGATAAATTAGAATTCTGCTTCCTTTCTGTGACCCCAGAGTGACTTGGTGTCTTAAGAAGAAGAAATCCAAGACTTAACCAAAATTAAGCATGCTACCCAAAGGGGTAAAACTAATACCACAAACCAGAAAATATGGGTAACAGTGTGCATAATACATTAGTGAACAAACCAGAATTCTTTAAAATTAAGTCTTAAAACAAAAACCAGAACATTATGTTCTACCTTGTTCTTAAAAGGACATTATCAGATTACTTATATTCAGGCATTAATTTTGAAAAAAATCCTTCAAAGACTTAATTTGTTTCATACTTAAGATACGACTGCTAAATTTAAATCAATTTCAGGTACATTCAAGAGGCGAGAAAACCGTAGTGTAATGTCATATACGAGGGCTGTCTGGAAAGTATCCAGCCACGTAACATGAAAAACAGAGGCATTTACGGCTGGAGTTTTTGTGGGCAGCCCTCGCCTAAGCTGAGAAAGTTCTCAGAGGCATAACTGAAAGTGAGCAATCTGTAAGCACTAAATACAAGTACTGCCCGCCAGGAGCACGCTCAAGTGGAACGCCCGACCCCGCCACAGGTGGAGGGATCTGAGAAGTCAGCTCAGTGGTAGGTACTTCAGCTCGGGCCCCGTCCCTGTGCAGAGGTTGCTCTGGTTCTTGTTCCCACACTGCTGCACAGATGACCCAGGGTGAGACATCCCCAGAAAACCTCCCTCAGACTGGCATAGGCTCATGAAGCCACAGCAAGAGCTTGTCCTTAAAATGGTGTCTAGAGGAAGTGCCCAGCGTAAATTCACGCGTGCCTCTCCAAGAGCAAAGGCGCAAGCACCGAGAGCGCAAGGCCTGCCACGGTTCTGTGCCGGTGCGAGCGTACGAGATCCACACACCCATGCTCCGGAACTACAAAGGCACAGGACAGCACTGCCTACTAGCAGGTGTGTAGACAGTCAATAAGGGGGAGCTCGAGGTTCTGCTGCCTATCACACATCTCAGTGGGGGTCCCCAAGTATCTTACATAACCCCTTTTCTCTGGGACAGGTTTGGGGAGCTCTGTCTTTGAAACATGGAGGGGGCTGGTAGTCAGGTAGCAGGCTTGCTTCCACTGATGACCTGCTGCACAGAGCTCACACGGACTCCCCTCTCCACATCCCGTCTCCCTGCGAAGAAATCCCTGACTTCTAAACTTCCCCTGCTGTGTCTGCCTAAGAGCTGCTTTCTCACAAAGCAGGCTGGTGCGCAGGCCGGCCAGGAGGAAGGGGGCCGTGGGGCAGCACACGGCCTGCTCCCCTCAGAGGCTTTCTTCTCCAAGCAGCAGCAGTGCAAGGACAGCGAAGACCAGCGGTGTCAGTAATGGACAGAAATCACCCCCGGGCTGGGAAAGTGAGTGTACATCCTCATGTGTGCAGACGGGTAAAGGTCGGAAGAGGGATTACAAACTCAGCTTCCTAGGTCGCTTCTAGAAGCTTCTAGAAGACACACTGTGGGAGCAGAATCCCATTCCAATCACTGGAAGCAGGCTTCTTGAAGCAGCTAAGTTGGAAATTCTCACACATGAGACGCTACTGCCTGTTGGGGAAAGATTACGGCCCCTGCCTCAGCGAAGCAGGATTAGAGTCCCAGCACTCTGCATAATGAAACAGAGTCTGCTCCCAGGCTCTGAGGTCCTTTATCCAGGCAGAAAAATCTACGGGCCAACCCTCTGCAAGGCACAGTACACACATAACAGTTCATCTCGTGCCAACAAACAGGCCATAATCTTAACTCCAATTTAATGGTGGTAGAATGTTAATGCTAAACAAACATTTCTGTGAGATCGCAAAGAAAGTCTAAGGATCTATGGTTAGATCCAACCTCATTCCAACCATAAAAGAGTTGTCACATCAGGACTCCTTAACACTAATGATACTGGGAGTATCTATGAACTACCCTGAAATGGGAGAATTATGTATGTGATTCAACAGTTTCACCAAAAGGAAAAGTTTCATATGTAAGAGAGAGTTAAAGGAGACAGTGATGGGAAGCAGAGACGGCCCGCGAGAACGCCGAGGGAAATGACGTGGGGGGAGGCCGGAGCTGAGGCTTACCAGGAGAATCCGGGACTCCCGCTAAACAATGTTTCCTGGGTACCTAGGGACCAAAACGTCCCTTAGTAGCTCTGCTTCTCCTCACTGCCTTCATCCAGGATTTTCTTCCTTCCTAACTGTACTCACTTGGCCCTTTTGTAACCCTACTGGGCCAGACCTTCACACATTTATTCCAAGATGACATCAGGAATATTTTAACTCAATTCCCCCAATCCCTTTCGACACTGCACACCACTCTGATTCGACATGGTGCACCCCTGGACTACTCCATAAAAATCTAGTTCATCGTTTTGCTCCCCTACTTATACCTAAAACAAAGGCCACCAGCCTGTGATGTCAAGTGGACGTTATAATGCTTGGCTTTCTTGGGCCTGTGCCATGTGGCCCAGTTTATATCTTCACATGATTGCCACATCACTCCTTCTAATCCAAGTAAGCCCACTTTCTCCATGTCTCCACGTGCAAGCTATTCATTATGCGTGCCCTTCTAGGCCCAAACCATAGGATGAGAAGAGTCACAAGCACAAAAGGGTTAGCACATCAGGAATTCTTAAGCTGGAGTCCCAGGCAAGCTGCAGTTCGGGTGTGGGGAGTACGTACAGATGACCCCGAAATGGTAGTGAGAGTATATCAATATACTCAGCTCAGCATGCAATTATAAACTGCAATATATCACTTTCAAAGTACATTATGTGTTCATCTTCATTTCTATAGCTAGAATTCAGGCCCTTTGAGGGTTAGGATTCTGTCCTTAATATTTGTTATCATATTTAACACAGAGCTATGTTCACATAGTTACATAAACTCAGGGCCATCTACTTCAATTACTGTGTGCCTAGTAAAGCTGAACAAATGACTGGTGACTGACTAATGGAGAAGCTGAAAATCTTTCAAACTGGAGACAGGGGTAATGCCAAAGTGACTGCAGGGCAGGAGCGTGAGGCAGGCTGGCTGGCTGTCCGGGGCGCAGCCGCATGGTCTACGCTCCAGTTTTTAGGCATGTCGGCTTTACGACCTGGAACCGTCCAGGGCAGAACAGCTGAAAGCCTGGCCTCTGACAAGGAATGAAGTGCATCACAGACAAGAGCCACCGCTCCCCTGGGCATCTAGAATCAGAGCAGATGGGCGACAGTCTGAAGGACATGAGTGGGAATAAAGCTCTGACCACCCACCATAAACCATAAAGCAGAACTGAGGGTCAGGACTCCATGAGACTCCGACTGGACGGTACAGGTTAAGTGAGTAAGGAGAAAGGGAGAAAATTCCAACAGAAAAGGGTAAAAAGCAGAAGGAAGAGTGAATGACTTACTAAACTTCTGGAGCACCTCTCACTGTGCCTCAGGTCACATTAATGAATACAGTGCTTCTGCACAAATCAAATACAGGTGTCAAGGACACACAGCAGCAGCAACAAACAATCCTTTGGCCTCTCTAGTGGTTCCTTGGCAGCTGGAGGATGCAACAGGGTCCTGATACTCAGAAAAGGAGATATAGAGCAGCACATATGCAGAATGGTAGGTGGGGGTGCCAAGATTATGCGGCTGCAATTTCAACAGAATCAGGATGACTGATAAGAAAGAGAAAAGACGGAGCGCACGCGGGCCAGAAATGAGGAAACTGAGTCCTACAGTCAAGGGGACGTGGCTGGACTAATGACTCACCAGGTATTATGAGGAAGTGAAGCACATAACACAGAACTCCAGGACACCGTTTCATCTAAAATTAATGTAAGAAGCGAAGGCACAGGCTATTGTGCCAGGTATGACAACGCATCTGCAGTGCTTAGGTAAGCAAGAGGAGGAAACGCCGGGGGCTTTGTGGCAGAGCAAAGGCACCCCAATGCTAGACTGACGGGAAACACAAGCGAACCAACTCCACCGGCCCAGATGAGGACCACCAGGCTGTTAGAGCTGGGAGGCCATGCTCAGTCCCAGAGCAAGTGTCCCTCACAGGACAGAGCCTCCGAAGGGTGAGGCAAGATGCAGGGATGCCTCCGATAGTGCCTCTGTGTTACCATTTTGCATGTCTTGCTCGCAAAGGAAAGAAATAGTCAGAAAAAAATTTGGTGTAACAAGGATCTATAATTCTATTCCAAGATAAAAGCAGCATTAACACAATTTCTAAGTGCTTATATACACACACCTGCCCACCTCCACTTTAGGAAAACTGTGGGAAAAGTTCTGCAGGCTCTTTCGCCCCCAGAAATAATAACTAAAGGAAATCTTCCTTATGTTAGATTTTTTTACATCATTTTTAATAGCTGCACATAAATCCATTCTGTGGAGGCAAAAGTTCCATTAATCAATCGCCTCTTTCTAGATATTTATGTGAATATAATACTTCTATATTATAAATAATATACCACGAGGTATAACTTCTAAATAAACTGTTGGGTGCCTCACTAATTATTCCTTAGGTTACACTCACAGAAGCGTAAGTGCTATGTCACAGGGCAACAAAGCACTATTCTGTTTCCCACTTCCAGGGCCATGCTGACAGAGCACGCCTTGACTCGTGGATTCTCCTGTGGATACCTCTTTGACTTAGAATTTTAGATGCTCCTTCCCCATGCATCCCAGATACCCACTTACATCTCCACTCTTAAAACTACATTTGCGATTATTTACGTGTTTATCCAAATCCCCACTAGACCCTACATTTTTGTTCTTTATCCTCAATGCACCTGATAACGTATTTGTTACTGTCACATGAACAAATCAGAGAAAATTTTACTGTGTCCTGACTGAGTGAAAACAAACAAACATTACTGTTTGGAAAATGGTTTTTCCAACATGAACTACATTTACTGGGACCTGCTGGAAAAGATGCCATCCACTAGCGATCTGGCTCTTTGAACTTGATGCAGAGGCAAAAGGAATGGGAAGTAATCCATGGCAACTTCTGGGCCCAAAGTTAGAGGGAGGAGTAAGGGGCAGCTTAGGAGAAAACAGAAATGCATGTTACAAGGAATTCAGATGACACGAATCCTGCGAAGCTTTGAAGTGGATTTCCCCTTCCCCAATAGCCATAAAATTCTGTGCAATGATGTATCAGTGGTTAATTAGTCAAACTCTAGTCCTCCTGAGAGAATGCCAAGGCTTAGACAAAGGCAGGATAGAGATATCCATGACAGAAGAGACTTCAGCCCTCTGACCCACTTCACATTGCAGATGAACCAAATCAAGCAAGCACAGCCCCTCTCAGGATGATTTCACATGAAATTAGCCAAGAGCTGGAGAAGGTTACTCAGAAGGATCTGAATCAAGGGTCTGTGAATGCAGAGCCCGTGCAAGGGGGCAGGGACAAGAGCCTCAGCTGGCGTGGTGGGAACAGGGTGGCTGTGACCTCAGGGAGGCATTACGAGACAGACAAACCAAGAGAAATCCAAAGCCTGTTCGTTCCACACCTTGTTCTCTGTCACTTACAACCATGATCGCAACTCCAAGTGCAACACGATTAGTAATCTGGGTGTGTTCTACTGCGACCAGGAATTGTTCCGGCCAGTGGTTCTCAGACTTTAGTGTTTATAAGGGTAGCCAGAAGGACATGTTAAAAGAGACTGCTGAGGCTTAACTCCAGGGTTTCTGATTCAGTAGTTACAGGGCAGGGGCAGGTTGGGGAGACCCAGGAATTTACATTTCTAACATTGTTCCCAATGGCACTGATGTTGCTAGTCTGAGGATCACATTCAGCTCAGGGGAAGCTTGTCCAACCCGAGGCCAGGACGGCTTTGAATGTGGCCCAACACAAACTTGTAAACTTCCTTAAAACATTATGAAAATTATCCATGGACCTTTATCCAAGACAATTATCCAAGACAATTCTTCTTCCAATGTGGCCCAGGGCCAAAAGGTTGGAAGCCCCTGGCTTAGGGAGTCAAGTTATAAAACATTCAAAAGACTCAGGGGTCATCACTTTATTGTAAAGAATTACTCCGGATTAAAATTATATATCCAGTATGATAATCTTTCAATGTATTTTGAAGCACACATTGAAACCTCAAATATTTAGGAGTTGTGTGAAAGGGGCAGGAGCCATTTAGCCAAAAGAACAGTGAGGTGGGAGAGAACGGACAAGCTGCTCGGACAGACAAACGGCGGAGCTGAAGTGGGTGAGGGGGTGACTAACACGCCAAATTACCGAGAAAGTTACTCTAGAACACCTTCCTCTGGGCAAGGAGGTGTATTTCTTCCCACGAGTTCCCTACTTGACCATATCCTGGCAGAACCACCATAGCTTTGTACACAACAAGGAAGAAATACCTAATGGGTTCCAGATGTACCCGAACACCTCACATGAGTCAGAAGATCCGTCTCACAGCTTGAGTTCTGTCAGAAGGAACAAGGCAGGGAGGGCAGAGAAGCCAAGGATGAAGAGTGAACAGTTCCTCTTAATATCCTGAAGGAGAAAACTATTTGGAAATGGAGACATTACACAGCTCCCCAGAAGTGGCCATGTGTGCTGCCTTAAATGCAGATTGATTACTGCTATTTGGATGTTGAGTGCATCATCTTTTCTGAAGAAAGGGAAAAGCTAAATTTCCCCCCATTCAGCTGTATCGTCAAATCACTTCCCCACACCAGCTCCTTTAATGCATTTTCCTGTTATCACATCCACTGGCTACAGCTGATCTTCCTTTCTCCCCAATAGTGAAATCCCCACACTGACACGTGCTGTATCCCATGAGCAACCGCATGACTGTGACCCTTGGCTTCAAGAACAAAATGAAGTGGGGTGAGCACTTCTAGGGTTAAAGAAGAAAGGAGGAGAAAGAAGAGCCCCCTCCCTCTGTGTCAGCTTCCAATCTGTACAGGCGTGATGATGTAGCTGAGTTAAGGGGGCAGAGGTACTTCCCCAGCTCCAGCTCTCTATGAAGCTCGGACTAAAAATCCAACTGCACCCTGGTGTTACAGGAATCTATGATGCGATAGAGAAGAGAAAAACTTCAAATCAAAGCTCTGTTTTTAACAGTATTCAGTAGGATCTAGTTTTCTACAAAAAGAAATTTCAATTAGATTGAGAGTGAGAAATCCCGGTTTATTTAAAGCTGTGTCATTAAACTACTGAGAAGGTAAGAACAGAGGCCTGAAAGAAGAGATGAATTTCAGGAAGATGCTCTCATGAGAAAATTTAACAGAAACGAGAGATGGAATAAAAAAGACGTAAGGCTGGCAGTGTTAAGAATGCAGAGGGGCAAAAGAGGAGGGGCTCAGAAAACAGGTAAGGAAAGAGACTAGGGAAAACGGCGATTTTGAGAGACACTATTCATTAAAGTTATTTAATGTCTGTCCCTGTGAGGTTTCATGCTTTGTAAGGCTGCGTCTATTTCCTTTTCTCTTCACCACTATTATCCCCAGTGCCTGGGCCCCAGGATACACTCAAGAAAATGAGAATCAAAAGAAGAAATGACTGCGAAGCCATCACATGCAAGATAAACTAGCCTTGAAAGACTGTTCCCAAAAGAGGACTGATTCGTTTTCTTGGGGAACTGGTTAACTCATGTAATCTATACACCGTGATAGGCTATATTAGTTTCAAAATTTCAACCTACACTCAAATTCAACACTAATTTTTTCACTGAATTGGTATGGAGAGGAAACTTGCTTCCTATTGAGATACTTAACAAATCAGAACAGTGTCAAACCAGTAGCACTGAGCTCGCCCATTTAAGAATCTTGAAGTCAGAGGGCTTTAATGTGGCAACAGAAAGGGCTGGGAATAAGTCTTCATGTCTCATTCATAACCAGCACTGTAAATGCCAGTTAAATTAAAAATCCAGGCAGGAAGGGCTATATTAAAAAGCTCTGTGCTTTTTAAAGCACAAGTTAAATATTTTTTTCACCTGTTGAAATCTTATGGGGACAATTTCTATAAATCAGAAAAAAGTGGAGCTGCCATGGCTAAATAAAGAACAGGAGGCCAAGAGCACTTCTTTCCCTATAGTATGGAAAGCACTTCACATACAGTAGACTCCCTGTTAACTGTCATCCATGGGGATTGGTAGATACCTGATAAATGTATGAGTATTTTTTCAATTTTTTTGCCGGTTACTTGAGTTCCAGGTAATGGAGTGTCTACTGTATTTACAAGTCACTGCCTGGGAACTGGTAAAGTCCACTGTGGCCCCGTAAATTACATCACCAAGATTCTTACCTAAAACAATCTCCCTCTTAATAATGACTACTTAAGAGATTTCTCCCAGGAAGACATACAGTCAACAGACACATGAAAAAACGCTCAACTTCACAAGCTATGAGGGAAATGCAAATCAAAACCACTATGAGACACCACCTCACACTTGTTAGAATGGCCATTATCAACAAGACAAGTAATGACAAGTGTTGGAGAGGGTGTGGAGAAAAAGGAACCCTCATATACTGCTGGTGGGAATGCAAACTGGTGCAACCACTATGGAGGAACGAGTATAGAGGTTCCTCAAAAAAGCAACAACAGAATTACCATATGACCCAGCAATCCCACTGCTGGGTGTCTACCCAAAAAGTCTGAAACCTTAGTCCGCAAAGACTTATGTACCCCAATGCTCATCGCAGCACTATTCATGGTGGTGAAGTCATGGAAACAGTCAAAGTGTCCTTCGATAGATGACTAGGTAAAGAAGCTGTGGTACAATGGAATATTACTCAGCCATAAGAAAAGACGAAATAGGGCCATTTATGACAACACAGATGGACCTTAAGACCATCATGAGAAGCGAAATAAGCCAGACAGAAAACACCAAGAATTGTATGACTTCACTCATTTGTGGAACACAAAGCTGAAAGCAACAAAGAAACAAAAACTCATGGACACAGTCAATAGTGTAGTGGTTATCTGAGGGTAAGGGGGCATGGGGGTGGAAGAGAAGGGAGGGGGTCTCAAATATGTAGTGATGAAAAGAGAACTGAGTCTAGGTGATGAACACATAACAGAACACATAGATGATGTACGGTAGAATGGAACACCTGGGACCTGTGTAATTTTTACATTTAACAATACATTTAACAATAAAAAAAATGTTAAAAAAAATAATGACTACTGATACCAGTTAGGAAAAAATTACCAACAAGTTTTTGGCATCTGATCAAAGTCGGTGACAGGAATGCCAGCACAGATTTCCTAGACATTCAAGCAGAGAGACCCCTACAGCAGGGTAGACACTGCCCACCACACTGGGTATGAAGCAAGAGATAGGCAACAGGATTTTCATCCAGAACTGTGCTGAGGGGGTCTGGAGGCTGGAGAAGAGGCAGTCAGCATGGCTGGAGTGCTAGCTGGCAGTTTTTGTTTTTAAAGAAAGGGGGTGTTACAAGGTTGGCTCAATCAGGAAACCGGCAGCCCGCGAGGGGAAGGAGCTGAGGTCGAGCTGAGACCGGGAGGGCTCCTGCTCGCCTCTGAAAGACGACGGGGCAGTTCTCTTCACCCGCAGTGTGCTGGGCAGGTGGCAGGACACACGGAAGATGAGCGAGCCGGCCCTCTGCTCTTTGGAGATGATCCCAACCCCATTAAATGTGTCTAGAAGGGGTCAAAATTCATTTAAATCTGCTTGGACACTAGATTTTTCCAAGGAAATGCTTTCCCACAGTCAAGCCGGGGTATCACTTTCTTTACTCGTACATCCTACCTTGATATCACAAAATGTTCAAATTAAGAGATGTCTTAAAGGAATAAAGCTCCAACTTTTGAACTAATATAACTTCTGGGTTTTTCTGCAACAAGCCAGAGCGTCAAACAGTTTCTATAGGAAACCTTAAAATATTACATTTTTAGATAAAGCTATTGGTAGCTTTAGAAAAATGCACACAAGTATCCTCCAGGTATGGTCGTCCAAGGAAAACAAGGCAAATGGCCACGCTTTGGTCTGAGTCCAAGTGCTGCCAGCTCATCTTCGGTGTCCATGACAAGCTCAACAAAAGCCCACTGGGAAGTCCTCTAGGATGCTAAGGAAATTCACATTCTCGTCCGTTGAAAGTCAAACTGCCTGTGTTACACCAGACATACAGGACCGAGTGCATGAGAGATTTTGTGACACCTTAGAAAACAAGAGGGGTTTCAATAATGACTCCGTATCTTGGAAATCGCCCACAAAGATAAAAGAAATTCTCTGAAGGAGTCAAATGCTTCACCTGATGTCTAGGCCACTCCCCAAGACCGGGAGTACAGCAGAGCAGCTGACTTAGAAACACTGAAGTTAAAGGAGAACTGTACGTGTGGAGAAGTCAGTACGGAGCAAGAGAAATGAGGGTGGTGCAGGGAAGAAATGAGTCACACTTTCAAAGGAGTCCATATGATGTCTCTAAAAAGAAGAACCAAGTTCAGGCGTGTCACCAGGAAATGTGGATCAGCTTTAGTAAAAAACACAGTTTTGATTTTTTTTTTTTAAACTAAAAATATGAAGGACACACACTGGAGCTCCAGATCCCTGGACAAAGCTGAGGGCTTTTCAATGGCGTCCAGGAGAGAAACGAGGCCCGAGTGCACACACAAACACACCAACCTTATCTTGCCAGGACACACGGTAACGAGGGAGGAGGCAGCTGATGACAGACAACTGAAGTTGAAAAGAAGGCCTGCGCGATGGGAGTTCGGGGCTTACTTCTCCTCTAAACAAAAAAAGATGTGGCTTCCTCTAGATGTGCTATGGATGTGAGGTATCTCCCTGAAGGAGCCTGGAAGGGGCAGCAAACCCAAGAGAGCTAGCTGCTCAGGTAGAGGAGCTGGCTTCCTGCAGGCAGGTGGACACCCCTGCATACAGCAGGCGATCTGCACATTGGTGCTCTTCTTCCTCTTCTGTCTCACCTGGTCTCCCAAAGGGACATAACGCAACGCTCCCTGAGCCCCCGGCAGATGATCAGAGGAAGGCTGGCAGATCATGCCCCCTGCGCAGAGGAAGCATCAGCTGCAGAGCCTTGAGAAAACTCATCAGAGGGCAGGCAGCTCCTCTGACCCAAGAAGTCAGATGAGTTAACAGGATGCCCTTTCCCCAAAGCTTACAGTGTTTCCCTAAAAGGATTAATGGCCAGACAATGCTCTGGAAAGCAAAGTCAACAGAAGAGCACTGTGCACACTGCTGGTACCATGAGTGATGGCCACAGAGAAAAACACGTGTCGAGGGGTCAGGAGCAAAGGAATCTGTTGGAATCACCACCCTTGCGGGGAGAAACTAGAGTGACTGCTGGCCTTGCAACGTCAACTTTGACCACTTACTATTCACGGAGCGAGTTCCAGGATGAAGGACCGATGTGAACACAGCCGATGCTATTAATCTGGCTTTGCTAAAGCACTAGTCACAGGACCTCAAGAAATTTTACTTGGGAAATTAATTCAAATTGGCTTGGTTCAGTGTGCAATCACTGAAGATTAAAAATTGGCTAAGGATGACAAACAAAAGACAGTTAAGTGACAGTTTGTGCAGTGAGAGACTTGGGGTCGACACCAAAGCCATTCTTGTCCAGGGGCTCTATTCAGGGCCCAGGAGGGAATAAACAACTCGTTAATGAGATCAGCAGAGGACACTAATTTGGGAGACAGAGGAAGTGCATCGACAGGGGCATAAAACTGCAAGGCAGAGCTCAACTGGAAAAACTCCAGCTAATCCATTTGGGGAAAAACAAGCCCAGCCCAGTGATGTTCAGGAGACGAGGCGGGAGAAGGGGTAGGGGAAGCATGTGAAGGAGCCTGGACATGCTGCACCATGACGGAAGTGAGCAGAACGCTGAGGGAACCGGGAGGGTGCCGCTTCATGCTGAAGGCAAACCAAAATAAAGCAGCCCGTCCGAAAGAGGTGGTCTTAAGGTGAGGTTGATGATCTCACTTAAAAAGGGGGGTGCATTCAGCACTGAAAACAGTTTGTCATGGCTACGAAGCCACCACTCGTAACCGGCAGGTGTTCGGCCTCTCTCAGATCTTATTCACCTTGCTGGAGTCAGTAAGGAAAACTCGCCCTTCATGCTGGCCGGCTCCTCCATCCTTCCGAGGTCCGTACTGCCTCACAGGCCTGGGAAGGAGTCAGTTTCTGTCTGTTTACTCAACCTGCCACAGCGCAATGACCTGGAAGCTGGTTTGTCCACCATCAGTCTGAAAACAACGGCTCAACACCATTATCTCCAGGCAGCTCACTGCATGAGCAGGCAGGCACCGTGTTACATTCCTTCAGCTCAAAATGAGCACTAAAGAGGCTGTTTTCTTCCTAAAACCTAAAACTTAAAAAATTTCACTCTGCGTTCACACAGTAAACATTACAGCACAACACGGGTACTTCCAACAGCATAATAAGAGAGCTTGTTGTGGCCTCACTTTCCGGAGCAGCTATGCAAATTATTTTCAAGCTTACCTGCCTGTCAGAATTAAATATTCACTAGCAGCAGAGCGAACCCAGGGCGGAAAACAGAACCCCAGATCCCACTGCACCTGAGTGCTCCTGCTACTTCCAGGAACGCATAACCTATTTTTCAAGTTACCACCAGATCGGGCTGAGCACACCCAGCACTGGCCCCTCCTCACCCCTCGAATCCCACCTTAAGCACAGTCTTGTCATTGTCCATTTCCCGGAGTAGCTAGATCATCAAATAGTACTTTAGAAATGTGAAGCCACATTTCCCGCCACGGGTTCTTTCTGCCTAGTTGGCTTAGTGATAGCATAGGCAGGGAGAGAAAAACGAGGAAATAAGGAAGGATTAAGAGAAATACCAATGATGAATACCCTCTCATATTATTTCATGCTGGCCATTAATGTGCCTAAGACTCCCTGTGCTCAAGAGTTAGATTATAGACAGGGCCTATTAGGAAAAGCCTGCAAGAATCCGAAAAGCTCTAGTAGCCTGATGGACTGATTTCTTTGCTGACATTCTGGGTGACATTCTACAGATGCTCTATCCATCAGAATGCGACATGGTGTGAGGTAAATGTCACATACCGGGACAACGTCTGGGCCAAAGAGCAGGAGAAGTGGTCTCAATGACAGCATCTCTGAAGGAAGCATAGATAACAACGTGCCCGAGCCCACTCCTTCTCTAGCATAACGTGGCAATCGCCAAACTTCTCAAACTGAACACGTCCTGGGCCGCGGAGAAAAGGCCGAGTGAGGCGAGCACCTGCCATCACTTCGAAACAATGGCTGTATTTTGGTTGAGCCCAGGCAGCCCGCTGGGCCATCCACGTCAGCTCAGCAATAGCAGCTCAGTTCTGGCTGTCTCCCCGGGAATGTGGGAATCACTCAACCACCAGCACCTCCCAGTGACAGACATCTCCTGAGAGCCTTGAGGAATGTCACCGGTAAGAAATACCGCTAAGCAGTGTGCATGTCCTTGGGGTAGCGAGCCACAGGGATGAAGGACAAAAGTAACATGTCACAGGGCTTCGCAAGTGTTCTCCTGCCAGCTGTCAGAGGTGTGAGAGCAAAGCCCATTTCCTAATAAATGTTTTCATTTCCTCTGTACATGACAAAGGTCCGGAGGTGTTTAGTGCAAGGGCTGGGGGCAGGGGCCTCTGGAGGGAGGGACGACCACACGTCCCGCGGGTCCCAGGCAGCGACGACGATTCGCTGTACGAGCTCTCCCCAGGAAGACCCTATCTCATATATACCTGTTACGCTGAGTTCAAAGAGAGGCTCAGGTGTACTTCCTCAAGGTTGGGCAGCGAGTTCCTCTCCTTTCCATGGGGAAAAACTGGAAGGAAAGGATCCGAGTTTTCTCAGCGTATGACTTGCCGTCACATTCTGCTCGGGGCTAGGCAGGAGAGTGAGGAAGGAGAAAGTGGGGCTGCGGCTCCCCGCGTGTCCCCTTAGTAATCACTCATCTCACCTGGCCTCCGCGGCAAGCAGCTCGTCATAGTGAGAGGATCGCTGGTCGTCGTCCTGCCGGTATCTGATCACCGTGGCCAGACCTTTGCTGACGAGGGCCTCAGCAATGTTTCTGCAAAGGAAGAGACACATCAGTGAGCACTCGAGGTGCATATGGGGCTCAGTCAACAGAAATAACACCAGTTAGCACCTCGAGGTCTTCGTGCAGCCTGGCAGAGGGCAGGGGCGGCCGAGGATTTCAAGACCAATGAGTTGCCAAGCTGAAATCCAAATGAAAGGTGGAATAACAAAGTCCCCCAGCTCAGCAATTTTCTGGTTAGTATAGTCAGATACTGTATCAATCCATACCCCAAACGAGCAGAAAATATCTGTAAGAAGCCCACGTGAGGCCAGGCTACTTACAGAATTTACAAACGAGCCACGACCCTCAAGAAAAGTCTGCTCTAATGCACCACGCACACAGATAAAAAACAAAACACACGAAAGCATGACCTAAATTTCTCAGAATCTCCTTTCTAGCCTCTGCTAACCCTAGAAGATGTCACGTTCTGGCGTGGCGATGTGAGAAACACCAGTCTAGTCAACACCTGACGTGCCTCTCAGAGCGCCTGACCGGGCTCTCCCACCCAAAGGGCCTGGAGGAAGCAGAGCCACCAGTGTGGCGGGGGGTGGGGTGGGGTGGGGGTGGGGGGCAGGAGGTGCTGTGGGAGCTACAAGGTCCTTAGGAAAAATGGCACAAGGTGGAGGAACAAATAAAGTAAAACCTGAAATGACCAGCTTTGAGAGCAAGACTCCCAAGAGTCCTCTTAGGACCACTGAATATCCAGATCAGAATCCTGCTTAAATCAGTTCTCCAATGTGCTCAATCTTCTTCTCTTCACAAGACTAAGAAAGAGGTGCCAGTGTAAGTGACCTACATCTACTAACCAGAGAAGAGTGTGCTGAAGATGACTCTCAGACAACTAATAAAGCATGTTCTCATGGTTTCGCCCCATCCCAGAAAGAGACCTTGGTATGAAACAATCGAACCACACAACAAAATTTCAAATATTACCTGTACCAAGTACTGGAAATCAGGAGGCATGATAATACCGGGGAGAATGGTGGTTATGTCTCTCTTTGTGTCTGTCATAATTATACCAAAGGCCCCACTCAAACCATCTGGTTAGCTGCCCTTTAGGGAGGGGGAATGCTAAGTAACAGGCTACTGTACCATATGCTACGATTTAGTGTTGTTTGGAAATGTAGTTAACGCTTAGCACACTAGAGTTCTTAGAGACCGAGACTTGGGAGATGCCGGGAGCTGAACCCACTGGTCGACGTGAATGTTGAAGTCTCTTAAGGGTTCTCGTCATTAAAACCAGGGACTCACTCTTTTAAAAGAAGTTCAACAATAATATGTGTGGGTAGGGAAAGGAGGAAAAGATGCCGTGGCTGATTCTCTTCTCATTATGTGCCCCTCTGCTGCCTGTTTATCTACTGCCAGCGTGGTATTAATATCTCCAAACCGCCACGGAATTAGCACTTCTCAAAATCCACTCCCACAAAGAGGCTGCTTTGCTGGCCACCCTGTCTCCTGAGTCACCGCATAAGCGTGCTGGCAAGTGCTGGCATTATCGCAGAGCTGGGTTTGGCAGCATGGAGAATGCCAACAGCCCCAAGTCAGCAGCTGTAGATGTTGATATATGGAGAGAATTTAACTCAGAGTGTCACCATGAACCTCCAACAGGGCAGGGGAGGAGTTCTACCCACCAAGGAGCCAGAGAAGAGGCTGGGGAACAACTCCGCCTGTGACTAAAGGCTAAACCGTCCCAGCGATTTGAAATGCCAGGAGAACAAAGACATATTTGTTTCTGCATTTTGAATTACTGCGCATTGACATTTTATAGTCGATACATGGGGTCTGGAGGAGAAAGTTGGAATGACAGAGCAGGCAAGGAAAAATTCACACAAACAAGCTTTTACAGGAAATGCTAGACAATACTAAGCAGAACAGCACACACGTTTAACGATCCGCTCCTGTTCGTGCCACTCCAATCAAGTCGCAGAGCCCGTGAGGCCCTGAGTGGCCAGCAGGGAGCCAAGGGCACAGTTGTTCTCCACCCTTCCCAGCGGCTCTCTGCTTCCCGTCGGCAAACGTCCACGAACCAAGGCAGGCCTCCGCTCCCCAACGCCACCATGCCCACCCCCGCTCTCTGAGGCGCGGAGTGCCAGTCACTCTCTCTTAGCTTCCGATCCCTAAGTTCAGGTTTCTCCTGGAGGAGCGGTCATGGTGCTGGTGTTTAGCAGGAAGGAGAGTAAACACACGTGAAACAATGACAACAGCCACCATCACTGGGCCAGCCCCTGAGAATCACATCACAGGTATTTTCTTCCTGGTGTGCACTCCGCTGTGACAGCTCACTCACTGCCTGTCGTCCGATACACATTATGAGGTCTAAGGGCAAGGGCCACCTCCTTGTTATTCAGTACCCCAGTGCCTAGAACCATACTTGGCATAAAGGAGACAGTAAATACTTTCTGGATGAAACAATTGAGCTTATTTAGGATAACTTTTTTCAGTGTGGTAAAAATCACAGCACATTCCTCTAATTTTGTGTTAATGCAGTCTAAAAATTTTGAGATACTCTCTAAAGTTATCAGAAAAACACCAAATCATTTTGGAAAGACAGCACTGGAACGTTATTTATCATCATAAGCATTTATCAGCCAAGCTTGCCAAGAACAGAATTAAGGACAAAAGCTTTCTACACATCCTTACCAGCTTTTGTCTTTGTCCTCTCTATTACTGAAGCCTTGAATTTAAAGAGGATGAAAGGGAGAGAGGGGAAGTGGAATTAGACCAGCCGCGTGTACCTGACTCTCATTCATTTCTTTTGGCTGCTAATAAAAGGTCAGGAGATTTCCCCCTGGCCAAAGATGGTTCCGAGACCAACACTGGTGTGTTGATCAGCTGCCCAGTAAGAAAATAGAACATTAAATTGTGTGTCATGACATTATGCTGCTTCAGACAAATTTGTAAGTTCTGCTTTCTTGAGTGTATCAGTAATTCTACTCCAATTACACATGTCTGGCTTGAATGGATAATTCACAATCAGCATACAAAAAGGGACCTAACAACCTTGGAAGTGTAACAGGAAGTCATCTCTCTCTGTATCAGCTGGAAACACAAAGACAATTAGTGCTGGGACTGAACTGCTTCTCCAAACTAAAGAGAAATTTAAGTTATATTAAAGGTAAACAGTTTCCACGATCCATGATCAGGCGTTCCTGAAACAAACACAACCACCACAGTCTCACACACAAGCCTCCTTCAAGATCTCCAGTACCTGAGATCTTCCCCTCCCACTTATTTCAACAGCAAACTCAAACGTTCCCATTTGAAGATACCTTTGAAACCATGAGGTCCTAATACTCTGCCAACACGGGAAAAGGTGTTCTATGTTCACACTCAGTGAGGATACAATTCTTTAAACAGATTTCATTTCCAGTAGATAAGTGTCTGCTCATGTTTTTGTCTGCCTCCTCCATCCTTAATCCCCCTACCCCAAGACTGGAAGTAACAAACAGTATATTGGTAGGTCAGAGAACTGTCTAAAATTACCTAGATTACTTAACTGTGTGTGTAATTTTGGCACAATCTAAACTTACAGAAAAGTATGAAGACTGTACCCCCCATCTTTGAACCATGTGAGAGTAACTGACCCGCTGTACCATCACCCCCAAATACTTCAAAGTACCTTTCCTACAAAGCAGGATATTTTCCTACATAATCAAAACAATGACTAGAACACGGACATCAACATGGACACATTACTACCATCCAAAAATTGAGTAGTACTACCATTACTACTCAATTTTTGTCAACTGTTCCAATATAGTATGTAGGAAAAAAAGAGATCTAGAGGGTTCCCTGGTGGTGTAGTGGCTAGGTTTGGGTGCTCTCAACGCTGTGACCTGGGTTCAATTCCCAGCCAGGGACACCCCCCCCCCCCCAAAAAAAAAAATTGAGCTCATAATCAGGTGTTACATGTAGTTGTCATGTCTCCTCAGTCTGGAACACTTTCTCAGTCTTGGACTACCATGGCCTTGACACTTCTGAAGAGTACAGGCCAGTGATTCTGGTCTGTCTGATGTTCCACTGTTATCAAATGCACGTTGTGCATCTTGGCAGGAACACTACAGAAGAGATGCTGCAGTGTTTCCTTAGCCTCCTATGAAGTGATGTAAAATTTACCGTTGATGTTCACTTTGATCGCTCGAACAGGGGAGAGTCTACCAGCCTCCTCCACTGTAAAGTTCCTTTTCTCCTCTTTATAATTAATAGGTATTTTGTGAGGAGACACTTTGAACTACATAATTCTCAGCCCTCAAACTCTCAAGTAAGTGATTTATTTATTTGGATCAGTATAAACTCACAGAATCTCATTTTATTCAAAGGATTATAGTCCCCTACCACCATTATTTATTCTGATGCTGAAATTGCTCCCAATTCGGCCGGTGGGAGCCTGTTCAAGCTGGCTCCTGCATCCTAGGGACACGTCCCCCATCATTCTCTGAGCATTTCCTGCTTCCTGGCACAACATGCTCCAAGCTTATCTTGTGCTGTTTTCTGTAGCTCTGAACCCAGCCATTTATCTAAGTAGCCCACATTTACATTATTATTTCTATACATTTATTTCTATAACTATTGAAAACCACGTGTGGCAGTCATAAAAATGTGCCTCTCGGATCTCTGACTGCAGGAAGCATAATTGACTGACAGTCCCAGCTGCTGTGCTTGGAAATCCATCACTGCTTCGGCCAAGGCTACGTTTCCCACCAGCTGCTCCTGGCCAATAGCTGAGCACAGCAGAGTGACTCAGGCAGGCCTACTGCTGAGACTTGGGACTCCTCCGATGGGCAACTTTGGCTCAAGGACTCCTTGTCAGCTTTGCGGAAACTCTCAGAACTGCCCCACAGAGTAGACTGTTCCAATTCAGTTTTCTTTCCTTCCCTCCCTCCCTTCTCCACAGGGCTAAGGCCTGCAGTGCAGTCTGATGGTTCTCCCAGCCACCTAAGCAGAGTTTTCCCAATTAATCTCTTGCATGTTTAGTCCCATCTTGGCATCAGCGTCTCCGAAAACCTGAACCAACTTACCCTGAGTTCGCATAGATAACCACAATCCCAACCCGATAGTACACGGTTCCTTTGTGTTTTCTTTCCATGTTTACACCTCCCTCCTCTGACTTGAGAAAGCCAGATCCCATTATCCTTAACCTTCCCTTCACACACACTCACTCACTCAGTCATACATCCCGCGACTGCCATGATTTGGTGCCAACAATAGAAGTAATTTAAAAGGGAATACACTGCTTAATAAAACAGAACCTGGGTTAAATGGTTAAGTATTTCAAAGAAGTGGTCACAGGGAATAACACACACACACACACACACACACACTCTCCCTCCACCCCCATACCTTTCATTCTCCATCAACATGAGAACAACAGATAACTCTCAATGGCAATGGCCCACAGATCTCTATCTAGCTGTGTGAGCTTAACATTTTCCACTTAAAAATCAACATTTTATCAGTCACTGAAGTGTCCATGGAGATTATAAAAGCAGACTATTTTCCTTAAGGCAAACATACACGTGTGTACTAATTCAGAATAAAGTAGGGTCATAAAGAAATGTTTCTACAATATATTTTAGTCAAGGCTGAAGGAAAAGGTTGAAAGATCACAGCTTAAATCATCTGTAACAGTCACACTGTCTATAGCAGTGGCACACATCTCGCACATGTGTGTACACATACACACTCCCCATACAATTTCTTTACACGAACTTCAAGGCCCTGTGGTCAAATTTCATAAACTGGGCACAAGATGCACCACATGGCTATTTAGTATGAGCAAAACGGATGCAAGAAGACATCAGGCTTGTAGCCCGGGTCTCTGTTACCCAGGACCCGTCAATGTCTCCTGCTGTAAACCGGACTCCACTTCCTCTTCATACTGGTTGCACCTTCACCACAAGGACAGGCTTTCTCCACGTCCTGGGATGGAGAGCCCCAACTGACAGGGTTCCAATGCTGATTTCTAACATAGCAGATGGCTCATCTCACTCCTACTTAGTTATATAGGGATGCTCTGCGTGGGGCTGGACCATGCGGAAGTCTCAGGATGCTGCTGACATCTTTCTTCACAACTAGGTTAGAGATCAGCAGGGACAGAGAGGTCACCACAGGCTTCAACAAGGAGGGAGAAAGCCAGGAGGATGGGGAAACACCTCTTCAAAGTATTAGGTCCACTTCTACTCACATGCAAGGGCTGTCTAGAAAGCATCCAGCCAGGTAGCATGAGAAATAGAGGCATTTATGGCTGGATTTTTTTCTGGACAGCCCGCGTATATGGGAAATGCGGGCTTTCCACCCTAAAAGGTATTTAAAAAGTGGGGACAATGGTAAGAGCCAACAGGCCTCAAAATCTTTCTTCCCTGCAAATTCACATAAAGACCTCTGATACCCATACTCACTGAGGCAGGAACCTGACACTTTCAGGCCTGAGACAGACTTGGCTTTTATAGGCTGACAAAGAAGCCCACAAAGGGAAGGGGTGAAATTCTGTAGACAATAGGCAATGAACAAATATCTTTCATTAGGTGACTATTTTTCAACCAGGTCTCAAACTGGGAAAAAGTTACACAGAGCAACAAGGCAGCCTCCCAAGCAGTGTGACGACGTCTCCTCGGGGGTCCCACGTGACCTCTCCCACCCAGCGTCTTTTATGTCCTAATCTCCACTGACTGAATTCCCATGAATCTGGAACGACTTTCCCATTTTTTTTTTTTCTTAAAATACATCCAAGGAGGCGTTTCCCACATCACCAAGCGGCATATGTAGACTGGAGATTCTGTTTTAGAAACATCAATAATTAGAAACATCTGAGGTGGCGCAACATCCTTTATACATTTACCAAATCTCTCTCCTACTGTCTTCCCTATTTTCTCCCTTGAACTAATGTAAAATTCTAAAAATAACTAAAATCAATTATTTTGATCTTTTTACTCTTATCTGCTCCTTTATCTGTTTAACAAGTCCTGTTGCCAGGATAGTGACCAAAGGATCTGAGCAGTGGTTGGGCACTAGAATACGCGACACAGATAGAAAACAAAGAGAAGGATTCAAATGCCTCACTGTCTCTAACCCAGCTGTGCAAATTGGGGTGAAACCAGGGGGTGGGGGTGGGGGCACAATGATTATCAAGGCACACAGAGTCTAAGGGCAGAACAGCCCTGCTCCAGGACCTAAGAGCCTAAGGCAACTGCTTCTGACAACCCAATAACCCAGCTGTGGTTCTACGCAACACAGGATGCAGCATGACTTGAGGAAGCCAGACACAGGAATGGGCAAGTATGGAATGGCACTGATCCGAACAGCCGTAGAAGCAAATCAAGCCAAAAAAGCACTCTCCTGAACAAAACTTTCCAATATATTTTAGTTCATGTTTTAAAAGCATTCAAAATACATACAGGTTCTAAACACAAGTGTTCTGCTGATGAGAGAATTTTCTAGAGACTGGAGTGGAGACAGTAAAGTCGAGGACTCTAGGGAACAACAGACTGTCTTTTCTTTGCATATTAATGAGTCCTAATCATTCTTCCTCCTGGGGAAGGGGAGGTGAAAAGAAAACAAGGAAGACTGATGTGGACTTAGTCCAATTGGAAGAACCCAAAAGGATGCATGATTAGAAACCAAAGGAGACTCTTGAACAAGTCTGGTAGACATGAAGGGAGAAAGGGAAGAGAGGGGAGAGGAAAGAAAACGAAAGAAAAAGTCAATCCATGAAAAAAATCACTGCTTTGTAGACAGGTAAATCCTCGAACCCCAGAGCACCCTCCCATCCAGACATCACTATAAATGACAGGCGTCCTCTTGAGCACTGACAAAAACCTCTCTCTATTCAGAGGCATAAACCACCGAGCACCAGCAGCACCTTCAGTTTGGAAAGAAAAGAAATAAAACCAATGGGATCAGGGTTTTAAAAGTGGGTAATGAAAAGATGTCCCTCCATACTCAGCCTGCCACATCTCTACTCCAAGGTAGCTCTGGGTCATATCATACCTATAACCTTACTTCCACTCATGCCTAGGCGAGGGCACACCTGCTACCCCTGACCTCCTGAAAAAACAAAACTAAACTAAAACAGACAGGAATTAAGACAGAAACATCGAGCAGTCTGCCTTTTAACTGCAGGGGATATGTTCTAAGACCCCCAGTGGATACCTGGAACTACAGACGCGAACAAACCCTATGTGTGTACCTGTCATAAAAGTTTAAGCTACAAATTAGGCACTGTAAGTGGTTAACAACCACCAATGATAAAATAGGATGATTGCAACAATAGATACTTCAACAGAAGTTGCGTGAATCTGGTCACTTATTTCAGGGGGGTCCTTGCTGAAGCTTCCTCTAGTCGCAATGCTCTCAGGCAACACATCGCCGTCAATCAGAACACGTTCTCTGTTCCTGCCTCCACCTCCAAATGTCACGCCGTTTCCACCGTAACTAAGCACTTATCAGGTACGACGGCCACGAATTTCTGCAGTTGGAGGTGCCACAGCAGGACGAGAATGAGTTTCTTTTTCCTTCTTCATACTTTCCAGGGTTAGAAGATTTGTGCATAACGTAGGTCTCAGCAACCTGACCGTATCACTTTTTGTCCTTATTTAAGTGGAGAGCTTTCAACTTTTCACTTAAAGGAAACACTTTACGGCTTCTCTTCGGCATATCTGAATTGCCAGCATCGCTACTCTTGCACTTTGGGGCCTTAAGTAAAATAAGGGTCACCTGAGCACATGCACCGCAACACTGCAACAGTGGATCCAGTGACCAAGGTGGCTGCTGAATGACCAATGGGGAAGGTAGTGTATGCAGCGTGGAGACGCTGGACAAAGGGATGATTCACGTGCCAGGGGTGATGGCGTGAGATGGAGTGGCACAGAGTGAGAGTTCGTCATGTTACTCAGAAGAGCGCACAATTTAAAACTTACAAATTGTGCACTTCTGGAATTTTCCATTTAATACTTTGGACGATGGTGGACTGCGGGTAACGAAGAAAGAAGCTGCAAATAAGGAGGCAGGGGCTACTGTGCTCGAAGGCAGCAGAATTAACTCATTTTATAACTCTGAAAAGTACTGAAAATGGGGGTCAAAGCAGTTTGGAAAAGGAGGGGAAGAAGCGTAACACCGAGCAGCTCCATCAAACAGTTATGCTTACTACACAGACAACGTGATTCCGCCCCGGGATCTGTGCAGTCCTGTCATCGTACTGCCACCCCTTTCGTGATATGTCCATTTACTCAGCATGACCCTGGCTATGGCTTCAGAAGGCAAGGAAAACTGGCATTATCCCCTATTATGCCAGTACTTCCAAATCATCAAAACCTCTGAGGGAGTCAGGACGATGATGAGCCTTGGCTAGATGTAAAAGGGACATGTGAAATGTTAAGTGGCAATAAATCAATGCTACCTTCAAATACCTAATATTTTCCCCAATCTCCAGTCCTCAGTATGAGAAAGAAAGAAAAAAAAAAAAAAACAGTGGAAGAAAAAAGTCTGTTTCAAAGGCAAACTGCAAAGATTTATCCCAATCCCCCTCATACAACTGGACAGAACAGGGGGATGTAGCCAAAATGACACTCCCTCTATTAGACAAACAACTTCTTTCCCAGAAAGAGACAAACAGACCCTTCACAAACAATTAAAATAATCAATTAAGTACTGAATCTAGCTTGAAGAAAATAAAGTGTCTAACAAATACGCACTTTGCATCCAGCCAAACTGGTCCACTCACTGCTAAATATGTCACGCCGTTACAGATCCAACTATCTGCAGGACATGTGAATCTGTGATTCATCATCGTGTAAAACTCAGCACTTCAAAAATAAACTCCCTTCCCCAGAATAAGCTCTTCTGAAACCTACCAAATCAGCTCATTCTCCTGACATCTCTTGTTAGGACCATCACACTCCCTGCCCCCCCAGGCTTGATGGTTCTTTAATTTCCATATAAAATTGGTTGTCAAAACTCTGATCTCAAATCTCCAGTGTTTCCTCCCATGAATGTTTTCTATTCCAGTGGTCCCCAACATTTTTGGGACAGTTTTCATGGAAGACAATTTTTCCATGGACCAGGGGGTAGGATGGGGTGGGGATGCTTTGGGGATGATTCAAGTGCATTACATTTATCATGTACTTTATTTTTATTATTATTACATTGAAATAATTATATAACTCACTTACCACTATAAAACCTACAGCTTAATTGTCACTTCCCACTCACTGATAGGGTTTTGATATGAATCTGTAAGCAAGTGATTTATTACGGTCTCTGTGCAGTCAAACCTCTCCGCTAACGTTAATCTGTGTTTGCAGCTCCTCACCAGTGCTAACATCACCACCTCAGCTCCACCTCAGATCATCAGGCCTTAGATTCTCTTAAGGAGCGTGTAACCTCGATCCCTCGCATGAGCAGTTCACAAAAGGGTTCACGCTCCTTTGAGAATCTACTGCTGCCACTGGTACCAGTCTATGGCCCGGGGGTCGAGACCCCTGTTCTATTTACTCTATTCTTTTCTCTCTACCCCAGCGGTGGCTCCCACTGCCTCTCACCTAGACTACTTACTGCAGTCTCCCTTACCTGGTTTTCCTGCGACACTGACTAATCCCAAACACTGTCAGTTTAATCCCCTTAAAGCATAAGTTTGCCAAGTAATCCTCCCTTTCAAACCCATCACTGAAACCTTGTCAGAATTTTCAATCATGGCGACAATATTAAGTTATCATATATGAAATGATGATGACGCAGGGGAAGGTGAGGAGAAGGGGGGGGAAACAGGTGGGAACGGGAGGAGCAGAGAGAGAGAGAAAGGAGGAGGGGGGAGGGTTCAGGTTAGAAGACAAAGTGGGTGGGGGAGAAGGAAGGAAGATGAACCTATGTTGAGCATTATTCTAAATGTTTTACTATTATTAAACCACTTAATGGTCACAAAATCCTGATGAGGTAGGAACTGTTATCATCCCCATTTTACCGATGAGAAACCTGAGGCACAGAAAGGCTACAAAGCTTGTAAATGAGACCGCTACAGCCAACAAGCAAGGCTATGCACAGACTTGGCATTTCAGTGATGAAAAGGGTCTTGCTGATCATACTGCCTGACCCTAAGTTATAAACATCTAATGGCAGAACTATTTCTTTGATTTTCACTCAAAAGATAATTTCAGATTTAATGAACATCCAGTGAGTATCTACTATATAGCACAGGCACTTTAACACACATTAGCCTAATCCTTCCAGCAAGACATGGGTGGTAAGTATATTATATTTCTATAAACTTACAAAAAAAGAGTCGTTTCAGGCTTGCCATCAGTACTCCTGTTAGTAAGTGGCACAGCCACAATTAGAAGCCAGCTTTTTTAAAAAAAATTCTAAACCCATTTTTGACTGAAGAGTGCCACGAATTACAGAAAAACAGACCATGAAAGGCATTCTACAGGGGAGCCCTCCTCACGTGCGTCTCTAACCTCATTCCATCAAGTGCCTCTCGGTCTCCTGCTTTAGTCCAACTAGCCATTTAGCTACCAGCCAAGCCTTGATTTCTCTGCATCTCCGAGCGCCTGGCTGTGTCACTCACTTGGCACTTAACTTTTACTGCCGTATATTATTATCTTCCTTTGTGTACATAGCTTGTCTTCCCAACTAGAGCATATTCCCTTCTGGCCTAAAAAGAGCCAAACACTTAGTAGGCACTCAATAAATATTTATTGGCTAGCTGATTGATTTCACTCTCTTGAGTTCCCAGGGGGTTCTGTGGGCTGTTGGAGGAAAACAAAGTAATAACAGACTGAGTCATAGAATTTTTGAGCAGGAAAAAATCCATAGAGGTAAACTAAACCAAAAACCTCCATGTACAGATGATAGCAGACCCAGAGAGAAACCCTGGAAAATTTTACATGAGTTGTCTAAAGAAACACAGAGAGTGACACCTTCACAAGGGGCTTCTAAGATCCTCCTGAGTATCATCCTATTTCCCTTTATCATACTGCTGTCATTTTAAGATTCTGTAAAATAGGAATAAGTGTATTCTGCACACGAATTATCCAAGATGCCTGAATACATTAAAAATTTATCAGCTCATTAAAAATAATCTACCCATATCATATTATAATTTTGATCACTTTAATAACTAATAATGCTAGCTAAAATATATATTAAACATTTAATGATAGTAATTTGCTTTCCTTCTGTGGATTCAGGACTGTCTCTCTATTCTAGCACAAGGTTATGCTCATTGCAGACATAAGTATGTTTTCTTCATCCCTTATTTTCTCTGCTCCTCTTTCCTTTGAGAAATGTTTTACAAATGAGCAGTGTAAGGAGTGAGTTTCCTCTAAACCAGAAAACTGGGGCACTTATGCCTAGGGTGGTAGATACCACAGTAAGGCTTCCAGAAGCCTGTAGGCCCAGCAAAGGCCACACAGAGTCCCACTGTATCAGCCAAATGCCACCCCAATCAAGGGCCTGGGGCAGTGGCAGAGCAGCACTCAGTCACCGCACCACTCACCGAGTAAGGAGTTGTAGCGTGATCTCTACCTAAGCACTTGATGCTCAGTGAATGTGCCCCACCTGCCAACAACAGTTCCAGCCAACGTGCTAACAACAAGAGGTGCAGGAGAGGAGCAGGCTTTGAGAAGTTCGCGACTGGTGAAAAATACAAGTCAGGTCAGAACTATCAGGAACACATTGAAGTGTGGAACATATGACAGGTCAGTATCTTCAAGTCAAGAAAACACGTGTTTGTTTTTACAAAGATCCTACTACATTCAGGTGAAGGAACTGATTGTAAGAATGAATGAACAAAGTAAGTGTGAAGTCAGTTTACTGTCAGTGAGAGAAATTATATTCTCCTAGGGATTTCATGTGAGCTTCTAAACAGAAAAGGTGCCCCAACTACACTCATCTCCTTAATGAAAAAACAATTCAGAGGCAGAGAACTGCTTACCATTTACACCAACTTCACATCTTTAGGTACAAAAAACATACTCAATTTTAGGTCAGTTTATTTTGTTGGTTTGTTTTTCAAAATGCACACAAGAGGAAATGAGCTTTCTTAAAAAAAAAAAAGACATCCACACTGTGGCAAAGTTTTTTTTATAAAGGAGGGTCTAATAATACAAGACATTACCTCATATCAATACTTTACTAGGAAAAAATTATCTAAATTATAAAAAATTAGTGAAAAGAACACAGTAAAACAGATGAATATGGTAAAACAGGAATGTTAAGCATAAACGTTGATCAATTCTCCTTCGACAAAAGAGAAAAGTTACACACAGCATTTTTATATTTTTTCTTCAATAGTGAAAGCCACTGAATGCTGCCCGCTTCCTGCAGCCTCTGCAGCCATAGAGAGTAATTATGAGCTCATTTCATAAGGACTCATGGCACAGAGCGGTCATTCAGGGCAGAGGATCTGAGTTCTTACCCAGCTCTCTGGCTGTTTAAACTCTTGTAGCAGTTTCTTACTCTGTAAAATGAGGGGGTAGATCAAAAAGTGCTACGAAATATGTTCTAGTTCAGATATACTGTAATCTAATTTTTATTATAAAATGAAATAGCATCTACTATCAAGAGTCATGTATATTCAATATGCTTTCTACCCATATCTTTTTTTTTATTGACCCACATCTTTATACAGCACTACATGATGCTATTTTAGGCCGTGTAGCTTATGTATCGTTTCATAAATATTAGGCATACCTTAGGATTGAGACACATCTCTGGCTGTGATCTGGGGAGCACAGTGGCAGCAGGTGTAGTTCCTGCACCAGGGACTGGAAGGACTCTACCTTCTTTGCACTCACAGATGCTAAGGGCAGGGCTAGGGGGTGGCTGCCTGACAAATGCATGAGAAAACACTTACGCTCTTCAACTCTTTAATGCCCACCATTTCTTTAAGATGCGATGTATTACCCAAATGCTCTGGAGTATGAAAAAGAAAATGAAGGGATAGACAAATAAAAGATACATGTTTTCTATCAGGAAACAAACGTGCAAACTTATAGATCCTTCACTGGCTAATTCCTTCTACTTTGGCTAAGTAATTTATTCAATGCCAGGAAACTGACTTACCTCATTAGTAGAAAGGTGTTTAAAGAACGGATCAAGAGTAGAATTGACATTTAACAGGCATTTATTACATTTCTTATACCTCTGTGGGTCACTAGATTATGTAGAGTAGGAAGTTTACTTCCGTATCTTATCACTGAAAATAGTGAAAAATCAGTGAAAAACCTTCGTATTTACACAGTTTGCCATATTTGGACTTATCAAGCTTATGCTTAATAAATGTAAGTAGCAGCAATATGTCAATTAGATAAGTAGGAGACGTTTCTTGAGTAGTCCTTATGAGACTAAAGATTGCACAGGAAGTATTAACAAAAGAAGTGTACCTCATTACTACAGACAAGGAAAATCACAAAGACTTCATTCATCATAATCACAGAGTTTAGAGCTGAAAAGATCTTATTGTTCCACTCCAATTCCCTCGTCTAACAAATGGCTAATCGGAGATCCAGAGGCATTAAAAACTATTTAGTGTCTGACCTAGAATAGAACTCAGGTCTCAAGTGACAAAAAGGCATCCTTCCCCCATGACAGCCTTCCTCCACTTTTCACATGCAGGCTGGAGCAACTATTCATACGTGCAATGCCTCAGATGGATCTCAAGGGCATCGTGCTCAATGAAAAAGGTCAACCTCAAAGGATCACACACTGCACAAATCCATTTATATAATGTTCCTGAAAGGACAAAATTAGAGAGATAAAAACAGATTAGTGCTTGTTAAGGACGATGAGAGGGGAAAGCCACAAGGGAGAGCCCTGTGATGACTGAATAGTTTTCTATCTTCATTGCGGTGCTGGTTACATGAATCTACTACACATGTGATAACATGCCCTTTGACCGTCTACAAACTTTTCTTCGTCTCTTCATCTGTTTGCTACTATTACTACAATGTAGCTCCACAAACAACGGCTTTCTCTCTACAGTAGTAAATGCTTTATCCCCAGTGCCAAGATTAGTACCTGGCACATCATGTGCTCAATAAATACTCTGAATAGACAACAAACAAAAACAAAAACCAGTGTCGAAAAGTAAAATGAACATGTCTTGTCCACGTGACCTAAGGAAAAGGTGCAATTTGGGGATTAAATATAAAGGAAGTTGAGTTTCATTTAGATTTGCAATCAAGAGAACTTGGTTTCATTTCTGGCTTTAATTAGATGTAACTTGAGAAAAGACACCATTTACCTTTTAAGTCCGATTTTCCTGTTTATCATACCAAGAGGATTAAACTGAAGAACCTCTAGGGTCCCAGACACAGTTTAAGTTCTAAGTGATTCCACACGAGGCACAGAGCACCTGCATTTCAGGTCTAAGTCAGGGGAGTCTAGAAATGAGGTAACCCATGGGAAGCCATGGAAAGTACTTTAGCATTTGTTAACTCCAAACCGTATTACGCACTGGGAATTAAAAAAAAAGAGAGGGAGATTTGTGACCCAATGTTTTAGGTGCTGTGAACTTTATAAATAAGGAAGTGTGGGTACTGAGGAAACACATACAGGCATCCAATCAGGATCCGGCTTGGTTGGGGTACCGAAGGTAAAGCTTCCCTAAGACGTGAAGTGCTGAAGGGTGAGTAGGAGCTAGCTAGCTAGCCAGGGAAAGTGTACATTCCAGGAAGAGAGAGCAGGCTGCCTGCAAGAATAGTGAGGTTAAGTTGTTTTATACAGAAATGATGGATGAGAGCCAGGGAACGTTAAATATAAACATGCAGGGGTAGGCAAGGGGCAGATCATAAGTTTATATTAATCCAAAAGGCCATGGGATGATTAATGAAGACTTTTAAGCACGAGAATAATAATCAGATTCGTATTTCAGAAAGTGAATTACAGCAAGAGTGTGAAAAATGCATCAGAAGACAGTAGGACTAGAAATAGGAAGATTGGTAAGGAGACTGACAGCATAAACTAGGCGATGAGGAGCAAAAGCGGGGCGTGGACCTGAAGTTCACCAGTGGAGGATCTGGTTTGGGGAGCGAGAGAGGAGCAGATCAAGGTGACACCTCGACTTGTGGAGTAAAAGACTTAAGTACATTGTGGCACCATCAATCAAGATGGGATCACTTGAGGACAGTTTTTAAAGGGCAGCCCATGGACTCAGTTTTAGCCATGAATTCTGGTATCTAAGAAGCGATGCACAGTCAGGAGTTGGATATGCTGGTGGGGAGCCTGAGAGGAAGAACCCGGCTAGAGACGCAGATATGGGAACCAGCAGCATCTGCATGGAAACTGAAGCAATGGGATGAAGGAGATCCCCCACGGCCACTGAGCAGAGGCTAAGGAGAGGGACCAGGAAAGATGCCTAAGAAGCACAAATACTAAAGGAGCACTCAGAAGCTGAATGAGGAGAAACCGTCAGAGTTCTAGGAGGAAATCCAGTCAAAGTCGGTGCACTGAGAACAAGAAAACACCCTTCAATGAAGACGTAATAAGTTGTAAGGAAGGACTGAGACATGCCTCCAGGGTTAGCAAGCTCAGTCTTAGTTGTGCAGGGGTCAAAGCCAGGTGGGAAAGGAATGAATAGCAAGTGGAGACAGGATTAACACTTAACTCTTTTAATGAACTTGGCTATGAAGAGAAGGCAAGGAGAAAAGTACATATAATAAGAGAGAGGATTTTAAAATGACAGATCATTTTTAAAAATTAGTGAAAATTCGTGATGGCACAAAATCCCAAGGAGACCAAAAGAAAGAGAATTTGGAGTGTGTATGCAGAAAAATTAGTTTGGAAAGAGAGAGGGTAGAATCTTCCCCAGAGATGGGAAGGCAGGAAGTAAGAAAGCAAGCAGACGGAAGACGAGTTCGGGGTTGAGAGCACAAGCAAGTCTGTGTTTTCTCCATAAGGTAGGAGACGCAACCGTCCGCTGAGAGTGAGGGGAGAGAGTGGGGGCCGGGGGTCTGGATTGAGGATGGCAGTGAACATCTAAAACAGCTGCTGTGGTGGTGAAAACACAGCAGGAAGACAGCATTTATGGAAAACTAATCCAGCCACGTTATGCAGGGAGAATGGAGATGGGACAACCTGCAGTCACAAAGGCACATCTAGAAGGTTACCGAATTAACTTAGATCTGAATTGGTGAGTGCATGCAGTAGAGCGATGGCAAAAGTAACAGGAAAGAAGTGATAAGGGAATTCTTTACCGAATAAACAACTAACCTACCACACCTCCCCAACTAAGCTGCTTTCTCGAAAGATTCCAAGTGTCACCAAGGCAGGATCAAACATCCTCAATCACTGTAGCTCCTGGTGGGAACTAAAGTTATGGATAGCCTGCCCCCGACTTCTAGGCTTCCCAGTCCAAAAAGCTCGTACTGCTTCCTGAACAATGCTACCGCCCCCTTGGGACTCCATGGCTGTGCCTCTTTGAAGCACATCTGGAACTACACCTTGCATGAGCGGTGACTAATTCTGTTAGCCATCCAGTCAACTTGCACAGTTCTTCCAAATGACCCGAGTCTAGATTCTTGGCTTCTCTCTAAACTCACTGTATCACAGACTAATATGAAAAGGCAGTTTCAGCTGAGAAGATTCTAATTTACTACAAAAAGGTGGGTCTGCCCTGGGGTGCTCTTTAATAAGCTACATGGGTAATTCTGGGGCAACTCTGATTGGAAAGCCAGTTTTTCCATCAGCATTAGTGTTAAATATGTTGGCTTTGAAATGAGAGTAAGACATAAATATGGAAGTGAAAAAGCAGGTATTGGTAAGTTGGGAGTAGGGATAAGCAAAGACAAACAAAACGCTGATGATAATCATCAGCATACAGAGAATAGGTGAAGCTACCAATGAACAAAATGGCAAAGGGAAATCGTTTACAGAGAAAAATACACCAGAATCAAGATTGAACCTTAGAGAATGCAAAGGCAAAGAACTTAATTATATATATATATATAAATTTTTTTTTAAAGAAATACTATAACAAAGGCACGGTATGGAGCTTAGAAAGAGCACACCCACTTTCTTGTTCCTCGTTCATTTATGAAGTTCATTTCCAAAGCCTGACAATCAACAATATTTTTTACATCTGCATGGGGATCTTTTCTCTGAAGAAATACACGATACAGTAATACTTGGAGCCACACTTACCTAAACTACATCCAATCTTCATCTTCCTAAATTAACCAAATGGAGAGAAACCACCTCAAATTCTTTATAAAATATGACAAAGAGGTCTGCTAACTTAGAAACAGCCACGGCCAAGAATATGTAAACTACAGAGACATTCAAGAATCGCAGCATATATGCAGATGTCCTCAAAGGGACACACTAATGTAAATCACCAGTAACATTTATCTCTCAATGGAATTCCTGCCTGACTGCTGATCTGGGTGCAAGCTAATTTCCCTGATGGTGAATAGTGCTGTTGAATGCAGAACTCTCCACCATCTGTTACCTAGAATTAGCATAATGACAGATTATCTAATCCCTTGCATTTAACAGATACACATGGCACTCTTACAACACCAGTTCAGTCATAGCCTCATCCATGTGGTCTATCCCCACCCCATAAAAACTGGTCTTCCCACCCTGCTGGTGATGGATCTGTTCTGGAAATTTACCATCTCACCCAAGGGCCCAGGTGCTTTACCATGGGAAGCTTTCCTAACTCATTTTATTTAGGAGTTGGAATGCAGCTGTTAGTCCAGATGCAGCTGAAAGGGGGCATGCTGAACATAAAGAAAAACTGTCACTAGGAGATCAACAAAATACCATGCAGGGCAGTATCTTCTTAAACTAGATCAGGTTGAAAATTTCACCAGGGTAAGACAAAGGAGAGGTCATGTCAGTTCTGAGCCAGTGAGAATGGCACATGGGAGAAAGGCCAAAGAAAGAAATCAGAAAATTAAATGGGCAGCAAGTAATAAAACTCTAACAAGAAAGACTGCTGTTTTACAGCACCAGATAGCAACATGCAGGTAGCATTAAACAAAAAATGAGAATCAGATACCTAGAAAAACAAGAACATGCTCACAGGATCAAATAACCAGGAGAACACAATCAATACGTGGATGGATGGCTGCCTGTGGCAGCACACAAAGGAAGAGAATTGTTCCATCACCAATGACCAGGATAGAGACAGTTCAATTAGAAGACTGCATTGAAGACAACTTCCAAAGTCAGCCATTTCTGCGTAAAACGAGCTTCCGGCAGGGGTCAAGAGAAAACATCCCAAGAAAATGTATCTGCAGGTAAGGTGATACCAGGTTTCTTGGAACAAAAACAAGTAGGGGGAGTTTCTTGTACATCTTGAATAAATAATTTTTTGGATGTAAGTGAAATCATCAGATATTTACTTATAATATTTATTAATCTAGCAGCATTGTTTAAACCACTACATTTCAGAAGTGTGTTTTCTCAAGCTACACTCTGTACCTTGTGTGTTCAATCGGAATGTACATCATCATTAGAGCCATCCTTTTTCGAGAGTTTTCTCTCATCTTCTCTATCTGCAAATGTTTAGACATAGCTCTTTTGGAATGTACATACAATGCTGCCATCAGAAATACTTGCCTTAACTCACAGGATTCATTTTCATAGAATTTGGATACCTGGTTTTGTCACTTGTTCTATAGGTATTTATTCCTATCTCCACAGCATAATTCCCTAGCACACGGGTTACAACCTCACTGCCTATTTTTATAAGTAATGCTTTATCAGCACACAGCCACATCCAGTTGTTTGCATGCGGTCTATGGCTGCTTTAACCCTGCAATGTAACCCAGACCATATGGCATTTATTATCTGGTCTGCAGCTCCCACCTCAGAGCACTGCTCTTTCAAGTGAGCTTTAAAAGGTCACTTCCTTTAACAACCAGCACTTGTAGTTAGGGGGTTACACCTACTGGAATATTTGCTACATTTGTGTAAAAAATTTTGGTTGCTTTTTATTGATTCTGCCATGTGACTGACCTTCACAGCACATTGACTGAGGTTGGACCAGGCTAATGGATGTATTCAAAACAAACTGAGGAAGCACTTGTAATATAACAGACTTGGTAAAGACCAAGTGGGAGACCTCCTTTCTCCTGAGCAGCACTTGTTTGGGTGGGCTGGGGTCGGGGGAGAACCTGGCATCTATTTCAGGATATTATCACTCTGGCCACAAGACTCTACAGTAAATAAGCTAGCCCTCTCTCCAAAGGAACATGTGCCTAACACTTCCATTTGGCATAAGGAAAGCAGCCAACGCAGCAGGAGGCACAGAGAGAAGCTGCATGGGACACCGGACCTGCTGTGCAAAGAATGTCACTTCGTAACGCCACTGTGAGAGAGAAGCATGACTATACTTAGATTCTGCCTGGCATACTGTACGCATTGTACGTGTTGGTGATCACTCTTCTTTTGTGGACTTCCATTGCCATGAACACAGGCCCAGCTGGGTCACTCCTCCTAGACTCAGACACCCTGTCTATACAATGACAGAAGTGGTCTAGATAGTCTTAAACATGTCTTCTTATGGTAAAATTCTATGGCTTTATTAGAAGGAAAAGACGTGCAAAGCACAGACACTGAAGTACATGTTCTCCAAGAAATCATCTTTTGGGAAACAGCTGAGAAAGCGAGCTTAACTTCAAATCTGGAGATCTGTCCAGCGGACAAGCTTTCAGTGCGGGGCCCACTTCACAGCTGGCTATATGGGGGCCAGGTCACCCAACCTGGCAGAGGCACTGTGTACGTCTCCCAGCGGCAGGGCACGGCCCGGGAGTGCGCCCAGCCACCACAGCACTCTCAGTCACCCACCGCGGTGTGGAGGCAAGATTCATGGCTCCGGTGACAGTCCAGTGATACCCAACTGCACAAAATCAAAGTTTGCATCATTTCCGATTGTCAAAGGCTGGTGAGTGTCACCTCCCCAAGTACGGGATTAATGAAGGAGTCATTAAAAACCCAGCATTAAATCACCTCTGTAGCCAATGCTGAGAGTGATGTCTGCAGAACATTACAAGGCTGATTAGAAAGAAACAAGTTCCAATTTAGAAATGAATTACCTGACTTCTAAAAAAATTGATTAGATGGTTATCAGCAATTCTGTTATTTTAGGGGAAAAAGAGTGAGAAGCACATAAATTATGTCATGAATGGGAAATTATCATTCTAAAATCATGGCAAACAGAACTCATGGGTGAATTAACTTCCTAAAGACAAAGTAAGAGGGAGAGGGGAGTCCTGACACCATGGCCAGTTTTTGCTTGTTTTTTGTTTGTTTGTTTTGTTTAATAAAAAAAATTGGGGGTGGGGTGGGTTAACACTTTATGCCCAGGAAACAAGTTTAAACTAGAAAAGTCTGATTACAGTCCCAATATCCCTGACAGACTCTTAAAAAACATGCAGCTCATGTTTTTCAGAGCTGCCATAAACAAAGATGTACACTTTCCAAAAAACCACTATTTGGCTGGTAAAATGAAAGGTTGGCTGTCGAGAGGCCTGGATAAGGGGGAGGAGGGGGAGACGTGTCCTAACCTAACCAACTACCTTCTAACACACAAGACTAATATCTTATTGCCGAACACACTCCGTCAGTGTGGAAAGCAGACGTTTTCAACAAGTGCTCTGACGACAAAGTAGGCTGAAGACCACGGAACGGGCGCAAGTGGACAAAGTCATTCCACCTATCAATACCCTCCGAGCCCCTTGGGTTTCTGAATGGGGAAAAAATGCCTCCAGAGACTTCTATCCACTTTTTAAGGTTCTATCCTGGGACAGTGCACTAGTTAGAAAAACAAATGCCACCAAGGAGATGCTCAGGCGGAAAGAATCCCTTCACAGGCGATGATTCGCAACCACACTCTCTCCACACGCAATGCAGGACAAGGTGTGAAAAATAGTACCAGTTCAAATGACCGGAACGAAAACAGAAACACTGCTTTGTTTTTGACTCTCCCCTCTCTGCCAACCCACTGTAAGGACAAGACTGACATCACTCCCTGAAAACAAGTCTTGCAGCATTCTCTAAGAGCAGGTGACAAAATGCAAACTCTTAATGTGTTATAATCAGGGATGACAGTCAAAATATTTATCATAATGGCACTGACTAGTTTGTTATACTTGAGCACACTATCTGAATAAGCCGTGATTATAAGCAGAAAGGTATGAAAGCAAACAGCCAGGGCCGTAGGTACTGCCGTATCTAAAAGGGCACTACATGAAATAGCAAATCACTTGAGGATATTACTTTGGATTAAAGGTGGCCACATAATTATGCCTCAGTCATCCAAACACACACTATTAGTTTCAGAGGCATCAGTCCATACACAAAAAGCGAACACAATAAACTCTATGGCTTCTTAGATATTTAACCAGTGGCTTGAGGCTCTACTACACCTGCCAACTGGAATTTATTGAGTCTAACAAATGGATAAATTATACTTGAATTTCTTTGGTTCCCAAAAGTTATTTAAAAGATTCAGTTTTGGTTAGTTACCAACAACAACCCATGAACAAAAGACACTGTTGTCTTATACTCCCTAAGAATTCCTTTTAAGGAGAAGATTTTAAAACAACAGTAATGCAACAGGTGCCAATGAGACACAATCGGTAAATGTGATAATGACAGACAGAGGAAAAAGGAACAGTAGAGGTCTGAATTCAAAGCTGTCTCCAATACTGTACATTGTTCCCTCAGGTAAACAATTTAACTCACGCTCATGTCAGAGCTAACAGCAATGAGGCTGCTGAGTCAATTGGTGGTGATCACTACTGTTTGGGTGAAATTTTGCAAATCCACAGACTTCCAAGTAAACTTTAGGTTACAATCAAGAGTCCAGGGAGGGAGGGCTACACAAATGGAAAAACCCATGGCTACACTTTAAAGCCAATGGGAAATTTCTGGCTTCCCTGCTACTACTTCTTTCACCCCTAAACACACCTCCAGTTATCCCTTTGATAAGAACTTGAGAATAGGCTGAAAGAAATTTCAGATTACTAAGAGATATATTACGGAAGCACAATATTAGCAGGACTGTTTAAGCCACTTTCTCCTGCAAAAAAGGCCAGAGAAGGGCCTTAGGAAAAGAGGGTGAATGACTTGTCAAGGTCACACTATGAGCTGGAGGCCGAGCTAGAAATAACCATCACCGTCTGAGCCCCTACACTGTCCTGCTATTCTGTACTTTTTCTAAGCAGAGTTGGTAAAGAAGAAATTAGTGGAGGGTAAAAGGCTATGTTTAGGGACCAAAAGTGATTCAAGAAAAATTGTATTTGTAAAGTTGTTTTTATTCTTCCTATGACCTATATCTCTACTTATCAGAGAATAGAGGAGAAGGTTGGTTTTGGAACATCCTATTTCCTCTAGACCTCCTTTCATTGTGCTTTTCAATACTGGCTGCACATTAGAATCACCATTCGAAACATCAATGCCAGGCCAGTAATAACAAGACCTCTAGGGGTGAAGATCATGTTTTTAAAACAGCAAACATCAGTACCTACATTTTAAATATGGGGCACCATTAATTTTTTATAAGTGTCTTAGGTGGGTTTATCACAGTTTTGTGAGAAACTGCCCACACAGAACAGTTCAACTAATACATGAGAGCTGTCTGTGAAGTATCCAGCCATGTAACATGTAACATAGAGGCATTTATGGCTGGATTTTTTCCAGACAGTCCTCGTATTCTGCTTTTCCAGAATTCAAGGGCCCAAAAATGACCTAATGCAACCTAAGGCCCCCAAATCATAAATGTATCAAAGGAACTGGCATTCCCCTAAAGACCAACAGCCTAAGAATTGTGGGTAGAGAATAAGCCAAACTCTGGACTTGGTTCAGAATCAGCAATTCTTAGCTATTGGTTCTATTTAGGTCATAGGAAGACAAGCCATCGGTTATGGGAGCAACCAGAAAGAAGATGCCCCATCTTTGCCCCTTGAGAAGAAAACTGCCAGTTGCCATGCTGCATTTTCAGGGCAGCTGTGATGACAAGAGCCACCTCCAAAATGCGGGCATCACTTGGGGAGGGGGAGTTCTCCGCCTCTCAGGGGAATAAGGGACAAATAAGCAAACTTGTGGCCATTATGACAAAACCAGGCCTACGTATCCAGTTTATTATTAGCCTGACATTAAACACCGCTTAAAAACAAAACAAAACAAAAGCACCTGCCCACACAAACACACCCCAAGACAGAAAATTATATAATGGCATCTGGAATGATCTGCTCTGCCAGTGAAAGTAGAACCGGGCACATTAGAGAGGCCTAGTACAGACCAAAATGGGGCTGGGGCAGGCCCAGAGAGGTATTCTACGCCCTCAACAGTTCATGCACAAGCCGGTACACACAGGCGATGCTTGGTTTAGAGGAGGATGGTCAGCACGATACTCTAGATTCTGGAAGGCTATCGTCTGCTATGAGAAATTCCAACCACTATGAAGTGGAAGAACAACTCATGTTCTGTTCCCAAGCCCAATCATTCTAGACAAGTTAGAAGAAAACTGTTTTGGATGAGGTTGCTTCTTAGGGTGGAAGGTCCAGATAGGTTTTCTCGCCTGGGTCAGCAAGTAAACGGGCCCGGGAAGAACCCCACTATCTGCGCCATTATGGTTTACGGGCCACAACCCAGCCAGCCGGCACCACAGGGACAGAGCAAGTCTTGTTCCCCAGAACCCAACAGTAACGGGGCCAAGCCCAATGTCAGTGTGGCTGAGGTCTAGGATGAGAACCACCTCTGCAGGTGAAAACTCTAGAAATGAGTCTCCACTTACAAAACAAAGTTAAAACAAAAATGTTCCTGGTGGTCAACATTTTCCCCTAAAAAATTAGAAGCCGCATTTTTCACTCAAGGATTCTTAGCTCTCGTATAAGTAATAGATGACTCCTGCAAAAAGGCCAAGGGTTTAGAAATCTCCTATTCTCCCCTACCGCCTTGGGAGGGCAGGGTTAGTTTGGTTCTGGGCTTTGAAGCACAGTAGGCCACTACAAAGCCTTTGTGTCCATTCTCACCCAATGGTCTGATCTCTGCACAGCCACAGGCCGTGCTAAGTGACACAAGAAGGAACACAATTTCAGAGGAGGTTTTTGAGAAAGTGGTGACAAGAATAAATGCTTTGCGAAGTTGCTTTTTAGTTTAAAAAAGGAAAAAACAAGTAATTTTGCAGTCAACGTCAAGATAATTTTCTTTTTTTGGAAGGAGGAGGGATGGTGTAAGAATTGCCCTTGCTACTGAACTGATATGTGATGGTTTATAAATCACAATTTTAACACAATAGAGGCTCGAATTAAGGCAACAGACTGCTGAATCACACGATATGTAAGCAGATGCATCCAAAAGCCATGAGGCTCTGTGTGAAACCCAACTGGAAATCTGACAGCAGGCAGCCCCACATTTCTGCTACCCTTTATGAAGCTCGTGCTACTAACCGTCTCTGCATTATTCCAACATTCTGACCTCTAGAGCCAAACGGTTTCTAAATCTCTCTAAGTCATACTTGCTGCAGAAACATTTTTACTGATGGCACAAAGATTCACAAAGGCATCACAGATGAAAGGGTCGGTCGTTGTAGAAGTCCCACAGAACGTGACTTCCGGTAAAACTTGTGAGGTGCGGGTACAGAGGAGCACCTCCTCGAACACTTAGCAGGAGCCCTGTATCTTTTCACCACTTCAGACACAAAGACAGAAAGGACATGGGCAGAGATCCCTAGCTACAGCAAGTATACCCATGTAAACTGCTTGCCACGCGCCTCTTGGTTTGCAAGATATTCAATAAATTACTTTTATTAAGGGATAAACTGTGCCTATTCAATGGTAAATGTGTGTTAAACTTCTTGAAACATTAAAAATTACTCATCAAATCTATTACTTTCACCTTTATTCAAGTATGTATCAATCATTACTGTGTTAAGTTAGCACAGTATACTTTCAATTGTTAGTGGAAAAATGGATGTAATTTAGCTATCAGGACAATTTAAAAAGTGAGAAAAGAGATAAATCCAAACCAAAGTGCTTGCTGTGGAACAATAAAAATGAACTACTACCACAGAAGCTAAGCCATAATCCAACGGGGCATTTTGTTTTGTTTTTTAATTAACCTTTGGGCATTTCTTCTATCTTATTTAAGCTCCTACTCAGAACATTCTGTGAAGTAGCAGTATTATCACAGGACGAGCCTGGACAGCAGGTAGCGTGAAGAGTAAGAAGTGACTGGAATATTAAAACATTCAAGAAAAATTCTTCAAAATGGAAACAGTTTGAGCAAAAAGAAATGGCTGGAGACGTCGGGGAAAGGACAAAGAAAGAAAGGACAGGAGCCCCCCACACCTGCAATCGGGCTCCTGGCTCAGAGCACAGGCGCAGGGCCGGCTTTGGTGCGTGATGACACCTTAGCAACTACGCCAAGCATCTAAACACATCAGCACCTGCAGCCTTTACCACAGCCCCACGAGGAGAGGGATTATTATTTCTTACATGAGGAAAAAACCAAGGCCGAAGACTGCTCAGCTATCCAGGAGTAGAGCTGAGCTTTCACCTCAGGTCTCCTTGCTTCCAAAGCCTATTTGTAAAAATATCCATCGAATCTTAAAATCCAATAATAACATGCCTTAGACTTCATCTCAATATTATGCCAAGTGGTCAACATTTTCTCATTTCTAAATTCTTAAAAAATGAACAGCACTCAAAAGGAATACCCCAAACAACAGCTATTATGTTAGCATGATTAAACAATGGGTAATTGCACTCTACTTTCTAAATTTTTGAAAATGTTATTATAATTTTTATTACTCTTAAAAAATCCACTCAGTATGAACTGGAGCAAATCCCTGTTAAGGGCCATCATGACTGGGAAACTGAAAAATCTATAAAACCCCAATCCTAGTTCCCTTACCACTTTTGTACTGTGCTGGCCACAGGAACAGGAAAGAGAAAGGGCTGAGAGATGGTATGTAAAAAGACACAGGATATTTTGCTTAGTGATAACCATGTCAACTGTCCCCTCTCCTTATTACATCAGTGGCACTATCCAAACAGATGAAGAAGGAATGTTTGGGGGAGGTCAGAATGGTGGACTGAGACCTTCCGTCCACGTAACATCCTGTACAAGGTCCCAGTGAAATGATGGAAAAGACAGATATGGATAAGAATAAAGCCCTAGTGGTGTCAGAAAACAAGACAGTGTGTTACTAGCATCTCGGGAAGTTCATACAAATCCTGAAAGACAGAAAGCAGATGGGATGAGATTGGTGGAGAACTGGGGGCGCCTCCAGGGCCATTAGTGACAAATACAAAGCACCACAGTGAGCAGGCTTTGGGGACATCCTCTGAGCACTTAACCAGAAACAGCATTCAGAAGATCTGGGCTAGTCACCTCCCCCATGATGCCCAGAGACTTGCAATGAGCCTTGACGAAAACCCATGATGTACTCTGCCACCAAGTACTGACATTTCTTCTGTCACATACTTTGTTCCTAAATAGTTCACATTCCATGAAACCAAGACCCCTAACCAGGGCTTGAAAGAAGAGCAGGGTTAAGGGTAGACCACTTAAATCCTCTGAACTTTCTAGTTTAAGCACCAGCAAAAACAACCATGGGGGCAGAGTTAAATCTCTACTGGCAGATAGCTGTTAACCCCAGGGCTCTTAGGCATCCTCCTCCTTCTAGATGAGGTACTGGAGGGCCCAACAGAGACCACTTGACTCAAAACACAGAATCTGATCCAGGGTGTAGCCGTTATTCACGAATACAGTGTTTTAAATACCAGAGGAGTGTCTTCACAGCTTTCCAACTACACCTGCAGGTGCTACGGGGTTTAACAGCAGAAAGCACAAAGGTTCTGGAAGCCACTCAAGGAGTCCTGACTTAAACCAGAGGAAGTCACTGCCATAGATTTCTCATCTTTTCTTCTTCAATTTTTCTTTTTTAAATTTTTATATATTGCTAAAGCCCTCCCTTTGAATGTTAGAAAGCTTATCCTTTATTGTTTCATTACTTTAATGTACTTGGGAATGTCGCTTATGAACCAACATGACTTCACCTTTATACTGATGCGATTCCACGAATCACCACCATCGCATGAGATCATTCACTTAAGCACATCGCAGATCCCACGGTGTCCCCTCTCCCACGCCACCCCCGTGAAACACACTGACACTTTCTACCAGCCCAGGAAAGCCCCTCCGCCGTGACGATTTCATCGGCTCTAAAATGTGCCTGCATCCTCTACACTGCAGGTCCCTCCACTTGCGGAACCTTATGAGGAAGGCTGCCTCTGACACTTTCCTGCCCACTGACCCTCTTTTGTGACAGAGACACCTTGGGGAAGCAGACAGACACATCCATCAGCAGCAGGACTGGCCCTGCCTTCACAAATAACGGATCAAGGTCCGCCAAATACCAGAAAGCTTACAAATGAAAAGAAAGCAAAATGAACAAAGAATAGGTAGTCATGGGGAAAACAGATAATTCAATAAAAGAGAGTGTTTTTTTTATTTTTAAATAACATTCTCAGTGATATCAGAGAAAGTACTGTATTTATAGACTAAGAAGAGAATTCTATTAGAATAGAACACTTAAGGAACAAAGAATTTCAATGAGTGCTGAAATAAAAAACAAAATAAAATGGGCTAGAGTAACAGAACAGTCTCTCTGTAAATTTCATGGGGGCACAAATCATTCCAATCTTAGAACTACCACTGTATTCCTGATGCCCAATGCAGTGCTTAGTTCATACCAGGCCTTCTATAAATACTTCGTGAGTGAATGAGCGAGATGAATAAATAAGAGACTGGGGATGAATGAAAATGAGTCAATATGCATGGCTGGCTGGCTAGCTAAGCAAGCAGGAAAAAAAATGCTGAAGATGTCTCCTTGAATTGAGAGGAAAAATACAAAGGAGGTTTTAAAAAAAAAAAGGAAGAGAGGTTACAGAGATACAAAGTGTATGATACAATATGCTGATCAAGTTTCCAGAGTTAGGGGCAAAAAGAAAGAAAATAATTCAAGCAGCAACAACAAAATCTCCTTGAGTTGAAGACATGTATTCAGATTGGAAAAGCCAACTGAACATGCAAAAAAGAGATATTTTAATAAAATTTCAGAAGACCAAAAATAAATAGAGAATTTCCCAGAAAACTTTCAGAGCTCAAGTTTGACCAAACAACACACGAAAAAGAAAAAAATCAGAATCAAATCAAATCAAGGCTCTTCACGTGAAACGAACCATCACAAAAAGAAGGCTTTGAGGTTCAGGTGGCAGCTGCAGGTGGGGAAGAGCAAGAAGAAAAGAGGCAGGCACACAGAGACAACTAATGCAGCACCTAGTCGGGCCTTTCCCGACACAACACAGGAGTGCTCTTCCTGTAGGTGCAATCGTACCCGCTCCAGCAGTGACACACAGCTGCGACACCCTGGGGATGGGGAGCTCAGGATGGACTTAACAGCGAAGCTTAGAAGACAGTTACAGGGACAGAGGAGAAATGCAATAAACACCACAAACCTTGACAATAGAAAAAATACAACTTTTTTAAAAAAGAAGGGACAAGTAAGAAAAAAGGGCAAGCATTCGAATTTCCTAATCTTTCGGCACTGGAAGTACGTAAATATGCTATACAGTTAATCAGAAATCGTAACTGAACATTATAAAGTTCGCTGTTGCTAAACTAAGATAATATAACAAGATTAGAGGCTAAAGGGTGAAATAACAGTGCAAATACTCAAGAACTGATCTTTACACAAGGAAGTAAATAGATACTGTTTAAGCTAAAATTTTGAAGTCAGTAGTCTTTTACACAGTTACAGGGAGAACCATTCAAGAACGTGAGAAGCAGAGGTGTCTGTGCCTGCGTCCGCTGGGGAGGCAGGGCGTGCCTCGGGGCTCGCGGGAGGGCAGGGAGCAGTGGGAGCCCGAGGGAGGGAGTCATGGGGAGCCAGAGCTCCACCCACACTGACGGACCCCGAGCTACATACAATGCGTGGAGGAAAAGGACGGATGGGCTTCTGTGGGTAAGTCACACAGGCATTTTGTTTTGTTTACTAACAGGTTAAGTTGGTGACTCATAAAACAAAACAAGAGGGATTATCTTTCATTTGTATTTTAACCTGTTTCTGAGGGTTAAAGTCTCTGAAAGTGCCTGGGAAACCCTGAATGGAAAAGAATCTTTCTAGGCACTATTTAAATAGTTACTGGTGTTTCTTAAAGCAAAAAAATCTACATGAACACAATTCTGTGGGAATCAGGGAATACCACCGGGTTCTTGAGGGTGCAGCAACTAGGGCCGAGAAATCCCAACAACTATCCATTGCTTTGTTCACTGCTATGTTTCCCAGTGTCTGGCACATAGTAGGTGCTCAACAAATATCTGTTGAATGACTAAACAGACAAATCTCTTATTCTTAGTAGACAGGTATAGGAGCAGGAACCTGTCTTTATCTGGGCCCAGTTCCTCTCTGGGCTATTGTGAGGGTGCACAGAAATAGGAACGCACAGCATTTCTACTTTTTCAAACGGCCTCTAACTGAGATTATTTTGAACGTACTTATCTCTCACTCTTAACACTCCAGTCCTTATTTTGGAGAAAAGCCTCAATTTTTCTCTGGTTCTCCGTGTTGGACTTTGGAAAACTGATCAGAGGGAACTTCCCTGGGATCAGCTCAGAAAATATTAAGCCGCCCACTGCCTGACACTACTCAATCGATACTGAGAAAAAAAAAAAGAAAGAATAAAGAATAAAGACAAAGAAAAGAGAGCACACACAGCTCAACAAAGGATTCTGCTGATTCACAGGATCCAAAGAACCATTACGGAAAGCTGAAGTGAACTTCCATACAGGCACAATGCTAATGCAAGAAGTAGGAATTGGCAGCATGAGATTTCACAGGCAGACGGCCACAAGACATCTGAATAAGAGAGCTGTGTCTGAAGCTAATGTGTGTTTCCGACTGTCGCTCTGAACCCTTCATAAACGGACCAGTCTCTTAAAGTGATCACTGTGTACCTCAGCTGCCAGGAGACAAGTGTAGTATTTCCTAAGCACTCTGAACTAAAGGCCATGGGGGCGTCCCACGGCCTCACACTGGTGGACAGACATGTGTGCACTTCTACTACTCAACATAGCAGACGATGTTCATCCAGCAGCCTAGGACTTTCAGAAAACCATCTAAGGTGCTCTTCAGGTGTTTGTTTATGATTGAAGGGGAGTCTTCTTTTACCTTCAAAGCACAAAAAGGTAGGGGGGAAACCCCTGCTAAGTTTGATGAAATGCAAGTAATAAATCTGTGGAGGAAAGGAGTTGGGTGCCACCCAGATCCCACCTCCTGGCTGAGCCACTGACGTGAACGCTGTCTCCGTACGTCCTTAGGAGCCAAGAGAGGACTTTCAGGATGGGGGGGCCACCCTGAGTAAGGACACTACTCCAGAAAAATAACATTTTAGGAGGCCACTTTCTGCCTGTGTTTAGCTTACAAGTCAGATATTTGTATGTTTTATGATTTCAAAACTCAGAGACAGGAGGTTTGGCCAGAAAGTGAAAGCCTTTAAGTTATGGAACTCAAGCCAGGAAAGCCGGGGACAGTATGACACGTGTTCCTACTGTGGCTGAGGAAAACCAAACTGGGGTCATACAAGGACATTCTAGAAGAAGGACAAGACCTAACCTCATGCTTCAGTCACTAACAGAACAGCTGAGGAAAGAAGCATCGCTGCAAAGTGGAACCGATGAGACAGAAGACAAGAAGCAAAAGAAGTCTTACTCTCTGCAAGCTTAATTTAAGTCTGGTTTACACAAACATAACGAAGACGAGCTGTGTCCATGAAGACTCCAAAGAGATGCAAAGGAAGTTCAAAAAGATGGCTTTGAGGATGTTGGGCGATAGTCCTCAACGAAGTGGGCACGCTAAGCTGTCCCAAGCCCAGCAGAGCTCCCACAGCATCTGCCTCTCGTATCGAGGCCACACGGGCCCCAAGGGGGACAGCAGGCTTCGCAAGGATCATGTGGGGGGAGCAGGGGCTGGCAATGCAGCGAAGCCATAGACTGAAAAATGTTTCATAAAGCACTATTACAAGAAACAGATGACCTCTCAAATAATGTGACCTTGCACAGAAAATAAACAGGCAGTGCCCACTGCTCCTATTCTGTTATTCCATCTGTACCGTTCATTCTCCGAAAATGGGGCCATGTCTGTAGTCGCCCATCATTGCGAAGCGCTCCTTCACAGGACTGCAAGCACTGGGGAAAATGCCTTAGCGACAATTTATCTCCTGGGTACGTGACAATTTTTCCAGGGATGGGGGAGTGGGTGGTGTTAATTATGTGTGTGTATGTGTGAGGCTTGACCCTAAGTTACTATTTATTAGGTGCCCCTTTGTAAATGTGAACAAATTGTCTTTTAACACTTTTCTTTGAAACTGTGATATGCAGAAAGGCACAAGCAATCAGTGAACAGATTACAGGGGTTTGCCAAATTGGAGCTCCAAGTAATTGGGACGTCCAGCACAAGTAAAGGTCACCCCAGAAAAATCTCACTCTTCAAAGGCGGCTCTGGCAATAACGAAAAACCGAGATTTTAATCACTGAAGCTAATTACATAGAAGACTAAATCACAAGAAGAGTTATTTAAGTGTCTTAAATACAATAAAAAGTAATTAACAGGAAGCACCATCTTGACAGCTTCATGTCACAAACCGGGCCGAAAAGGATCAGCTAATTCCCAACCCGGGAGCCAGAGAATGAGAGTTCGAAGTTGGAGCTTCTTATTTTTTATTAAACTGTTTTGATTAGCAGATAACCACTCCTGCCAACTCCACAGTGAAGTTAATCAAGAAAAAAATTTTAATCTATGAGTGGGATGGTGAACCTCATTTCCACTGATTCCCCGAGGGCAAGCAATAGGGGGCAGAGGACTGTGTCACACCAGAGGGGCTTCCTGGGGAGCCTGAGACTTGACACCCTCCCCCACAGCACCAGTGCACACAGGGTGAGAGTGGACCCTGTAGGGGACAAAGACCATGAGAACACACTTAGCAACCTGCTTCGAAACAGCCCTGTAAGGGACTCTATCTCGTCTCTCCTCTCCCCTCATTCTCCTGGAATCCGCAAGCATGAAGGAAGCTCTTCCAAAGTCAGAGAATCCCAAGAATCTCTTGAACAACAGGAAAGCCACTAGTTGCTATCATGTGCAGATATATAACCCTGCAGATAGTGACAGCCCTCATTCAGACTGCACTGCTTTGTAACTCCACGGTACTTCTGCAAGTGTGGACGCAGCCTGTCTCTGAGAAGCCGTGCATGAGCACAGCAGCTCTCCTAATGGACCTGGACTTCCTGTGGCCTCACAGAACCCACTGGCTGCTGCCAGATGGAGCGATGGAGTGCCACTCTGACACGCCTGTGCACTTCTGTCCCAACCTGCTGCACCATTTGTTTCTGTCCCCAAATCTATTTATACTGGTTATGCTTGCTATTTTAATCATGTACTTCATTAAATGTGACATTAATAATTGAAATGAATACAAAAAGAATGTGTTTATAAAACCAGCTGAATACTCTTAAAGGGTTTATTAAGGAGAAGTGGTTTTAAAAAATGGCTACAAAATAAATATGAGCAGGACAACTATAACGGTGAGGGGGATGCAAATCACAAAAATCTGGGGCTCCCTACTTAAGTGTTTTTAAGTCAGCTTTCCGATTCACCAGAACATCAAATAGTTGATCCATGCTGTCCATACATCAAAGATCTGCAAATGCATATACATCTTTGGGTTTAAAGTGAAACTCAAATATCTGAAAATAAAAAAGTTAAATCCCCTTTTCTAGCTAAAGTTTCTGAATAACTAAACCACTGAAGTCAGACAGAATGCTTTTCTGAACATAAAGCTAAGTATTAGAACATTTTTATTAATACCTCTACTTTTCTTCAATAGTATTTGGAGCTGTTGGAAGTATAGAACATTCGGGAAAAAAGCAAATAAAATAAAAATTTAGGCTAAGGAAGAAAATAAAGAAAAGCTATGAGTAGGACTGGAATATAGAAAGTGCGCCACCAGGTAAACCTCCAAGAGACATACTGTACTGTCTTTGGCACTGGCCTTCCAGTGACCAAACAAAAGAGAAAAACTATCAGAAAGAAGTTGTTCAATATTGACCAGATAAAAACAAATCTGTGACGCAAAAGAAACATCTAAGTACTCCCCGATATGCTTCATAAAGGGTTACTTTGCAACACAGTAAACAAATCATTCACAAATTTATTGAACGCCTATATGTAGTACGCTGTAGTGAGACTACACAGGGAAAAAGAGGGAAGCCATTACCTTCGAGGAGCTGGCTGTCTAGTGAAGGCTGGCCTCAACAGTATCACTAAACCCTCTGTCTCCCGATTGCAGCCCAGCAGCTGACACTCAAAGTCTAGTTCAGTAGGAACAAATCTATGGAGGAACGCTATGCTTCCCGGGTACCCTGCCAGGCTGGGCTAATTCAAGGAAAATACTTTGGGGTAAGTCATAAAAAAACAGTATTTCTTACTATCCAATTACAAGAACTGGAAGGGAGAAGGTCAAGGTTATCTATCATCTCTGGCACGAACCTAAAGTTCGGATACACAATATTGTCAATTAAGAACAAGCAACTGCTCTGATTAGTGACCAAACTCATAGAAAGGTTGATGGCTTCTTACCAAGATTTGAGAATCTAACCAGACCCTTGGCTGGAACAGTCAGCTGACCTCTACAGAAAGGTTGAACTGTAGTGATCCTGGTTAAAGCCAAGATCGATGCAGCTGAAACCTCCAGGTTTCACAGCATGGGACATGGCCACGACACCCTACTTGGGAAAAATTTTAAACCAGCTGTCTCAATTAAAAAAAAAAAGTCTCTACAAAACACTCCCAGAATATCTGATTTTAAGCAGTATAAATTTACTTTAAAGTCGTGTGTTTTTACAGTCGTGACGCTGTTTTTACCAGTAAGTAGACAGGAAGAGGAGTCATCTCCTGAGAGGAGCCCTTGTTTGGGACAGCAGAAATTTTAATACAGGGAACACGAACTTCCCAGCTCGCCGAAGTAGGGAAGCTGGCTTGCATCAAGGTCCTAAGAAGTGGGGACAAACTGGTGACAAACACTGTAAGTGATCCAGACAGAAGAATGATAAAAACATTTCCAACTTTCTCCCCTTTCAAAAATAGTATCTCATTTGTCAAGAAGCTGCTTCTAACGACACATGATGCCTGCGATGGCATTAAGGCAATGGCATCAAAAGCCTGTACTAAGTTCCTCTTGGCAAAAACGAGGTCTCTGACCTTTGCGTGAGTATCAACAACATTAACACAGAAGTGGTAACCGTGGCTAAAAATACCGAGTCCCAGATGTGGGCACGAATGAGGGCGAAAGGCTCCTGTGGGGCCGGAGCTCCCCGCAGGTAAATCAGTCACGAGATGGCTTTCCTCTCAGAGGCCTGCTGCGGCTCCGAGGCGCCCCTCCCAACGGGCTGTGCTGTTCGCGCAAGGAGGCAGCCCGTTTGGATGAGACACCTATTCTTTACTTTCCCTCCGCCACGCCCCCTTAAAAGAAAAGGAAAATACCAGTTTGGTAACGAACAGCACATAGGACGGTTAGATAGCCAAAGAAACAACTACCATGCTGATATGCTTTGCAGAGTAAGAACTGCTATGGAGGACGGACTGTTTTCGTATTTATCGTGGAAGCACCGCCCAGCAGGCTTCCTGCTTCCCTGGTCAGACACCTCCATAGGAGACTGCTCACCAAGCCCTCCAGACACTCTGGAATATAATCGGGATCCAGGCAGCATGGTGGCAGAGGAAGACTCTGTCATCTCCTGATTACAACATCTACACAAAGAAAATGTCCAATTAACCTCTCTTGTTTTCCCCTACTGCCTTTTTTTTTTTGGTCTACATTAAACTTCCTAAACTAATATGCAGGAAATCTTTCTAACTGCTTTTGGATAGTACCTAGGGCCTGACTGACACTCAGTAAATGGCATTATTAATAGTAATAATGTGTGCTACAGAGTGCCAAGTACACAGGGCCCAATAAATCTTAAATAACAATAATGAAGTATATGATTAGCTAATGAGCGATTATAAAGTACTTTGCAAACGTAAAGCGCTACCCAGGCACATAACCATCATAAATCACTGTGTTAAGAACAACCGAAAGCAAATCGGAGCAAAGGGAAGGGGAGACTGGACGAGGAGGGGCTCAGCTGAGGCGCAGCACTCACATTCCTCCAATGGTGACAGTGGCACAGGTACGCTCTGAAAAGGCAGGCACCGTCTCTGTGGCCGGGCTGGCTGGTCTAATGTAGTCCACAGTCACATTGACCTGAAAATAAAGAATCAAGGGAGTTAAAAGGTGGGAGCTCACAACACAGCTCGCTACAGCCACTCATGCCGGCACAATGTGCAAGCTCACCTCATTCACAGTTCGGTGTTCTGGACCGGAGACTGTGAAAAACAGCAACTGAGAGATAGCTGAACCACATACGGGTCGAACATAGCTGGTAGAGGACCGTTATCCAAGAACTCTTAAACCTCAACAATAAGATAATGAATAAACCAATAGAAAAATGGGTAAAAGACCTGGACATCTCACCAGAAAAGACTTACAGGTGGCAAATAAATATATGAAAGATGCTCTATATCATATGTCATTGGGGAAATGTAAATTAAAACAACAGTGAGATACCACTACACACCTGGTGGAATGGCCAAAATCCAGAAGATGGACAACACCAAATGCTGGTGAGGATGTGAAATAGGAACGCTCTCACTGCTAGTGAGAATGCAAAACAGTATAGCCACTTTGAGTCAGTTTGGCAGTTTCGTACAAAACTAAATATACTTTTACCATACGTTCCAACACTTGAAAACCTATGTCCTCAGAAAAATCTGCATATAGATGTTTATAACAGCTTTATACATAATTGCCAAAACTTGGAAGCAACCAAATAAACTGGTTCTATGAAGTCAAAGGAATATTATTCAGCGCTAAAAAGAAATGAACTATCAAGCAATGACAAGACATGGAGGAGTCTGAATAGATATTACAAAGAAAAAGATGCCAATCAAAGCTGTGTACTGAATAATGCCAACTATGGCATTCTGGGAAAGGCAAACTATGAAGAAAGTAAAACGATCAGTCATTGCCAGGTCTAGGGGGACAAGACTGGGCTGAAAAGGGAGAGCACAGAGAATTGTTAGGGCAGTGAAACCGTATGATACTATACTGGTAGATCCATGTCAGCATACATTTGTCCAAACCCAGAGAGGGGACACCACCAAGAGTGAACCCTAACGTATTCTAGGGTCTTCGGGTGATGAGGTGTCGGTGTAGGTTCATCAATTGTAACCAATGTGCCCTCTGGTGGGGATGCTGATAGGAGGGAGGGAGCACATGGCGGGAGGGGCACGGGGACCATGGGAACTCTGTACTTTCTGCTCAACTCTGCTGTGAACCTAACGGTGCTCTAAAAGTAAGTTTATTAAAAAGATGACTGATGCCAAAAGAGAGACAAATGGTTGATCATTTAAGGCCCCACAGAAATTACACTTGACAGAGCAAAGTCCTGCAGAACTCCGACACATTATGAAAAGAGCAGTTCTTTAACCTTCAGGCTCCTTTGAAAATCAGCTTTTAAAAAATAGGAAATGCCTCTACTGAAAAACTGCATGTAATTTCAGTCTGCCATAAATTCTCAAGGACCAAGTTAAGAACTCTGAGGAAGAACAAACAAGATGACAATCACAAAGATGTGCAGCATAAGTCTCACAGTATGTTAAAACGACAGAGCTCACTACACCCAACAATGACAAAGTTGGGGTTAGGGAGCTTAAAACAAACAAAAACAAGGACAGAATGGATCAGGAGAACTCTCTGGTTCTGCGTGAAGAAAGGATATGCATACAAACAGGTTAGGAAGTTAGGAGCCTAAAAAGGAGAGCTGGCTAATCCTTCTAGATCCTAAATACATGGATTATGGACATGCTGAGCAAGGCTTTTTCTCTATGAAACCTTTCAAGATAAACATGTTTAATGTATCATAAGAACAAGTACGAGGATTGCTGAGCAAACATACAGGGTCTGTTTTACAGATTAAAGCATATGCCTGGTTTTGTTCGTGGCCAGGGTTTACACACCTGGACTGAGGAGACGTAAGGATTGGGCCATGCAGTTTGCAGCCACCCGCACAGTCTGAGTCCAGACTCCAGTTTCCTCCAGCCTTTAGTTCCCGCCACCCGGCTTAAAGACAGCCTACAGCACAGCCCCACTGCTGGCGAACACCATTAACATCCTTTCAAACCGTCTGCTCCTCACAAACTCACTTTAAAATGAATATGGAAATTCTGAAAAGGACAGCTGCCTCGAAATCCCGACTGTCAGATCACTCACTTGCACGCTCCATCTAATCACGCTTTAAAGGCAACAAGGAGCCCTATCAGAGAGAAGGCCGATTGAGAGCTGGAGGAAGGAATACTTTTGTATGTGTCATCACACAATAACACAGAAAAGAAGGAGATATAAAGATGACTCCTGAAGTCAGGTGCCTGCGCTGAAATGAAGCTGGTCTTACCAACTTGTCTATAAGGAGATGGGTAAACGAGAGGGATGCGAACAGCCTGGGATGGGGGTGGGGTGGAACAGCCCGTACCTCGGACAAAGAGGTGTCCGTCGTTTCCCTGCGTGCAGCTAGCTGGCCAGAGTTAATACAGGCCAAAGACAGGCGCGGAACGGGTCTACACAGAGGCGCATGGCTGCCTCAAATCCCGCAGAGGGCAAGAGGTTCCTGCCATGCTGTGTGGGTCGATACACCTGGACCTCTCCTCTACTACTAACGTACAGAAGCAGGAAGAAAGGCAGGAGCTTGCGTGGGTATGTGCTAAGTCATGGCAAAATCACACAGGAAATCAGCAGTACACAGAAGCTAACCCCCAAGGGTACCTACACCAGGGAATGTGAAGTAACCCAAAGCCACGTTTAAAATGGGCACAGCCACAGGGTGTGGTCTAACTGGGGACATTTGGTGGAAGTCAAACAATATGCACAGATGAGGAAAGACGTCCACATACCTTTGTGTTTTCGCTCGATCCATCTAACAAGCTTAGCCCTCAATTCTACTACCAGCGGGAAAATCATCCCTGCTCAGAAACGACCTAAGTAATTCGCAGGGCCACCTCACATCCACCAGTGCCAAGCCACCGCCTCGGCACACAGCGGTGGACAGCAGCTAGCTCCTCAGCACCGAACACACTGCACAGAGTACTGTTAGCTCGCTAACACAGAGGGAGTGCCAGTTCACCCAGAGGGCCACTTGCGTAGTACTGGTGGTGGTGGGGTGGGGACAGGAAGGAAGATAAACAAAAATGAATATCCGAGCATCTCACCTTCTAGTTCAGAGACCAAAAGACATGCTGTCTCAAACACATCTCTCAGAGACATCGATGGGGAGGCCAGAACAACAACATCATCAACAACAACAACAAATACAAAACAAAACCCAAAAAACTTTAATCTTCAATAACCAATAGAACCAAAAGCTATATTCATCTGCCAATTAATTTTTTCGTATATCTAGAGAAAGAGAACTGAAAAGAAATAAGGCATTATGGAACTCATTGGGGAGGTGACATTACTTTTTAAAAAAATTCAAATACATATGAGGCCCTAGAACAGCCCACAGCCAAGACACACACCTGCAGGCAGCTATGACGAACCAGGAAGTAAAGTTCAAGTGTAAGTAGTATTTATGTTCCTCTCCTGCGGGTTCTGAGAGCTGTTTCCCCATCTTGGGAGTTTCAGATACTCATCACTGATTTGTCAGTCACTTGAAAAAGAACCACAGTTTAAACAGCTTCAATTATTAATAAAACAGTTGCTAATAAAATATTAGCAATGTCTTCATCTGAAATGATAACCTGAATTTTGCACTTGTGGATAAGTACATGCAAAAGGGTATGAGTTAAAGAGAAGTAATGGGGTAATGCAGATCCAGTCCTCATTTTTCAAGCAAAGATACTTCTAGAATGTCTGGTATACAAGTAAGAAGTTTACATGCAAATGATACAAAGACAGGGCCCAATCCCTCTTCACAGCAATGACCACAAGGAGACCTGGGTTCTTACGTAGCCTTGCCTGTCCTTCTGTTACAAATGAGTCATGTTTGGTCTCACTTTTTCTTCATCTGGAAGATGAGAACACTAGACTAGAACTTAGAGGATCACTGAACTCTAGAATTCTAAAAGATAACTAAGCCAGGAACATGGTTTCCCACATAATGCTTCTGTAGCCCTCTGTAATTCCTACCTTGTGTTTACTACAGTAAAATGGAGCACATAGCTCATATGCTCCAGGAGTGGGGAGGTCATGCCTTTCATGTACTGAAACTGTTGTCGCAGGACCTGTACGTATAGAGGGCATATAGGAAATACCTGTTTCATGAGTACATACAGGTAATGAGAATGCTTTCAGAGAAAAAATTTTGAAGTCTACTTTTGAAATGAGAGCGTTAGGCATTTTGAAAACCATTTTGTTATGCTGCTGATCATTCTGCTGTTTTATATAAAAAATTCTAAAACATGGGGCGGGGAGAAGTGCTTTGAAATTGGGATAAAGAGTTCATCAAAGTAATTTCTATAACAGATTAGGCAAGTAAAATATATCTAATATCCCATATTATTTGTTTCTTAAAGAAAAGAAAGGGCAGCAGGCAATCTAATCCATCTCTGATCCATCAGACTGTGGAATTTTCCTTCAAAACCATTTCAAGGACTCTTCAGAGCAACTGTGATGAAAACTTGGGACCTAATTTATGTTTCAGTTTCAGTCTCTTACAAAGACTGGAAGCAGTTTGGTACAAGAGAACAGTGTAGAAACACACATGGAATTCTGAGGATCCAAGGATATTCTTCATACAACTGAGTCACTATTAGAAAAGTGTCAAACCACCAAAGAACTTCATAGACTTATGATGCTGATGATAATAAAATGACAAAATCAGAACTATCTATGCATAAATATAAGGTAAGGAGAGAAACAACTGCACATCCACAACATTTATAGGGTGAAGCCTGAATTCAGTTTTAGGGCTACTATGTGAGGCTCTTTTGCATAATTGCCATCTAATCCCACCCACCATTCTACATGGCCAATCATAAATTCACAAAGAGCTGTCATAAATACACTGCCTCTTAAAATAAGCTCCTGTGTGACCTGTCACTGAAGGCAGAATTTCCAGGTAGTTATGGAAAGCCTTTATGCACCCCAGATACAGAAAAGACAACATCATCTGGGCAAGTGGAGCGAATGCAGCCAGGAGACGAAAGTTGCGAGCACAGAAATTTTCACACAGCTTAGACGAGAACGTGAACTCTGGAGCTGCCAGGGTGCAGGGTTTGGTTCCCAGCAATTCTGTACATGGGCTGTGAGAACTTCTCTGAGCTTCAGTTTAACATGGACAACTCTGCCCATCTCGTTGTTATAAGAAAAAATGCATTAATATACATGAGGCATTTAGAGCGGCGTCTGACTCACAGCAAGCTCTATGAGTCAGTTATTTTTAGATAAACATATACTGATTTTCTTAGAGGAGAGCCTGGCACAAAGTAAGTGCTAAATAAGTATCCACAAGATAAATAAATAAATGGATGCATACATACACATATGCATAAATAAGATGCATGTTGATTTAAACCATTAGACTACTGAAATCATAAGGCAGAAAGACTCAATTAAATATTTTTCTCCTTAAGGAGCCACAGCAAACAAGAATATATACCTCATACATATTCATCTCAACTTAGAAATAAATAGAGCTTATTTTCAGGAATGATACACTATTTAGTATTTATTTAGACATTTTCCAGATTAATTTTGCAGGTACCAGTTATTGGAGCTCTTATTTACTGACTATAATTGAAGCAGAGTGTAGGGAATCATCTCAATTAATAAATTAACTAGAAATACTCCAGGAGCATACTCCCTGCCTTACAAAATCAGGAAGACAATGAACAGAGCACAGGTTTCCATTTGCTTTGGATGTAAAAGACCTTCCTAGTACTCCTCAGTATTTAATTTATGTATTCTTAATCTCTTCTCCCTGCTAAAATGCACCTTATGTAATTATTCTAAAAGTGTAAGTTACTGTTTTTAACAATTTTGAAACACACTGTAATCACCCAGTCATATAGATACAAGACGAGCTTCAAACCCAAGGTGACAGAGCCCCCAGCCCCACTTTGGGGCATGCTCTGGGCTCACCTCCCAGCTCAGCATCTGGCACCTGAGGCACCAGCTACTCAACGGAGGGGTGTGCCTACCTCCCCTGAGGCAGTCTGGTGTACCGAAAAACGAGTCACAAACGAGAGCAATATACACACTTCTCCATTCCTAGTAGCAACATTAAAAAAGGAAAAAGAAACAGATGAAGTGATTTTTAATCATTTCTTATTCAATAATATTTCAAAAATATCCCAAACAGTATCATATTAACATATAACCAATATAAAAAAGTATTTTATCCATTCTTTGATAGGAAGTCTCTGAACTCTGATGGGTATTTTCCTGGTATGGCACATCTCGGTTCAGACCAGCCACAGTTCAAGTGTTGGACAGCCACATAAGGCTAGGGCAACCATGTCGGACTGGGCATGCTGAGACCATCTGTTAAGGCACAGAGTCTTAGACTCATTCCTCCATCAGATGATCCCAGCTTTTGGGGTCCTAAGTTGCTCTATTTTCTCCTGTGAACTTCTGGTACCTTCTATTCTGTGAATCCTTGTAAACACTATATAGTCAAATATGAAAAACACACACAGTATGAAAAACCAGGTAAAACATATCCTTCATTTTTTTTTAAAAATCTATTACCTGACCAGACTAGAAAGATAAGCCATTTACTTTTTCATCTCCACAGAAGAATTTTGGGTGTGAGAATAAATTTGTACAAAGTGGGGGAAAAAACCCCTCCTCTAATTTATAACTACCATTACAGAGTACATTCTGTTCAATAGATGATGAAGAAACTTTTCAGGGACTTCTACCAATTCAATGGCTATACTTTATTTATTCGTGATTTGCTGACATAATTCTAGAATTCTTCACCTTTAGTATATGAAATTCTAAGGGATGGGTGGTGATTAGAAACTTGGGTTAAAGAAATATCTATTTTGGGTAGTTATGAATAATGCTTCTGCTGAGTACTGATATTATCAGAAAGAAAATGAGCAATTGGTAGATGTGAACTATTTATTTTATAACTACAATCCAAAGCTGAAATATAGATGATCCATTAGCACATCTTGGATCTTTGATATCTCTTAAAACAACTTTCACTGATATACCAAGAGATAACTACACTGCAAAGATAAGGAGCCAGACCCCACTGCACCCTTCTATTATACCTCTCCGATCCAGCCTAGATACATTCTGCAACACCCACTTCCAAACCACTGTAATTAGGTGCTCAGGCTGGTTGTTTATTCACATGTATTTATGTTGCTTTCTCCCATCTACAATCACGCTTCTAAACTCCCCCACAGAGTCAGAACTATTTTGAGCACATTGCATTTTCATCAATGGAATGTTAATCTACAGGGCTTACAAACCTCTATAAGCACAGCGTCAAGGAGCTTTCTTTTTTTTTTTTTTAATTTTTTTTTAAAAATTCATTTTTATTATTGGACTTATTGGGGTGACATCTGTTAGCAAGGATTACATAGGTTTCAGGCATACAATTCTACAGTGCATTGTCAACTTGATGTATAATAAGTTCACCACCTAATGTGACTTCTCTTTCCATCACCTTATATTTAGCTTCCCCCCTCTCCTCTCCCACCCCCTCCCCATTCAAGGAGCTTTCTTATTTGATGCATTTCTAGCTAAATGAATCCCTTAACCTTCCAACCCCCTTACGGGATGGGCAGATGCTTTTATCTGTTTAGGGAAAAGGCAAAACCCAGCTTAGTACAGGGCCTTAAAGATGCTATGAGGCTCTAGCTGACATCAGGCATTCATTGGAGCGGACATCACTGTTCCCCTAAAACATTCAGTTTGGTAAATATTTAATTAGAAGCACACACTAATATGAGCTCTATAAATATTTGTGAAGCCATTTTATATGAGGGGCCATCAGAGATTGGCAAAGATTTCTAGAAGTAATGATAACATGGCAACAAACATAACATTAAAATGAACTGAAAATATACTGCACAGTTTATTACATGAGCTAAATAATAGGCACATATAAATCATTAGGAAAACATATCAATAGTGTGACAACTGAGAATGTTTAAAATAAACCTGATGAGGATCACAGAGAAAAACAGAGAACACTATTTGAATTATCTCGCAGCTGCCAGCATTTTCTTTGACCCTCTTGCTTCTTAAGTCTTTATAAACCTACACATGTATCTAAAAAGTATAATCTGTGTTTGTGCTAACGCTCTGACCGATATCTTGCTCATTACCATTCATCATGGGATAAGTCATCCCAATACCCAATTTTAATACAACACGGTTTGTCCCGGGGCCCCAGAAGTACTACTGGAACATGTCCCGTGTCTCCTCCTACTCCTCACGAGAGCTACACCTTCCTGCCTTTCTCTAGAGGATGGAGTTGAGTGTGGTCTTTTTTCTCCTTATACAAGTGTCAGTCACAGTCATCTGTGTCCGAAATTGCCAAGGTCAGCAGCAGTCAGAGGAAATTAAATCACTCCGTCCAGAACTCTCCCTGGAGGAGATCCAGTCACACAAGCAGAACAAATACACAGAGATATTTACGCCTTTGTGGAGAATGCACGCAATGTCACCCAGTCTTTAAAACAACAGCAGTAATAAAACTAAGATGTGAAGCTCAGAGACATGAAGAAGAGGGATCTGCTCAATGACATCTAAGAATAATTACTGGGGGAAAAATATTATGAAGACATGGATAAAAACAAAAGGTTACATTCCATTTTCTCTGCAAATATGTGGTAGTCTATGACAGAAAATGTCTCCACTCACCAAAAGGCCAAACCGGGGAGTCTGAGCAATAAAAGAAGGGCTAAAGTATTCATCGTGCCCAGAGTTCCAAGAAGTCCTACTCTCTGAAGGCTGGGCACTGCTTGGGTGAGCAAAGCCAGCACAGCCAGGCCATCCTACATTCACTAAAGTTCAGAGCACATCCATTTCTCCAGCGTGCCCATGAACTGGCGTGAACAGCCATTTAGACATCACTCAAAGGAAATATATTCAGGTAAGTAAACTAAAGGCCACACTTATAATGGTGAATTGGACTAAAAGAAGTGTCATGACCTCAATGGAGAATTATGAAAAAAAAAAAAAATAATTCTCAAGGAACGCTTGGCAATAGCACAAAGAAACATAACTCAAGGATACAGCAGCTCTCCTGTTACATAAAATTTTCTCGGTTTTGGTGCTAAGAAAAGATTCCAAGATAGTCAGGTGCTAACATCATAGGCCTTTCTTCCTTTACACATACCGGCTTCTCCCTTATTTCACAGAAGACAGAGGCCTACTAAATGGAAGTTGCTTGATCAAAGGCACAGCATGTGTAGAGCAATAACACCTAAGGTCAACATCTGAGACTGCACACTGACACTGATCAAAGACCAACCTGAATTGCATCTGTGTCCATCCCCAAATCCAGGTCTCCTGACTTGTAGCCACTGTTACAAAGAACAGTGTATATGCATATAGCCAACTTCCCAGGCCACAAACACAATCACATAATCAGAAACTGGATGATCAGCATTGAAGGATAAACCTACATCAGATCCTGCGCTTGCATCTCCAACAGCCCAAATTCATGAAGGAAGCCAGCTCCAGGCAGACAGGTAGACAGAGAAGCCTTCTTCCAGATTCCCAGTTCTCAAGTTTGCACTGCTAACTTATCAGGGACAGGAAGCAAAATTATTGCTCAAGTTCTTCAAAAAATTAAACATAGAATTTCCACAAGAGAAAGAGAAATCATATTAGGTGGTAAACTTATTATATATCAAGTTGACAATGCACTGTAGAATTGTATGCCTGAAACCTATGTAATCCTTGCTAACAGATGTCACCCCAATAAGTTTAACAACAAAAATGAATTAAAAAAAATAATAATAAAAAAAAATAAAAAAATAAAAAAAAAGAATTTGGGAAACATCAAAACACAGTATTTTGCCATGTATAATAGAGGGTTGCACTCCTAAACCAGGAGATTCTAATGCTGAAAGAACTGGATTTTCCTACCATAATAAAGAGATGACAATGACCCAAATCAAAAAAAAAAAAAAAGAATTTCCACAAGACCCAGCAATTCTACTTTTGGGTACAGTCAACCCAAAAGAATTGAAAGCAGGGTCACAGGGATACCTGTACGCCATATTCATACCAGTACTGACAATCCCAAAAGGTGGAAGTAAATCAAGTGTTCATCGATGTATAAATGGATAAAGAAAATGTGGCATATACATACGATACATACATAAAAAGGAAGGCTGTTCTGACACATTTCATGACTTGGATGGACCTTGAGGACATTATGCTAAGTGCAAAGCCAGTCACAAGTAAGAAATACTCTATGATTCCAATGAAATGAGGTTATCTGGAGCAGCCAAACTCAAAGAAACAAGTAGAAAGATGGTTGCTAGGGGCTGGAGGGAGGAGGGAATGGAGAACACTGTTTAATGAGTACAGAGTTTTGGTTTTGCATGATGAAAATGTTCTGGAGATTGGCTGTACAACAGGGTGAATATACTTAACACTACTGAACTGAATGCTTAAAAATGGTTAAGATGGTATATTTTACGTAATGTACATTTTACCACAATAAAGAGAGAGGTAGATTTTTGTTGTTGTTCGGGCTGTTCTACCCACACACTCCACAAGGCAGTAACTTAGCAGCATGAGCCTGGCAGAAGCCAGACAACCCTTACCTCAAGCCCAGCCAACTCCAGAAACTGCTGAAGAAATTCAAGAGGGGACTTCCATCACATTCCCAGAAAAATAGATGGTCATCCAAAGGAAATAATAATTAAAATACATGTCAAATAATCCATTAATAAAGGAGAACTCTGAGGCAGGAACAATTACTCCGCCTTTCCAGGATAAGGAATATCTTTGTCTACTTCCCTGCTGTCTGAAAAGAAGAGCTAACCCAACCACATGTCTGGGTACCACAAGTCCAGCTAAATGTACCTGCCGCAGAGGCAGTGGTAGAGTGGGACCGAGCATTCCCACAAAACTGTCAAACAATGTTGCCGTCGGGTGCACCGACGCATTCCCTCCAGGAAGAGCAGGCCCATCCTCTTGGAGATCTGGAACATACAGATGTATGCATTTGGAGAAGCTTCATTGCGCCCCACCATAATTTCCCCACCTCTATCCAGTTTTCCAGCTAAAGTTAATCACTGTTGTCCATGATTTTGTCTAATGAACTTCCCCTGTCATGTGTTTCTCTTTATAGTATTTTTCACGATTGGCAGGAACCTAAATTGGTACATCTTTGGAGGTCAAAGTGGCAATGTACTAACATTTAACATGCGGATGTCCTTTGACCCCATAATTTGACATCTAGGAAATTAGTCTATAGAAACAAAGACGTATATACAAGTACTCTGTCCTTTGCATTCATGGTCATTTAACATAAACACATAATTACAAGTTGGCGGTCTAACTCTCACACTAGCCCATGAGTTCCAAGTTGGCAGTGACTGTGGCTATTTTTTCCCACTAGTGTATTACAAGCACTTCTCAATATGCTGTAGCTGTTAAAAACAAGGGAGATCTATATTCTATTCTGCTATGGAAACACACCCTAATATAAAAAGCAAATGCACATGGTATTACATTCCTATCTGGGGGAAACAGAATCTGGAGGAACACAGTACCTAACACTGTTAGAAGGGCTCACTTCCAAAGGTGCAATTACAGGGTACTTCCAACTTCTCACTATCACCATACATTTCTGAGATTAAAACTTTTAACATTTGGAAGAGGAAACAAGATTAAATTTAAAACAAATAAGTGAATAGCCAGTTGAAATAAAATATATAAAACTATGCCTTGATTAAAAACCCAGAAACAAAATTATGCCCCCAAAACTGGCTGCTCTGAACCAGAGACTTCAGTGTTGACTACCAATTCCATTGCACGAGTTCCCAGGCTGAGGACAGGGTCACCATTCAGTTACATGGGGCAGGCCAAGAGCTGTGAGAGACACCATCACGAGGGCTTCCGGGTACCCGGGGGTGCAGTGTTTCCATGGCGGGTGGGCATCGCCATCTGCCAATGAACTGCCAATCTCAGTGTGATGCTGATAAGGATGCTGCTGCCACCACCTGCCTGCCATGTGTTTTCTCTACTTGTCACGTGACAAGGAACTGCATTTTGGCACAGTGATCACTGACAAGCCTGATGCTACTGGTCGATGTTTGTTACACCTAGCTGCAACTCTTCATGTAGCTGAAGGATATAAAATAACACTTTGCCAAACGGCCATTCACCCCAACGTTTTGCAGTGGACTGGCCTGACATTCATCCTTTAGTCCTAAGGCCAAGGGCTACTAAGCACTGAAGGGCTGTGCCCCATCCCCAGTTTCTGTCCTCTGACCCTATCTACAGCCACTATAGGGGACAAGGAGCACAGATCGCCAGTGTGACACAGTGATTCATTCTGTCTCCCGAGATCATCATAGTATAGTCTCTTGGAATGTTCACAGCACAGTCACTAACACTGATGTCAACCCCTGGAGCTTCCCTTTTCCGTCTCACGTAACACCCAAATCCGTGGACGCATGCCTTCACGAGTCAAGAACTGGTGATGGTGTAACACTCTCACAGCAGCAGATAATCGGGGGATGCTAATAAAACATGGTCAAACATGTCTGGCACATCATTAAACTGCCTCCAAGAGTCACTGCCCTATCAGAACTCAAACCCACAACTGTGTCTGTATGTACTAGAGAATCTCAAAATACAAGGCTTGTAATCTACACCTATTCAACAAGCCAGGAACTTAACTTCCAAAAGTGGGAGAGGAGGAGATTTTCAAAGAAGAGTTCCAGTACAACATAGCGCACCTACGAAAGAGGCTGGTATCCATCAGCACACTAACCGAAGTCTCCCATTCCCATTAATGACAAAAACTAAAGGTGTGACCCAATAGCACTTCCTACGCATTAGCAAGTCACTGACAAGCACGTGCTTCCCCTCCTGAAGGGCTCTTCTCATAGACGAGGGCTGTCTGGAAAGGATGCAGCCATGTCACATGAAAAGCAGAGGGAGCGATGGCTGCATTTTTCAGACAGCCCTCGTATTTCAGCTGCCACCTGCCCCATCCTTACTCTTACCCACCACTTAACTCACTGGCTGAAATGCCAACTAGCAATAACTTGGAGAAAGAAACACCAAGTAATTCTTGTCATTCACTTAGCTGCAACTCTGCCAACATGCAGATGTACCTTTTCATCTCGGAGATAAAATTTTACATACAATGCATCACTTAACTATTTTAAAGTACGCTCATAATGCTGCACAGCCATCCCACTGTTTAACTCCAGCACACTCTCATGGCCCAAAAAGGAACCCTTCACCCACCAGGCACCCTGCCCCTCCTCCCCGAGCTGCCTGCGACCACCAATCCACTTCCTGTCTGCCTCTGGATCTGCCTGTTGTGGACGTTTCGTATGAATGTAAGCAAAAATAAGCCATTTTTTGTTTCTCAGTTCTTTTACAAGGTGTATTAGTCAAGTTTCATTCAGGTTGTTCCATATATCAGAACTTCATTTCCTTTTATGGCAGAATGTACATACTACTATGTGCATCTACTATTATTTTGTTTATCCATGAGGAAATACTTTGGAGACTATAGTCATACTAAGAGAAAGTGCATTGAGAACCACTTTAATATAATGATAAAAATACTCTTACTTTTTATAATGAGAGAAAGTGCCCTGAGAATCACCTGAGAGAGCAACGGATGGCATATGCAGAAGAGGTGCCGCTAACAAACACAACTAAGACATCACAATGGTCAAATTCCATTTAAAAAAGCAAAAGCCACTCTCTAATAGACAGGAAGACTCTCTCAGAGCCTAAGTCTCGGGGTGATGGTCCATATAACCAACCAATCAACCAGCCACTTCAGAGAAAAGCAGGTCATTTGACCAGGACACTCTTTAAGATCCCCAAAATGATACAAATATAAGCTATGGAAAGATTCTTTTATCAGTGGTTCTCAACCTTCCTAATGCCACGATCCTTTAATACAGTTCCTCATGTTGTGGTGACCCCCATAAAATTATCTTCGTTGCTACTTCATAACTGTCATTTTGCTCCTGTTATGAATCGTCATGTAAATATTTGATATGTGTTTTCCGTGGTCTCAGGCGACCCCTGTGAAAGGGCCATTCGACCCTCAAAGGGGTCACGACACACAGGTTGAGAACTGCTGTCTTAAATAAAACAACCACTGTAGGCTTCACCCTTTCACCGACTGCATCTGCTTCCAAGTTTCCTTGCACACGTCCATTCAAAGTGAGCTGGACAGTAATTTCGGTTTCAAGGATTCTCATTACATGGCCAGTGTGATATATCCTGGGTACACACAGCACTGCATCTCTCTGTGATGTGTCGCTCGTGTGGTAATTTTCTATGGGAAACTTTTCATATCAGCTGACCCAATTCCTCTCTTGCCTCCATCTCTAAGAGTTCACAGTAGAAAAACTAATGGTAAATTCTTCTATAGCACAGTTGCAAAGCAATAAATAGAAAGACCCAAATGAGGTCTCCTCCATTATTCGGCATGAAAAGAATTTTTATTTTTGTGCTATTAAAGGAAAGTCTCTGTGTCTTTTAGCACATGAAATAATACTGTAAGGATGACCTGGAACCTATGTAATTTTTACTAACCACTGTCACCCAGTCAATTTAACAATAACCAAAAAAAAAGAATAGGGAAGTTGGTTTACTCCTTTGGTAACTTTTTGAGCTATAAATTTAGTAACCTGATCACTGAAACACCAGCTTAAGAAGACAGGAATATTTACACTTAGAAGAATGAGCAACCGAGGTTTCCAACTATACACAAAAGTGTATTACAATTACTGGCCAAGAACTTCATTCAAACTACACTAAGGAGAGACTTTCAAACAATCTCAAAAAAAAAAAAAAAAAAAAAAGGTCTAAAGCCCAATCACTTAAAGGATACATTTCAGAACAATGAGTAGGTGTAGGAAATAGAAGTCAAACTTACTGTGTTAGAAAAAGAACAAGGAAAAATGCCATCTGTATATTTCAAACATTAGAGTAATGCATACAAATGTATTAAAGAACAACAATGAAATTTCAGGTTAATTGTGTGCTGAAATAGAAAGGATGGGTCCATAATATACTGCCTCTTTTCTTCGTAAAAGGTAAGCCAAGATCCATAGGCATGTTTAAATAAAGTGATGCTCTTATAAACAGAACCTACAATAAGGAAATGGTAATAACTGACAAGTTATAAATTAAAATGCTGTATCATATCTAATACAATAAGCATTCTGCTACTGACATTTGATAAAATTTCTGTGAGTAAACAATAAGCATAGCAATTAAATCAATAAAATTTATCAATAGTAAATATGGAGTTCAAAGGTCTAGGAAAACATCCCATAGTTGTTAGAAAACTGCAGGCATGTCACATGTCACAGACACTCTGATGTGGAGCAAACAGGGAGAACAGAGAAGATTTAACTGGTATTGATCTAATAAAAGCAACTTCCAAACCTGATAAGAATAAATACAACCAATTTTTAAATAATGCCACATTATATCAGTAAACAATCTTCATCTGTGAGGTTTGTTTTTGTTTTGTTTTTAACATCATTGCTTCTCCTGAACATTAGGAAAGTATTTAATTTTTTTAGCTGCTTAAAGGTGGTTGGGCTGTGCAACAAGGGAAAGCCATATTTATAACATCTACGACCAGAGTTATTCAGAAAGGTTAAATAATCTGTCCAAAAATTATGCAAGGCAAAGTCATACAAGTTGGAATTAGGCTAGTTTACAAAGAGTGAAAAAAAAATGTATCTGTATAGTAAGTAACTTTTTCAAATGACTAAGATTGAAATGGTTTTTTATATAATTAAAGATTTCAATTTTTATTTCAACTCTTAGTTAACTGCGCTTTTAAGGCATAAAGTCAAATAAATGACTTATTCAGAATCAGAATGAAAGGGACCACAGTTATACCTAGGGCAAGAATATACCACTATGTAAGAGAGAGTAGATTCAAATTTAAACAGCAATTCAATGAAAGAGTTAGGACTAGATCCTAAATATCAGAGCAAATAAAATCTGAAAGTATAAGAATAATAATCCACAACAAAAAGTCATTTCAGTAAATTAAGTCTGTTACATGCCTAAAGAGAAAAAAGTCTAGAAGTGTTAACATTCCAAGTCTGAGTTATTTTAGAAGCTACCTGTAAAATAAATGGCTGATACAATGCAGGTGGCTGAAGGCTGAGACACAGAACTAGGTTAAAAGAAATGTAAGAAGAAAAGGAATAAAGCTTAAAATTACAGAATTAAAATCCCAGGAAACATAAAAGGTTATGAGATAAAATACACAGGATTTGGGTAGGTGGGGGAGCTAATGTAGTTTTTAAATCACCAAGTCCTGTCTAAGAAAGTACTCAACACCATCAATTAATATATGTAAAAGCTTTTATTGCTCTTAATGCTTCTAAACTTTAGACCTTCTTAGATCAAGAAGTCTGATTTTCTACACTCAGTGAATCTAGTTGATTCTATTATGCTGTATGCCTATTTATTAAAACATAAAATAAAAGCACACTACCATAGTTCAAAAAAATTAAGATAAGTACAGATTGGCAAAATAAATCTTCACATAATCATGGAATAAAATGACAGCCACTGAAATCATTTCGTTAAAAGTTAATTGAATGACGTGGAGAAATATTCAGGTCACGCTGTCAATTGAAAATAAAGGACACACAGATTGATTCAAGTACAAACGTGTTAATAAGAGAATATCCCCAAATGTTAATGTTAACAGTGATTAGGATTACTTTTGTTTTTCATTTATACTTTCCAAACTTATAACAAACATATGCGAGCTGTCTGGAAAGTACCAGCTGCATAGTATGAAAAATAAAGGCATTTATGGCTGGGTTTTCTCCTGGCCAGCCCTCGTACACTGCTTTATAATCAGGAAAAAAAAATAACCACAAAGGGAAACAAAAGATCATCATAGTTAAGGTGTGATCTAAGGTAACATCAGTGACGCTCCTGAAAAGCAGTAACCTGGGACAACAGGGAAGGCTTGAGTCCCTGGCTCGAATTCTCGAGAAGGCTTGTAATCAACAGACCAGTTTTTACTCAGCGCTTGTATGTCCCCACTTCCTTATTTTAAAAAATAACTTGCAAATCCTTGGTAACTGTGTACAACATTCTAAAATACAGATTTAAAAATGTGGCAGATAACAAGTTGAGATTGAAGTCAGCGGGGTTATTCACAAAGAATAAAGGTGATGATTAAAGGTTTGCAAAGCTCTCCAAAATCAGGATCTAAGGCAACAGGATGGTAAACAGTAGCTGCATGCTTATAACTCCCTAAATGACGACACTTCATTGCTCAATTATTTCTTAAAAGCAAGATTTTAAAAAATTTAAATGGGAATATATAAGGAGATTTGTATCTGTGGGAATTCCAAAGGAATCCATCTTTGCCTAGCAGTGGGAATGCCACCCCAACTACAGTGATGACAAGAACTAATAAAGCGATTTACAATGAAAATGGACAAAGATTAGAATTTACATTCTAGGTTACATGGCCAAAGTGAATCCTAAACCTAAGTTGCTTTAGTCCTTTAAAGAAACAGGCTTAGGAAGTTTCAAGCGACATGAAGGAGAACCAAAGAGGTCTGAAAACTTACATATGTCCTGCCTCCAATGATCACGGAGAGAAACAGATTATCTACATCAGGAAACTCAGGGTAGGTGTTCATAAACCTTAGAGGCTTTCTATAACTGCCCATCTAAGAAAAATTCAGAGAACTGGCAGATAATTTTTCTGAGACAAGAAATGACAACAGTGCTGAGGATGTATATAAAATCTGGCCTTTTATTTCAATCAAAACATTGGTTAATATGAATTTAATCATAAAAATAAAAAAAGAACCAGTTAGAATCAGTGGAAACTTAAAGGCAACAGGATGGAAAAATGACCGCATTATAACATAACCTTGTATCTGCATTACCAGTTTGCCGACATTTCTTAATAAAGCAGCACTTCTACTTCACTCTGTTTTCCATATAACCCATATTTAGTACCTTAACTGCTAATCGACAAGGCTATAAGCAACCAAGAATCATCACTCCATAACACAAATTATAAATCTTTTCACCTGAAGTACTGGGGGAAGTATTTAAAACAAAATATGCTGCTTGTGGGATTAGAAATAAACCCACTTCACAGTATTACCTCAAATTTAATGAATATCTGAATTCATTAACAACTCTTCAACTTAACAGTCTAGCTTTTAAAAGTAAATGTGTCAAATTAGCAAATAAATAACATATTTAAATCCTAGATTAATTGAAGGCTCATTTGGGGAGTTAAAAAGCAGCGTAGCCGAAATTTATTCTAACTGATGATCAAACACTATGTATGAGTTGGACAGGCAAATTCAGGAGACAGTGACCCTTCGATTTTGAGCTTCAAGCTTGAGACTTTATAGGAGACTGGAGGTTTTGAAAACCAAACCAAACCAAACCAAACCAAACCAAACCAAACCAGTAACAACAAAATGAAACTGCTGGATGAGGCATACTTGCCCCTTTATTTAGCTTCCTCTGGGCCACAGTAAATTAAGTTCTCATCAGCTCTCCTTCCAGTTCCCATGGGAACTCTATCAGGCTGTGAAAAATGTACCAAGAATCTCAGCAAAGAAGGAAACAGGACGGCAGAGCTCTCTCCAACTATCTCTTCCCTAGGGCCACTCCCCCTTTCTCTCGGACTCAGTGGATCCAACTCAGGGTCACTGAGGGCCTGGGGATCAGAAGGGCTTTCTTTAGAAGGTCAAGCAACAGACTGCCATCTTGTAAAACTGGTTTTGAAGGGAACAAGGCCTAAGGAAAATAAAATGCTGGCCACCTTTTCCCTCTTGAGCATTCACTCCATATTCCTCCACTCTCCCCACTGTTCCCCTTTCGGTTCACTCTCTCTCTCTCACTCAACCTTCTATCAGGACATAGAACAGAACTAGTTCACTTTGTCATAATATACACTGCTCCCTGTTCTTAATTTTCCTAAGCCCTGACTCTGTAGTTTGCAATTATCGATTGAGCACTTACATTGTGCTAAGCATTGCAGTAAGTGCTTAACATATATTACCTCATTTAATGCTCATGACAGGCCTGTGTTAGGGAATGGGACCCCAGAGATTCAAACCCATGTCTGTTTGGTTCCAAAGCCCATATGCTATACCACTACAAAGAGCCAACAAGAGGGTATTGATTAAACATGCACTTGATACTAAATGATAAAAGCACCTCATGTAGAAGTCTACTTAATGACACAGGGAAATCATCACACCAAAGGTTACAAAATGGAAAGCACCATATAATCACTAGCTAAGTTGAAAATTATGCAAATGCCCAAATGCATAAAAAGAAGATTGGAATAATACACGCTCATGTATTAACAGATGCTATCCCTGGGTGTTTGTTTCTTTTTGTTTTAACTTCTCTCTCTTTTTTTCCTAAATAATCTTTTAGAATGAACAAGTGTTGCTTTTGTGACTGATAAAACTGGCAATGTTACCTCTCAAATACGGTTCCTAACAAGGATAGAATGAACAGTACCATCCATATTAGCTCAATTCATAATTACATTTTTAAGTAGGAAAATTATGGCCACAGAGTAAAGTAGGCTGAAATTTTGTAGAAAAATTATAAGCTTTCCTTAAATTGTGCAGATCAGTGACAACCCTTTAGTATGTTTAGTACGCACATAAGAATTAAACACAAATGCAAAGATTATTTTTGGTTATATGTATACAAATGTAACTATATTTATGATGCTAGCTAGCATTTGTGTAGAAAGGGATAAGAACAGCCACCTCCCCACAAACACGTCTGCCTATTTAGGCCTAAGGTATCTGGAAAGATTCACAAGAAAACGGTAATACTGGTTGTTTCTGAGGAGGGAAAACTGAGTCAGTGAGGGACTGAGTCAGTGAGGAACTGAAGAAGGGAGCTATTCAACTGTATACCCTTTTCTTAGCATTTGAGTTTTGAACTAAGTGAATGTATTACCTACTTAAAATCAATAAAATAAAAAGTAAACACGGTAGGAAAAAAAAAAGGTGAAGAGAAAAACTTAAAACAAGGTTATTGGTTTCCCAGTAAATAAAAATATCTAAAAGATAAAAGATATGTTAATGAATTTAAGTGTCTGCCTATTCCATACAATAGTTTGTAAAAAAATATCCTGTTTCCATGTTGGCTTTCCTGCCAAATGACTTTAAAAGATCTGTTTCAGCAACTGAAACAATCAAAAGCACTTAGTTTCTTGATTTGACTTTGAAAGTCTTTAGGAGAAAATAAAAAAATAATCACTGCTTTATCTATATATGTGCTTTCTAAAAATGATATCTACATCTATTTTTTAACAAAGAACATGTTGTTATATAAAACAAAACACACACACACACACACACACACACACACAAACATTTAAAACTGTGTCTTCTTCGCTGTTTAAAAATTAAATTTTGGGGATGAGTGCGTTAGGGAGGGGAGAAAGGGGAGGGGGTAGGAGAGGAGGGAGGGGGAGCTAAATATAAGGTGATGGACTAAATATAAGGTGGTGAACTTATACAACAAATTGACAATGCACTGTAGAATTGTATGCCTGAAACCTCTGAAATTCTTGCTAACAGATGTCACCCCAGAAAGTCTAACAATAAAAATTAAATTTAAAAAATCCCATAAAGAAATGTACAGCATTCTCTGTAAGAAACGGGAGGAAAAGGGAACCCAAAGACATCCATGCTGCACTATTACTCATTAACCTGGACCACAGGGTTGGAAGACAGGGACAATGACATGAGTCAAAAGGAAACAGTCAAATCTGAATGTGAATTCCAGAAAGTTTGGCCATGCAGGAAAAGCACACTGCCCCCAGACTCTGAAGCAGGTCACAGTGGATTATTCCTTCCTTAGCAGAGACAATGTCCAAGCACCCAACATGGTCCTGTGCTTGGGGCAGCAGCATGATGACCCATCATTAGAGCACCCAGCAAGGACGCCTGTACCCTGACCCATCACCTGGAAACCTTAAAGGAAGGAAATTCAAACTAAAGGTGCTGACTGACAGCTTCTTTCCCATCAGCTGTCCCCTCTTCCCAAAAAGGCAGGAAGTGACAGTTAAAGCAGGCCCAGGGTTTAAAGTTCCCCACATTGTTACCTAGCCTGGAAAATTGTGTGCTCATCCAGGGGGACCCAGAGCGCAAGAAAAAATTGAAAAGCGTCAAGCAAACCAAGCGGCCCGTGTTCAGAGAGAAGCTAATGCTCTGTCAACCCTGGTACTGAACCAAGTTTCACACTGCTGGGAGGAAGAACAGAAACAAGAAAAAATGACATTTAGCAAATCACTTTTCCCCTCTTTAGGCCAGAAAGGTCCCAGGGATCCGCGGCAATGGCCAACTCAGACCGAGGGCAGATGGGGAGTGTGCGCTGGAAACCGGGAGCGACTACAAGCTCAGCGATCTGGAGCCGCTGGAGCCGCTGGAGCTGAAGGGCTAAGTGCCTCTGAGGGGGGGACAGGAAACGGAGGACAGGGGCCGCGAGGAAAAGGCAGGACGGAGGAAGGGGGAGGCAAGAAGACAACAGGAGGTCAGAGACAGAAGGAAAAGCAGGGGGAGTTTGCCTCTGTCAAGAAGGGAGAGAAAAGACTATCAATACTGCTTTCCCTCTGAACAGTGAGAGAGACATAATGAATCCACCTAGACTTAGAGATCTTATTGCCATTGTCCCCTCAGAGAGCTATGATTAGCGACCACCAAACCAGAAATACTGAAGAGCGGCAACGTGACTCATCTTTGTCTTTCATCTTCAAAAACTCTCACACGCTGGGAGTTCACACTGCGTGCTGCTTTTCTTCTGTGCAGCTGGCAGCACCACTGGCAATGAAAGACACGGGCGGCGAAGTGAAAAGGCACCGGGCTGATGTCAAGGAGTCAATCATTCCGATGGATTTGGTTTCTAAAGCCGTTATTTCGAGATTTAGTGACCTGCTGAATGATGGAGGGAAGCACACACCAGCCCCCAGATGAAAGAAAGCCACTGGAAGCCAGAGTTCCCCAGGAAAGGGGAAAAAGAGTGTACCCCACCCCCCCGCCCCCGCCATGGAAAAGGAGACTGTAACCCCGGCCATAACACTTTAAACGTTTCGGATGAAAAGATCTAAAAGGTGCTCTGACCATGCCTCAGTAACATAGGCGCAAGTGGACAAAGCATGAGCTCGCTTCCCCTTGGGGTGCGAGGAGGCCAGGGTAAGAGATGATGAGAGCCGCTCCCCAGAAGCGGTGAAGATCTATGTTCTAGCTCCCTCCACTAACAGACCACTAACATTCAGTGCTCAGAGCAATTACAAAGATGCCCCCAGGGGTCACAGGCCGGGGTGGGGGGGGTCTCTCTCACACTCACACACACATGCCCCTCAAAGTGTCATTTTGTCTACCACAGGTATTCATTCATTGACACTTAGAAGAAAACAAATCTTTGGTATGAAAAGATTAAACTTTCAGAAATGGAAAAAGTCAAGTAGGTTAATCAGTGCAAAGAGGGCGAAAACCTTCATTACAAGGTTTAGGAACAGATCTTTGGAGACTGTCAGGTCCCCACCCCTTTACAGATAAGGAAGCTAAGGATGAATACAAAAGGACGGGCCCCCCAGATCCCATGACAGACCATCTTGCGGGTGGGGCCAGTGTGTGGATGGAAATCGCGCTGCCTAGACTCAACTAACCACACATTGATCAGAAAACACTGTTATATCAGCATCTGGTCAGAAATACCAGGATGACTAATTTACCTTTCTGGATTCTTTAGTAAGATCATCTTTTCAGAGGACAGAAAATACAATCCTTTATATTTTACAAATTAAGAAAATAAGATACACAAAAAGAAAATTCTTTTATTCATTTGTAAGATGTGAACATACCAGGGCTGGAAAGTATCCAGTGATGCGATATGAAAAGTAGAAGCATTTATAGCTGGATTTTTTCCGGACAGCCCTCGTACACAATCTTTTCAGCTGCATATCTCTGTGCCTCTGAGCTCATAGAAACGCCCCATGTCTTCACTGCTAAGTGGGCTGACAAAGGGGACAAGCTGCTGGTCTGCAGCGGAGGTGCTAGTTCCTCTTTTCATCCTGAGGAAAATGAACATCCCATCCTTTCTGCCCTGCCCCAAAGTTATTTCTAATGCAGCATCTGCTTCGATTCCCTCCCCTTACCAGCCCAACTCAAGGAATTGCAGCTGCCAAAACACTAACACCATTTCTCAAACAAACAGAGGCTTCCTGAATGCACAGGCCATACACTGGGGAGCCGCCCCAGCTCTCCAGCTGCATGTGGTACCATCTCACCAACCACGTTCAGCTAATTTCTAATCAGTGCCCAGGTCACCCCCCGTGACTTTCCCCTTCCTTTTCCTTCTTTCTTTCTAAGTAAAGGAGTGTCAGAGGTCTAGTGTCAGAAAGCAGGCTGAGCAGGGAAAGTCAGGGGTTCAGATGGCCTCTCCCTGCTCAGCGCTCCACCACGCACTCGTCTACCCTGACAGGCTCTGAGGGGCTGAGGGGCTATCAGATGCCCCACACATCGCAGAAATGGCAAAGTGGAACAAGGCACGGACTGACTTTCTCCTAATTCATCGGGACGATTATTGGAGGATGGGGACATTTTGAATCCCAATGTGGGGGATGGGAACAGCAGGGAGCAGTCAGGTTCCATTAAGCTTCTGTCACTTAGTACTTTAAAGTAATAATGAAGAATTTAGGTCCAAAAATACTAACTCATTGCCTGCTAGCTGAGTAAATCACCCTGTCAAATCATTTTTAAGGAGAACAAATTACAAATGCGGTACATTCTCAATTATGAAAAAAAAGACAGACCCCAGACCCCCCCAAACCACTGAAACCAGGCCTCCAGCACTAAAGAGCTGCTGTTCAGGCTGCTCTTTAGTGCTGCACATCAGATGAGTAACATCAGCAAAGACATCAGAAAAGACATCAGAGCGCCTAACCAGGCCCCTACTATGCGAGGCACGCAGCACGCGGCCACCAACCAGGGGGAGCAAGAGGTTAATAACCATAACTCAGACACAGAAATTTATTCTACCTGTTCTTAAGGCCTTGTTTGGTGTTTTAGTCAGACAGTGCTATGCCTAAGTCTTGTTTAAGTCCTAAAGTCTACATTGGCATGAGGACAGATGACAAGCATACCACGTGCTCAGCTTACAGCTTCAGGATATCCCAAGCATTCCTAAGACCTTCTCGGTACAGGGCAAATCCGACCTCTTCTGTAAAGACTTACTGGGGGTCCTAACGTGAGTGACATCAGGAACTCTGGGGGTAGGAGAGGGAGGTCAGACCTGGGAAACTTGCTACTACAGAAATGGGTGCAAAAGTGTACGAGCTCAGAGCCCAGACCTGACATGGGGGCACAGGATACAGGTTAGTGGTTAAGATTCTTGCAGAAAAAGAAGTGTGAGGGCAAGAAGATGTGAACAGGATTGGCACATCCATGGACTGGTGAGAATCTGTGACATACAGAGGGTGCCAAAAAATGTATTCACATTTTAAAAAGGGAAAAACCTGTATTAAAATTGTAATACTCAATACATACTGACAACAAAAGATGAAGACAAGTCACATTTGACTTCTGCAATTACAAGAGGTGCTCAAAGTGGTTACCATCAGCATCCAGACACTTCCGTTATGGTAAACCACTGTTTGAGCAAATGTCATACAACATATTGCTAACATAATTCAATTCAACTTTGAAAACTAATACACAGATAACCTCTTAAAATGCGTATACATTTTTTGGTGCCCCAGTATATTATAGAGGATAAAGTAGGAATAAGACTGGGAGTGGAAGCAAGATCCTTATGACATTGATATTTTATATACGATGGTCTTTCCTTTACTTTTATATCCACTGAAGGAGTTAGATGCTCTTCTGCAGGCAACTGGGTGTCACCACAGTCTGTAAGATGCTCATGACTGTGCATACAGGAAGCAGCTCTGACAGCAGCACTGTGAAAGGCGGTATACACCTGAAGGAGCACGGCAACTACTTAAGACAAGATGGAGTTGCAATAATTAAAACAAGAGATGAGGAGCACACAGAAAGAAGTCACTGGAAATCCTGTTAAAAAGGAAGATCTGGAAAAGATAACCGTGGCAGAGTCAGGTGAACTTGGGATGGGCGATGGCTCATTCTAAAGTTCACGACATTGGGTGGGTGGCGACATTCCAGGAGATCGACAACGAAGCTGGCCCAGGCAGTTTGTTCGCAGGGAAGCAAGTCCTATGAAAGCCACAGAGACATTTAAACAGGACAGATGTGAGCCATCCACCGCACCTGCGAGCATCCGGCAGTCAGCAGCTAGATGCAGGTCTGTAGGCACAGAAGGAAACCTGGAGTGGAAACTCTCATCCGTGAGCGTCAGCAGGGCGTGCAGAGGATGAAGCGTGCATAAGGTCACTCAGCAGGTATGATGACCTTTCCTTGTCTCTGAAAGACAACTCTGGTCTGTACAATTGACATTAATATTAATCCCATACCAAGAGACAGGTTTCTGTTATCTTACCAGTTATTCAAATCCGTTCTTATCCAATTTACCACATTTTGATGTAATCTTACCCCAGTTAGCCTATAAGCAACTTATGACAGAGATATTTTATTCATAATTCACCTGCAGGAAGGTACCCAACAACCAGATGTGCCCTTTCTAAAATCTCAGTTCCTTGGCAACAGGTGTTTGTAAGGTTCTGTTTCCAATGCCTAGAACAAGGTATGGCACAGAGCAGTTGTCCAAAAATATTTGCTAAATAATAAAAATGAATTGATCTCACTTGGCTACCACCTCTGGCCCATTTAACGTAGCAGGCGATCAGGCATGATCAAAGCATTGTCATCAGAAGAGGAGAACCTGCTCGTCAGCTCAGTCCAGCCCAATCTGAACACTTTTGGAAGCCAGGAGAGGTGAGAAGGCAGAGCTGCAGAAACTCCAGAATTCCTGCAGTTACGGAATAAACTCATGCACTGCTCTACAACATGGGCACTCTACACGGGCAAATGTGTAGACATGGTGCTCCAGGACACAGCTAATTATTCTCAACGTTCCATTCCTCACCCTTGAATAGGAAGAGTGTGGTCCATCGAAAGCTACTGCCGGGAATGATTTCTGCCAGGGTGTGCACCACATTGTGAAATGCTGCTTGTTTTTGAAGGAGACGTGGATGGCAGCCCTCTAACTACGGTGGCCTTCGTAAGTGGACATCGGCAACCATCCTTCAAGGTCTAAACCCAGAAATGGGAACACCAGCCAAGAGTCAAGAAGCCAGACAGATGAAGAAACCAACCTCCTTTCCTACTGTATGCTTTCCTAGGGTTGCCATTAACAAAGTCCCACAAACTGATTGGTTTGAAACAGCAGACATGCACTCTTAGGGGTCTGGAAGCCAAGGTGTTGGCAAGGCCATGCTCCCTCTGAAGGCTCTAGGAAGACTCCTTCTTCTGTCTCTGGGTTCTAGCCTCTCCTGATGAGGGCACAGTATTGGGGTTCAGAGCCCATCCTAATCCAGTACAATCTCATTTTAACTAATTACATCTGTGAAGACCCTTTTTCCAAATAAGGTCACATTCTGAGGTTCCAGAAGGACACAAATTCTGAGGGGACACTTTTCAGCCCACTATACCCATCATCATGAAAACAAGAAAGACGGTCTAAGCGAGCAATCCTTACAGGATAGAATTGCAGCATTTTAGGAATACCTAAACATTTGCCAGAGAAAAGGTAACTAACGAGCAAGTGACAGTACAAAGGCAGCTCCAGGTATGAATAAAATAGCTTGGTTCAGATAAGAACAAAAAAGTTCACTAGGATTTTAACATATTAAAAGAAAGACCTCATATCTTTTTTTTTTTTTTTTTGTATGTGGGTAGTTCCCTGGCCGGGAATCGAACCCAGGCTGCAGCGCTGACAGAGCCAGCGACAAAGCCTTAAGCCACTACACCACCAGGGAACTCCTTCTAAGCTTATAACTGCATGTCACCAATTATGAAGATATGGCCCTAAAACATCACTTCTGTCATCCAGCTGTGAAGGATGGAACTTCTACCTTAGAACCAACAGACACTTCTGTATACTACCTTCTTGTACACACACAAATTATTCACACCCTTGGGAAAGAAATCCTCAAGCAACCAGTAGTACTGGCCTAACTTTCCAAGCATAACAAAAATGGAGGCCACACAAGAAAGAAATCCTAAAGAATTGGTGCTTAAAATTTGGACTCACTGTTTCTGAATACGTGTACTTTCTTATTAGCAAAGTTACCTAGACCCATGTAAGAAAATGAAACTAAAGGAAAACACTGAATACATCTGCACAGTCTCATGCACACTCTTCTACAACGTAAGCTATTCTATGCACCATCATCAAGCCCAAGCTGAAAGAATTTGTTCTCTGTAAACCAGCAGGTATAGGAAGTTGGGAGATCTGCAATTCAGCACACTTCATAGCATTCTGGGCACATGTGGGTTATTTTTAAAGTGGGGGAAAAGGCCTGTCCTCTCCCTACCCCCAAACACAGCGGAGCTGACTCAGCATAAATCTCCCCCTAAAATAAAACCAGTTTGCAAAAGTAAGTGTGCAAAGTTCCAGCCCCAAGGAGGACATTTCAGAAACAAAGCTGGAAAGATCAGGAGTGGGTGGCTTAAGGCGAGTTGACCAGAAATCATGTAATGAATGTAAGAACTGAACGTTCACCAGAAAACTATGAGCAACGTGGGAGTCCAGGGAAGAAAGTCATTAATAAGCAAAGTAACACAAGAGTGTTACCCAGAGATGGGAATCTCGAGGATTCGGGTGGCTAATACATCACTTCCCACAGGTGAACATAGAGAAGAAGTTTCCAGGGATTCAGCGGAATGTTCTAGTTTCTTCCATTTAACTTACAGACGCTTTCTGAAGAAGCTATTTCAATACACATCATAAAATTCCCACACTTCACGCAAGAGCTGCGCGCTCACCTCAACTCCCCGGTGGTCCCTAAAGCACAGAGGTACTTTTCACAACACGCAGATGAAGAAAATGAGAACCTGTTATCAAAAAGAACACTGAGGTGGCAGCAGGCAGACAGCTGTCTTGCTGAAAACAACAGTGCTTCCAGAAACATGCCACTTTAGAGGCATGTGTGTTTAAGGATCCTTACCAGACAAGGGAGCTAATGAGTCAAGGATCATACCCAAACTCAAAGGGTAAAGGGTATCTAATATGACCCTGGTCTCCAAGCATACTGCCACATTCCCGCCATGTCTACGTGCTAGCAAAAGGCATGGGCAGAAATTACAAGTCCTTCAAAACATCTCATGATCTGGTGAACATCTTTAGTCATTTATTCCAAAAATTTACAGCCACTTGGGTGGTAACAGCTGGCATGGAGAAGCCAAGGACATGCCACCTCATATAAACCTGTCAATTTAAATCACAATGCATTCACAACCTTAGGGCCTGTTTTGATCATTAATGTAAGGGACTTTTGCACTGTGCTGAGTGAATCAAATTAATATGAAGTGAAAAATGTGGAGATGACAAAGGAAATGTTTATGAAACCAACTGAAATCCATCAGAGGTAATTAAAAGCAAGAATTCCCAGACTGCCAGCTCTGCACTTAACACAGCTGATTAAGTAACACACTGCAAAGCCCAGAACTCACGGTGTTTTAAGGGCAGGGACAGTCCTGTTCCACAGTCAGGAGAAGCGGGAAGGAGGCCTCCTCAAAGCTCCCGGCCCGTGGAGAGCTCGCAGAGCTGAATGAACCCCGCTCCTGCTAAGGAGTGTGTAGCTGGTCCCTTCAGAGAGCTGTCCTTGCACAGGGACAAGCACTGAGATTGCTCCTCAACCTCTGCCTGGCTCTGGGCCAAGACAAAAAAACCCCACTTGTCCTTCCCTTTCTCCCAGAACCTCACCTATGCCAAGAGATTGAAGAGAAGGGAAATCACGCTTCAACGCTGGCTTAGCAGTGTTACCTGTGACCTCACATTGTTTGTGGGACCAGAAGAGGACCGAGTCATCCGACACTGCTTTCCCTGAAGAACAATTAGATGAAACGTCATTTCACACGAACATCTCAAAGACTAATGAGATAATGTCTAGAGGGCTGGAAGCATTCAAGGACTGATCTATGGTGCTATTGCCACCTGCTGATATCTGTAGCCGAGGACAATGCCACCGAAGAGAATGAACTCCTTGCAGTTGTAGAAGTTATGTGTTCTATACAAGCACTGACGTTATTCCAAAAAGAGCCATCACCCTCCCTCTAGCTACACGTGATTCAGCACACACAGCAGGAAGCAGGCCTTCCTAGATGGTCTCTAATTCAGCATGGCATTTAAACGCAGAGACATCTGGATAAAATACTTAGTTTCTATGAGCTTCAGTTCCTTTACCTGTAAAAACAGGAATGATACATACATCTGCAGGGTGGAGGTGAAAATAAAATAAAGGAGAAATCATTTAGTATTTTCTGCGAATAAACTCAATAAATGACTGTCGTGACCCCATAAAGCTGACCCTGAAATGAGCACGTATAAAGCGCCTCAAAGCGTCTGTCGGTTCCCAGGACAAAATGGAATGGCATGAACATCACACAACATCCCCAGCTTGCAAATGAGCCACTTCTTCTAGAGTTGACGAAGGCATTCATGATATTTTATCCCAAGGAAACAAGACTATTAACAGTCGTCGTGTTGCCGACCTTATTCATGAAAGCACATTAATCCAAAATAGAGATTAATATCATTTCCATATAAAACCAGCCATTTCCAGATTGACGTGGGAGTCCCGAAACGAGGAAGTAATCTCACGGTGCATTCTGCACATATGGCCAACCTTAGGCAAGTCAGGTGGCTGCTACTTCTACCTCCCTTTGTGCATTCTTATCTGGGTCCACGGCCTTCAGCCCAGAGCCTCCCTTTGCCCCTAAAGTTGATTAATTCAGCAGAAAGTGGTTAAGCACCTACTGTGCACCCTAAACTGTCTATATTGGGCCCTGGTGTGGTGAACAAAACAGATGTGAGCTCTAATCAGCCGAATATAGTAAATCTAATAGGAGAGGTATTAACACAATCTTTCAAATACATCAAAATGTGAAAAATCATGTACAGATTAAATTACTGGAAGGGGAGCTGTTCAGGGAGGGCTTCCCCAGGAGTCACTCCGACCTTGAGGCTGAAGGGTAAGCAGAAGATATAAGCAGGGGAGGGAAATGAGGACAAAGCAGGCATGCCAAACAGAAGCAGCTGTGAGTGCAAAGGCCCTGGGGTGCGAGGCAGCGTGGGCCTTTCAGAAACGTGACGAAGGCCACGAGGCGGGCCAAGAGGTGAGTGAGAAACTGGGTAAGGGTTACAGCTGCGGAGCAGGCTGGAGCCAGAGTACGCTGGGCCTTGCTGGCCACAGGAGGCAATGGAAGGAAGCCAACGGTCTCGGGCAAAGGAGGTGCCCGACGAACTGTCATCTATGAAGCTGCCTGTGGCTGTAGCGGCAGAATGGACTCGAGCGAGAAAGTAGTACTGTGGGGAAAACAGCGAAAGGCCACAGGAGTCCAGGTGAGAAGGGATGTAAGACAAGGCAGCAGCCATGCAGTGCAAAGAGGAGGAACGTGCATGCACACACCGAGCTGGAGAGAGACTGTAACGTGAGGGGTAAAGGAAGAGAGGTATCAAGGAGGCCTCGAAAGCAAAAGAGAGTGTGACTTCCAGAACACTGACGGAGTACCACGCGTTCCCTTGGGAACAAGGGGGATCTGTGAGTCTGGCACACTCGGAGACTGGTCCCACCAATCCCCACAGAGCTCTAGGCCCCTGGAGGTGTGGACTTCAGGAAAGACACATTTTAAAAAGAGAACAACAATCTAAATCAACATGAATCTGAAATAACTTTCTAAATCATTTATAGCCCCATAACTTCCCAAATGTCTGCATTTATCAAGAAAGATGCCCAATTTTTAGTAGTGTAAAAATCATACAAAGTCAGTTTACAAATAAGCCTCATTCCCAGATTTTGCTTAGTCAATATAAGCAGTGGTAAAAAATGTGTGAATTACGGAGCAGACACGTATTTGGGGCGGAGGAGAGAGCTGACTGAGCTCCTACTGCCAGGGCAGGGGCTCCGGTGCCCTCCGGCTCGTGCAACTCCATCTCTCTGAACCATTTTTGACCCTTCGATTGTCTGAACAAGTTCCAACTTTGAGCACAGTGGTTCCCATGGTAATAACTGCAATTATGTCATTGGTAAATGCCATATTACACAGATCAGAAATACGAGATTCTACTTCAGTGATCCTGAGATAGCGGAAAAAATTCCCAACGGAGACCCCACTCAGAGAAAAATGACGCGCGCACTTGCCTTCCGTGGGATGACCGCTCCAAGCACTAAGAAAACACACGCACACACCGAAAGAAGCTGCTCCTGCTGTAGGAAGAAAACTGCAGCCCTAGTTTTCGTTTTTTGGTTTTTTAGGAAGGCATCAATCTTACCATCTTGTGTACACCTAGGATTCCATTCTGGAATACTAAGAGACATGTTGAAATTACCATGGATTCCATTTCTACACTACGCGAGGGCCCATGGGGAACCCAAAGAAATCAGCAGGACAGTTCTTCATCGTGCATATTCCTTAGTCAAGATTTTAGTGAAAGCACAGATGGCAGATGGTAAACAGAGGGTGGGGAGGGCGCTCTACCAGGCAGCATAGCAATTCCAACAGCTTCTGAAACCCTTCCAGGACATACATGCATCCTACCTCTCCTTCACACCCGAGAAAACATATACACTCACTCGGGGGATGCCAAGGGCCACCCACCTGTACAATGGGCTGATGCCAGTCAAATCAGCTGCACAGTGATTCACATCTCTTGACCCCAGAGCCAGTAAAAACATAACTAAAAATGCAAAGGGATGCTGGATTCCATATGAAAGTGAAAGCAGCATTATTAAGCAAAACATATTGTGCTGGCTTCTATAAGGATTAGCATCATCCCAGATTCTCTAACAACCCCATGAGACAGGGAAGGCAAATAACATTCCCAGTTCACAAGTGATAAAACCAAGACTCAGAGAAGTGCACAGTTACTTTAATTAAGGCATTTAGCCAGAATTAGATCTTGGGAGTGAATCAAAGTGAATTTCCATAACTGAGATGGAGGCCACAGAATCTACCAGAGCACCTTAGCAGTTTACCTTCCATCTTACTTCTCTGCATTCTAGAAACTCCTCAAAATTGTCATGTTATAGACTCTCTGGGATGGTCAAATAACGGCCTGGACAGAGGATGCCGGTTTCTCCCTAGCCCTGCCTAAGCCGTGCCAGGCTGCCCTGCCGGCGCTGGTGCACACAGGCACAGGTGCTCCCTCCCAGTGCCTCCGGATCACCATGTGCCACCCCGAACAGCTGCAGTGATCGGTCTGAAGGGAGTTGGCAGAAACGGGCGGCAACACGCTAGCCACCCCCGAGGCAGCCACTGCCCTGCCTGCTTCCAGACGAGAGCACGTGAGCATTTGCTGAAGCAAATGAGGGGCCCAGAGACGTGCAAGTGCCTTCAGGAGGTGAGTCAGGAGAAGCAGTTTGTGTCAGGAATGTTCCAGCCCCGCAGAGCTGAGCTGCATCTCAGTCCCTACGCAGGGACGCAGTATTCATCATCTATACAATGTCACCATGGAGGGACAAACCTTGGGCTCAGAACAAATAGAATCCAATCAGCTCAGATGCAGAGAAAGCAGTCAACGAGGCCTCTCCCACCACAAAGGAACCTAATTGCTTCAGAGCTGCCACCACATTTGACACCTGAGGTCAGGCCTTTTCCCCCGAGACAGAGGACTTCACGGAGACCCAGCACGTGCTGTCCGAGAGCCGAGCCCGGGCTCTCCTCCCAGCACCGCGCAGCAGCTGCCACAATACCTGCGGCCTGCGTTCCCAGGGACGAAAGGGAAGGCGTGAGGGCAATCTTCAAAGAAACCAGGTGGAAGCCACCGCCCACGCCCACGACTGGCTGCTCGGGAAGCAAACCCGCGCTGCCCCTCCTTCCGGTGTGGTTCTGGACGGGTCTCAGTGGAGAGCCACACACGTGCAGGAACTCCTTATTTGTCTTGGTGCTACTGTTTAGGAGCCAGTAAATGAGTGATATGACATCAACTCGGTGAAATAGAGATGTTGGACGTTGGATCAGATAACAGGAGACCTAGAAATTGAAAGAGGCTGAAAGCCATCATTCGCACTACACCTCATGAATGAATCCAGCCTTCTGTCAAGGCATTTACGATGACAAATGAGCCTGCTCTCTAAAGGAACCCAAGGAGATTTAATGCTCGTTTCAGGGAATCTGGTTTGCTTTCTCCACCTCAAAATTAGCAATTTCACCTTCTGTCCAACTTCAAAACCCCCTGCTGTAATTTATCATTCTAGTGACTACGCTATACAATAAAATCAGTTATATTTATATTTATTATGCTCTACTTGGCACTAGTTCAGGAGCCAGAGCTTTAGCAAACTGGTCACATCACCAATAGTTTAAAAATCTGTATTTAGGTAAAGAATGCTAATGTGACTTCAATGTGTTAAGGCCAGGTACAGAGCAAAAAAAAGGGCCTTACCTTTCCGATACAGTAAAAATTGGCCCAAAACATGTTATTCCCTGGAAGAATCCCCACTAAATCAAAGTAAGGAAAAAATGATCACAGTCCCTCCCCGAACAGACTTCCCTCAAAGGAAATACTCCCATTCATTTCCTTTGTTTAACCAGAACACAGAAGTGCCAGGACTCTTATTAGAGTGAGGAGGTCAGGAAACTCCTTTAGCAGCTCCCCAGAATGGCAAATTCTGCAGCTGGTCACAGAGTACTGTGACCTAAGAATACAAGGACATGCATGCACTTGCACTCTTAGGGCCTCCAGACTGTGCTAGGCTTGAAGGTCAAGGTGCCACACAAAAGGCTCCGCAGGAACGACCAGGGCACCTCGTACCTGCTCCCCACACAGGCATGCTCCTACACCAGGAGAGCCCCTCTGCTCCTCGACAGACAACCTACCCCGCAGAAGTAGGGAAGGCAGGAGAAAGCGGTTATCTCCCCTCACTAGCAAAGACTTCACATGGTGGTGGCTTGAGAGCCAAGTGACGGAGCTCAGGGCCACATGCAATCACTGAAACTGGAACTGAGACTGGACCCTGGAAAGAACACATTGCAAGAGCGCTGGCCATCACACAGTGTTCAGGAGTCCAATTTTAAACCTCTCCCAAGGGATACTGCTTCCTGTGGCAGAGACCTGCCTCTCCACCTACCAAAGTCATTCGGCTGGACGTGGTGGAGAAGTGTCATCTGCTGGTCACAGATTCCATCACAGGGCACGGCCCAAAATAAGCCCCACCCACTTGCAAATACAAAGGCTGGCTGCAAAGTCTCCAGCCACATAATATGAAAAATAGAGGCACATAAGGCTGCATTTTTTCCGGACAGCCCTCATACGTCTCCGTCACCACTTACCTTTTTCCCAATAAGCTTCTTTCGAAGAAATTCCCGGGCTTCGAACATGTAGGGAATGTCATACAGGGGACGCAGTCTCTTGTTCTTATCCTAAAAGCAAAATAAAATAGCACGTCAGGAATGGGGAGAAAACCTACGAACAAACACAGCCAATAGTACGATGTAACAGAACGCACTGACATATGCTCCGTACCTCCCAGTATCACAAAAATTGTAAGTGCTAGATACACGGTAAGTGATTAATAAATATTTGGGTGAAATGCTTTCTAGAGAATAAGATTATCTTTTTCATGTGACAGGCTCAAAAATAAGCAATGGAATGTAATTATCCAAATTGGAAACAACAATAAATGTTTATCAGCAGGGAATACCTGTACAAACTGTGATACAGAAGAAACTCAATAAGATACACTACAGATCTAATTCCACTAGTATGTAAGTCTTTATTAAGCACCTACCAAATATTAGCCCCAGACATAGCACTCTGTAATATACACTATAATCATGGATGCAAAATTCTTGCAACCTAACAGAATAATAAAAGAAATTCTACAGATAAGAAATAGCGGCACAAAACAGTTTTGAATAAGTGCTAAATTATGTGATAAAAACCAGGGGCTAAGTGTTATAAGAGTTCAGGAAAGTGGAAAGAAAGAAGTAATCAGGACAGGTTTCACTGACAAGGTGAGACTTAATGTGAGCTTGCAGAATAGGAAAAAAACTAGGAAGAAAATCAGAGTGAAAAAAAAAAAAACAACAACAAAAAATAGAGAGGCTGAAATAATTAGTATTTCAACATACACACACAAATATAAACATACATAGTACCTTCATCATCTCGTGGGCCCAGACTTCTCCAAAAATAGGTTACTGCTCTAAGCAATGTAACTTAGAGAATATGAAAGTGGGTCTAGATGAAGGTGACAGAACTGGGAATGGATAGAAACTTAGCAGATACGAGAACCATTTTTGAGAAATGAATTAACAGGAACTGACAGGGAAATGGATAGAAGGGGTAAAAGAGGAGGACTGCAGTACTCTAAGTCATGATGGCAGCCACAGGAAGTCAAGAGAAGTTTGCCTTTAAATGGTGGTGTGGAGGGTCAGAGCCCAAGTACAGGAAAAGGGGGCATGCTAGACCCGATGGTGTAATTTCTGTACCGTCTCTCTCCCACCAGCTCCTAAGTTCCAGGAGAACAGAGATCCATTTCTGTAGCTCTCTATGACCCCAGAGCCAAGTACAGTATCTTCTTCATGGTTCCTACTCAATAAATACTTGGATGAACTAACTACAAAAGAAACATGCAGAAATGATACACAAAGATGGAGCACACTAGAAGAGCAGGACTACATGGAGATTTGGCAATCTCCAAGATCCAGATCACAGTTGAAAAATTTCAAAGAAAGAAGAAAATTGAGGACGAACTCCTCCCCTAGATGCGTGCTGCTGCTCCCCACGCTGCGGGGTCGGTCGGCCCACCTAGCTTTGCCTTTGCTATCTATTCCCCAGCTGACAAAACAAGGTATCTCTGTATAGAACCCATTCTGTAGTCAAAGAAGTATTCAAGTTATGTTTTCTTAGACAGCTAACTATAATACTTTCAAATAAAGAACATTTCTCATTTTAACACTGCATATTTAAATTAATCCTAATAAAGATATTGAGGTGAAAGGAATCAAAATAAATGTTTCCTCCTGGACCCTAACTGAGCCTTGGTGTCCAGAACATAGCGTTTAAACACTTCATTCATCAGTATCACCAGGAAAATCTCTTATCAGAATGTAGATAATTGTTTGAGTTTGAGATTCACATTCATCATCCAACTGTCTTCTACTTCCTCCGGTTTGAAAAAATCGAAGGCAGCAGCATCACTCCACTGCCCTGCTAGGAAATTAAGGCGCTTTTGGAAACGAAGGGGAGCCTCTACGCCTTCTCCCAGAGGATAGGTAGGATCCCATGTACTCTGAACAGGAACAACTGGGTTGAGAACGTTCTGATCAAGGTCCCCGGGTGTCATGATCACTTCTAAGTAAGGAAGGGTCCTAAACATGAAAATCTTTAATAATGTAACACTGAGGTTTTCTTACAGGAACTAACAAGGACAACGGGACAGATTAGAGCTGCTTGGCTTGAGGGAGTGCGGGGTAACACGAGGGCAGATGGTACATAATGATGGGTATTTTCTAAACTTGCAGGCAGCCAAATAAAAATAGTGGGTCACTACTGAGAAGCTAAGTATAATATATAAGCCATAAAATAGACCTGACATTCGATGATACAGTAAGAATATTTGCTAGACAGATGCTGTTAGGTGCCAGTAATGAAGCTAATAAACACAAAATCAATGGTTTTAATAAACACAAAATCAATGGTTTTCAGAATCAGCCCTCGGGAGGAAAGAAGTGCCAGTGTATTCATATGTACCAAGCAATAGAGGACAATCTATTTACAGAGTAGCTGTGTGATTACACAAGCCTAAGTGAACATTTTAAAAATGAATTGAACAGAGTATCGACATTTACCTACGTAACCTTATGATTTGCCACAGAATCTGAACATTAGAACCTTACTCCACTTATCTGAAACATCAGCAGTACAAGAGGCTGTCTCCTGATTCCAATTCCAGAACAACATAGGAAAGGCACGAAACTCAGGTCCCACAGCACTCACGTGCTGATCACAGGATGAGGTAGACCAGAACGTGTGCCAACAGCTGCTGGAACAAGAAGCCTTTCCTTAAGACACCTGACGGGGCTGGGCCAAGCCAAAATACCCTCAGAAGAGTGAAAGAAAACAAACAGTATAGCAACCAACATCCCAGTGAAAAACACTGCGACATGGGGGTCCGATTACATGTCTCTTGTGCAGCCAGGAGAGAACTAACAGCACAAGCAGAAAACAAGAGATCACCAGTGAAAACAGAACGATCTCGTTACTCTAAACCTTCAGAGCCAGCAGCTATCGGCATCTGCAAACATCTTACAAGAGAGATATTAGAAGTCCCCAAGAAACTACAAAATAAAAGCAATTCCTCCAAATTACCAGGTACATAAAAGCCTTTGAAATCTCTAAGAGGCAATTGAAGGATGGAGTATATTGTGAGAAAACAGGACTTAGCTAAATCTTGCCAGCTAAAAAGGACTGTCTAGTTTAGATTCTAATTTACATGAAAATATTTTTTTAGAATATATGTCTTGCTTTATCTGGTGGGCGGACAATACACAAACCAGTATGTGCTGTAATCGCTGTAGAGCCTGAGAAATGACACTGTACGTAAGCCCTGTGATGACTCACATCAGAGATCATCACTTCAGTCAGCAGCAGCTCTCAGGGTGTGGGAGCGGGGCCCAACTCCCACATCTCAGCATCCAAAGACAAGCTTAGCATTTTTACAGGAAGCTATTTGTGGCTGCCTGCCAAGGTAAGGTCTGTGGTCACTGCTCATTTGCAGGGAATGGAAGGGACCTCCAATCAAGGCCTTATTCTCAACTCCAGCTCAGGCCTAATTTTATCCAGCCCACACTGCAGCCAAAAAACTGTACCCAAATAATCTAATGACCTTGGGATCCTGCAAGATTCCTTAAGCAAGCCTGAGTAAACGCAAACTATGAAAACAAGACTGAGAAATGTGGCTCCACTGAAATGAAAAAGGTCTTTACTGAAAAGATGAGCAAAGTGACAGGTCAAGGAACAGGCTCTCAGCAGCTGGCAAGTGAGGTGAGTAAGGAGATGGCAGTGCAGGAGAGGGGACAGCGGTGCAGAGCCGCGGATGCCATCTGCTCAGCGAGGGCGACCCTGGTCACACTCAGCAAAGACGCAAAGGAGGCAGGCGATGTAACCACCGGAGAGAGGCAGACAGAACTGCCCAGACTCCTCTGAGGCTACAGCCGTAGGAGACAAAGACACCGAGGTGACTACAGGGTAGAGCAAAGAAGATCAACTAGGAGCTTCTAATAATAATCTGGGAAGGAAATGATGGCAGATTACATCAAGGAGTCAGCAGTAAGGGAAATAAGATGTCTGGAACCTGTGTGTACTTTGAAAGTAGGCAGAATGTGAGGTGTGAAAGGAAGGGAGGAGGCAAAGACGACTCCAAGGTTTCCTGAGCAGGTGGGAACACACAGGTGGGGTCATGAAATGAGAGGTGGGAAGCACACAGGTAGAGAAAGAGGAGTGCGGTCACGCCCTCACGAAACTTCCAAAGCAGAGGTGTCGAGCAGGCAGCTGGCTGTATGAGTGCAGGGCCTGGACGAGAGGTCTGAACTCGTGATGAACACCAGGGAGTTGCTGGCACAGGGGTGGCATTTACAGCTGAGACTGAAAAGGACGGAGGACTGGGCTTTCACAGGTAACAATAAGAGGTAAGGAGTAAGAAATCTGCAAAAGGAGACTGAGAAGAAGCAAACAGTGAACTGGGTAGGAGGAAACTTCCAGAGTGTTACGTCCTCGAAGCCATGGAAAAGAGTGAGGTGAGAGGGGAACAACCGAGTGTCCAGTGAGGCGCGTTAGAGGAGATGAGCACAAAGATTTGCATGCTGGACTAGCTGAGCGTGGGTCATCAGTAACTTGGTACGTGGAGCGGCAGGAGCAAAAGCCTGATTGGAACCAGAAGCGGGAATGGAAGAGGAGAACTGCAGGAAGCAAGGACACTCAATGCTTCCAGAAACTGTGCCACACACGAGTACCAAGGGACGCTGTGGCAGCTGGCAAAGGAAGCCAGGAGAAGAGAAGGTGCCTGTGGTGTTGACTGGACATGGGAACCTTCACAGTGAAGGACAGAGGGCAGAATGGCTGAAGCAGTGGCCTCGAACAGGCCCGGAGGGAGCAGCTGTACCTAAGAGCAGCCCTCGTCTACCCCACGATGCAGATACTGTTAGGTGGGTGGACGTGGTCCTGCGGGTCAGAAGCTCCCTTCTCATTACTTCATTTACTCAGTAAAGAAAGGAAGAGCTAGGAAAAAGTGGTGAAAGGTATGAACAGGCATTCTGCAAAAGCATTCCATTTGGACATTAAGTGTATGAAGAGATTGTAACTTTACTAACCATCCGGGAAACGTAAACGGAGACACTATGGACATCTATCATGCTGGTGCAATCTCCAAAGATGGGAATGTGGGGAAACAGGAGGACCCTCCTCCCCCTGATGGGGCCACAAACCGGCTCGACTACTGTGGCATCTTGGCATGGAGCAACGCGGCATCAGTTGGTGAAAGTTTAAGATCTCTGCATCTCTATAATTAGGAAATTCTACTTAACGGTAAACGTGTACCCTGGGAAAGACTCGCGTGTGCAAGCCAAGTCTAACGGTGCTCATGCTCACGCTGCGTAGAGCGCAATACCACAGAGCGTTAAGCTGAATTAGAGCAACACAGCAAATGAACAAGTGTGAACGACGACCTGAGCAGGAGAACATGCTGTAGAATGATACGGTGAAATCCCACTTAAATACAGACCAGAAACGGGTGGAAGCAACGCCGTTCGGGGGGGTGACAATGTTAACACACGTCAAAGGCAGAATGACGGACGACGGCTCCTGACAGGTGGGCACTGAAGTAAGAAAATGAGAGGGGACAGAGGGGACAGAAAGCGGGGGGGATGAGTACACCAGGGCTGCCAGCTCTCCCCGTAAGGTTTTATCTCTTTGAAAGAAGAGGATCGGCAAAGGGGCGTACTGTCAAGGCTGAAAGCGCGTTTGCCGTGCTACTGTGTAACGCCGGGGTTTAAGCCAAGTATGTTTACAAATCGGAAAACCACAAACTTTGTTTGGGTAATCTTTTAAGTTTTAAAAACACTTTATTCCTTTCTGCAGCAGAATAACTGGCCATTCTCTTCCTCCTGAGAAATGCATTAAATTCCATTTTTTCCTCCAAAACAAGTTTAAGAAGATGTTCTTTCCTAGATGTATGTTTCTGTGAGACAAGAGGGGAATGATTTAACTATAAACCACATGCTCTCAAAGAACCAGGGTCAAAAACAAGTTTTGGTTTTGTTTTTAAAAGGAGACTTGAACTATATGTGCTGAAGTAGCCAAGCTGAATTATACTCTATGAAGATTTTTTTAAAAAATTTTTAAGAATTTATTTGAGCCAAACTGATGACAATGCTGGGAAGCAAGATCTCAAATGCTCCCAAATCTATGAAACTCTTAAAACTGACTACTGAATTTAAAAAAAGACATGATCAGATTAAAACAGATAAAATTCTATACAGTAAATAATGGGCCAGTCCCAGCTGCCTGCCAAACAAGCCGTTTTAATAAACAAAGGCCGCAATGTCCATCTGAATTATAGACTTAAAAATAGGACACAACCACACGCCCTGGGCTTATTTACAATCAAAGACCTTTCAGTTCCCTTGGCAGCCAGGAGTCAGAATCCACAGGGTACCCACTACTTTATGACCCTCAACGCACACAGCAGCACATTTTTGTACAAGGCAGGGTGACAACTGGGAAGGTGCCGCCAGCAGCAGGGAAAAGGCTCCGCCTTGGAAATGGACAACCCTACCCGGTCCTGCTTATCCCACATGTAGGGAATCCAGCAACACGTGTGAAAAACACGGAATTGAAGGTATGACAGTTGCTATTGTTAGCAGCAGTGTTCAAGCTGAACGGGTTTAGAAATGGAGGCAGTAGGAGGTCATTCTGACCCTCGGCCTTCTCTTCCCCAGGTAGTAAGTCCAACGCCTCCGGGGAGCCGTGTCCCTGCACCTAGGGGAAAGGCCGCCTTTGCCTCCAAAGAAGAGGGATTCCGGGAAGAGCCCGAACAGACGTGCTGGCTGGGGTTCCTCCACTTCACCAGCTGCCCTCCGCCCCCCCAGCCCACCCTCGTCCTGCAGACTGCCCACGCTGCTTCCCACCCGCTTCTCTGAGTCTCCATTTCCTTCTGAAGGTTCCCGTGTCACATAAAGCGTGTATGAAATACACATGTATGCCTCTCTCCTGATAATCTGTTTCTGCCCGTTTGGCTTTCTGAGCCAGACAGGGACTCTCCGAGGCCAGGAAGCGCCCCTGCCTCCCACTAACCACCTCTCAAGCCCGGCTTCACGCGACAGCAGTCTTGCCCGCACGGCCATAAGGATCATCATCCTCATTCTGCGTCAGGAAAGTGGTGATCGAAGGTTAAGAGACGGGCGTGAGGTCATGTCACAAATACTGGGAGAGCTGGGGCTGTGGTGCCTGCTCCCCCGAAGGCCTCAGCTCGGGGCTGCCGGGCTTCTTTTTGCCGAAGGCCCTCAGCACCTGTCAGCCCTGCAGGGTTTTCCTGCGCCTGAGGATCAGCTGAAAGTCTGAGCGTGCAGATCACCAGGCCCCCACCAGGTAGTCCAACTCAGGAGGTCTGCTGAGAGTTCCACAAGTCCATCTCTTCAGTAAGTAGCAAGGAAGGGGCCACACGGCCAAACGCTGCTGAGCACCATTTGAGCACCTGGCCCCACTTAAACCAATGGGAATAAAAGAAAAAGGTGTTCAGAGCCTTCAAAAGTGAGACAGCAACAATAAGGAGCTTGCTCAATGTCAAAATGATTAAGTAAAAATAAACAAGAAAGTAAGTAACAACTGGAGAATTCAGGTTTATCTCTGCATATGTAGCTGGAGGTAATTCAAAATATTCCTGACCAGGGTTCGATTCCCAGCCAGGGAACCACCAAAAACAAACAAACCAACAAAAACGCCCACAAAATCCTCCTGAACTTCTACACGGATAAGGTAACTTCAAACACTCTAGGAATGGCAGCAAAGCAAGATTTCCAAATATACCTCAAGGCCCACGACAGAAGACTGAGTGGGATCTGAGAACCCAGAGAGAAAGCCAATTTGCCACGCCCGGAACAGGACGAAGCACACCCTCTGCTGTCCACACACCCAGCGCTCCATCTGGACCCAGAGTAGCCACGGTAACAGCAGAGAAGACGAGGGTGTGGCAAGCCCAAGGACCAACGCTGCCAGGAGGAGAGAGTTCCACACAGCACCCCAGGAGGGAAAGGAGCAAGGCCAGGTCCTGTAGCCTCGTGTCCTTGAAGGGACTGGCCAAGCGACTGCAGTGCACTGCACGATTACGTTCCACAGGGAGCTGCACACCCCAAATTTCAAGTGCCATTTTCAAGACCATCGTGTGTGTGCACGTGCGTGTGTGTGTGTGTGCGTCTGTGTGTGTGTGTGTGTGTGTGTGCATGTGCACGTGTGTGTGTAAGAGGGGTTTGTCTCTGGAGACTACTCTTCCACCCAATCACATTAGCCAACCAAGAGCATTTTCTGCACTTGCTGTTTATTGCTCAGATGCAATAAGATTGGGGGGACAGAAAAGGGAAAGGAAGGAGTCCAAACATCAAGTCCCCCCCCCACACCCCAAGACCCTGTCAAGACTTAAAAATTTATAGACTAAACACTTTCAAGACTAAAGGCTCCAAAACCATCATCCAAGCAGCAAACCGCAGGGGCCCGTCACTCAGCCGCAGGAGAGCAGCTAACGGATCGGCAATGCCTCTGGCAGAGGCGAGGCTGGAGGAGCGTGAGTCACTGCTGCCCCGGTCAACACAACACACGCCTGGGCTCTCACCAATGGTTCTGGTTCTGGTGGCAGCAGGTCCTGGCTGCTGGCTTGCCTTAGTTTCCTCCTAAGTACCAGCCATTTAAGCATTACCTGGCATTATACATGGCTTTCCTGAGAAAACTGGACAAATTATTTCAAAACCCTGTAAAAATCAGAAAATGGCTAAATTTAATGGTACAAATTAAGGCAATGGTAAGTTCACATTCAGGGAACATTTCAGGTAATAGAAACGCCATGGGAAAACCAACTGCATGTTCAGCGTTACTAAGAAGCAAAGCTATGTATCTGAGCTAAATTTACAACATCTAACACGGATGTTAACAAGGGCTAAAATGTCAAGAGACAGAAGACATAAGCCAGTTACAACACTAATCACTTTTTGCCTTGTATAACTTCAATTTAATTAGTTCATATACGTTTTATCTTTCCTACCAGACTAAATGAGGGAAGATCTGAGAGGAGAAAAAGACCTTTGTAATACTTAGAAAGTACCTAGCACAGTGCCATATTCCTAGAAAATACCAACACAGAGAAAATGAGGAATACCAAAAGGCCGATCTAAAAGGTATTTTTAAAATTCAAACTACTCTTGTTGTGATGGTGGAAATAAACGAAACTGGCCAGCAAATATCAAAGTGAATTACAACAAAGGCGGGAGGAGGGAATGTGACAGTGGCTCACACCACCGACAGCAAATTCATCAAATGAGCACCACTTACACAGCACTAACTGAACGTGAGCGCTTCCTCATGAGTCTGCCTTCCGGCTACTGCTACCAGATATGATTCTATAATACACAACTGAAAAAACGATTAGAAGATTCTAGACTAGCTTTCTCACTGTAAAACCCAGGCTCTTGGTAAGCAGTGATGACAAAGTACTATTCTTGGTAGTTTTACTGTGTCAGTTACAAGAAAAACCAAATTTACAAAATCCGAACAATCAGTGTATTCCCTTTGGACCTGGCGAAGACTTTCAGCAATCTTCTGGCTCTCTCTGCAAGTGTGACGTAAGAAGAAGAAACTATGCTGCTGATGGTCCTTGAAAAAATACACCTTCAACCTATAATTAGCTAATAGTTACCAGAAATCCTTACAGGGCACGTAAAATACTACACCTCTACAGACTTGAAGTAAAGCTCAACTGTTAATTCAAAAAATAGCAAGTATGTCAGACAGTTCAACACTGAAATAAATGATGGGAACCAACAATATAAACGTGGTAACTTCCTCACATGCATGCGAAAGTACCAGCATCCCCCCAAACACTCACGAATCTGAGATTAAGCCTCACAAGGGCATTTGCTGGGGCGAGATGGAAGAGAACAAGGCAGAGGACGACGCGGAGCCCCCCGCCCCCCCCGGAAAGGCTGTCTGCACCGGTGCTGGGTGTGAGGCTGTGCTGAATGACGCCCTCTTCACGTGCTGTTCAAATGAGCACAGGAGCTCAGGAAGTGAGACAGTGTCGCTCTCACAGGGCTTCCTTCCACCAGGCTAACAGCTCCGAAGGGCGGTTACCAACATGAACCAGCGTTGGCATGGGAAACCCCTTCACCGGAAGGGACACACGACTGGACAAAAAGGAAACCAGAGAAGTGGGGGGTGGGGGCGGGTGAGGATGGAGCAGGGAGAAAGAATCTTGGAGGGCCTGGAGGTCTGCGAGGACCGGAAACCAGCAGGGACCGGTACATGGCGGTGGGCCCTGCCCTTCCACTACTCCCTCCTTTTCACTGGAAGCTCACAATTAACTAGCTGGCCCCAAGTCATGATTTCTAGTAATGGAGAAGGCTCCCACATTTCTTACCCTCATCCCCAGGCTAAAAATGGAGAGCCACTGCTCCCGAAGAGACAAGCCCGTTCCTTCAAGCGCAGGCCACCGCCAGAAACCCCGTCCAGCAGGGTGATGCGCCACAAGCCCTCCCACCGGTCCAGAAGAGAGGGAAGGAGCAGGAGGAAAAGAAAATAAATCTCTTACAATAGGAAACAATTTTCTCTGTAACACACAGCAGGATCGGGTGAGCCCATTCAGAAGATAATACCATTTTGTTAGAGGAAATGCTTCTTTGTGAACGCCTTCCCTTCCTCGCCATATTAAAAAATAATTATTATTATTAAAGTTTCTTCTTGGAACAACGCAGAAGGGGAAATGATGGTGGATATTACACCATTATTTAGCTGGTGCCAGTGGAACCTTCAATTGAGCCAGATTTCCAGTCAAATTTGTGCAATAAATTGTGGTGCACTTCCAAAACTGCGGCTGAATTATGTAAGTGCGTGGCAGGAAGGTCTCCCCGCGGACACGGCGTTCTGCCTCGCCAGTCGCATCACTCCGAGGTCTAAATCAGGCTGCCAGGTCCAGCGGCCCGTATTTCATCCCCCACATCACAGCACGCTCAGCCTGTGTTTAAATATTCAGTAAAGTGAGGCCTGTACCTTTCCAAGACAGGTATCATTCTAACCCTACAGAACAGAGATGACTCTCCACGTTGTCATCAATCAGAAAACTACAACATTTGTCACCCGCTACCACCACGGGGACACAGAAGCCAGCAGTTATTCTGCCAGCACTCTGAGCAGCAGACACGCTGGCCCAGCGGCCGGCCGGCCAGGCTATGTCATCCCACGCTCGCAGGGTGGCCGGCCTGCTGCAGGTCGGGGCCTGACAAGCCTGAAGCCCGAGCTGCTGGCGGCGGCCCCTGGGAAACCGGCCCTTCACCCCGATGCACACACTCAAGTACGCATTCCGGTTACTTTGCACCAGTTGTCTGCACCCAGTCACAAGCAGGCAAGTAACCAGACTGCTAGGACACTCAGGTGCGAATGGGGTCAGGAGCATCACGGTTGTCATCCACAGCTATTTGTGCCTTGGGGAATGACAGGAGACCTGCGGCCAGTGCCTCGGCCTGTGACAATGCAGTTTTAGCTCCTGTGCTACGTAACGTCACTCTAAGTCCTCCTGTTCTTCTAGCCATAAAAGAAACTTTAACCATGCCTACTTAACATTTTTATGTCAATCACATCACTATTCCACTGGGACAAGCACACACTTACTTTTCCTATTGCTGGCCTTCCAACTAACCCCATGAACGCAAAGGGTTGGCTCCACTCTGAATTTCTACAACACTTCATTAAAAGCAAAATAAGCATCACTAACCATGTGAATGTCTACTATGTGTTTGGCATTTTAAAGATATTATTTCTAATCCATACAACAACCAATAAAGCTGGAATTATCCGCTTTACTCAACTGAGAAGTTAGATGCCCAGAGAAAAACCATGCCCAAAATCACATCTGTCAGGGCAGGAAGTCCCCAAGAAGATCTGTCTGGCCCTCGAGCCCAAGGTGGTTTGTCTGTATCGTCTGCCTCAGGACCACGGACGTTGTTGCCAGATGTGACAGAATGCCCACTGACTTTTTACTCACATCTGGTTCCACACACGGCCCCCCAGGACCTGAAAAGGTCAATTCATTTCAACGCTTAGTGCACGCCCACCAAAGCCACTGCTCCTGGGGAGCTCACCGAGATTAGGTGTAATAATTTGGAGATAGCACGTGGGCCAGTTCTGAAGTTACTGTCACTCAGTTTCCAACCTAACCTTTTTAAAATTCCAGTTAGGATGTTGGCGTGGGAAACATGCCAGCCATGTTTCTGCTCTGCCAGCTGGTTCCCTGTCAGGTCCTGCCAATCAGGGGTGTCAGAGGGAGAATGGACAGGAAGAATGAGGGACAAACTCGTCCGTATTCCTGTGGCTCCCCCAGGGCAACACTGCTTCCCCCCAGTGGCAGTGTGTGCCAACACCAGCAACTGATTCCGGCTTGCACTTTCCCAGCACTCGCAGAAAAAGTCTCCTCACACCTCCTCAGACTCACCAGAACCAATGACCTGGCAGCTCCCCAGCCCTGGAGGCCTGGGTCCCAGCCCCAGCGGGTCCATTCCCCCCATCTGTTCCCTCACTGAGGCAGATGATAGGGAAAACCTCCATGGGAACCGCAGGGTTTTCTTTGGGGATTTTTAGTATTCCCATACCCAATTAGTAATTCCTTATACTGAGTTGTCTCTGTTAAAATAGCTGGTGTGTCTTCTTTCTCTGTATAACTGGACAAAGAAATCGGCACCCATCAGTGAGTCCAACTCTCCTGATAACCAACACTCTCCTCAGAGAACACAACCTCTTACCTGACTCATTCCAGACTACTCTACCTGGCCAGGCTCCATAAAACAGGACCGTGTACACTGTAAAATTGTGCGCAAGAGATCCAAGAAAAAGGAAAAGGCGTGTTCATGAAGAGTTTCCACGGTTAAAAGTAGGTGATGGTGATATGCTAAAACAATTTAACAATTGGTAACACAAGCACCATACTCAACAGAAGACTTTTAAGCCAGTATGTGTCTAATCCATGCAGATATAAAGTTAAATAATAAGAGAACAATGTAGCCTAAATTTTTCTTCCTACCTGACACGTTGTTGAACTCCCTTATGAAGAGTGAATCATTCTGTGACCTTAAAGCCCAACCAAAGGGAGGCTACATTCATGGTTTCTTAAACTGGAATCATGGTCAAGATGGAAAAGCAAAAACCTATAATGTATCAAGGTGATTGGTGTATTTCATAAAGAGAGATGTAAATAAAGTGAGGGTTAGCAGGCATGGCCAAGCTTACAGGAGGCTGAGAACACCAACAAATTGTCATTTTTCTCCCATAGCAAGATGAAGAAACAAGAATAACACCACCAGATTTGCTATTGCATATCTTATCATGCAATGTTACTAAATGGAGTCTGGAAACTTTTCTTAAGCCACCTGTCAGAAGAAGACAGGAGGAGCTCCGTGGTTACCCCGGACTTGGGGGGAAGGGGAAAAGGAACTGTTTAACGGGTACAGAGCTTTAGTTCCCCAACACCATGAATACTTTATACTTCAAAAATGGTTAAGATTGTAAAAATGTTTATGTGTGTGTGTTTTTAAATCTGGAAGGTTTCAAGAATTTGCATGTCAGCCTTGCACAGGGGCCATGCTAATCTTCTCTGGATTGATCCAATTTTAGTGTATGTGCTGCCAAAGTGAGTCCATGTTTTTTAATACAAGAAAAAAGGTGAGCTCGTGCAAGCTAACAGTCTCATTTCTCTAACCCTTTCCTGCAACATTCGGATATATTCAAATGAATATTTTCATCCACTGACTGCAGCAACGAGTTTACCCCACGAGCTCAAAAAACTTTTCTCTCCATTCAGTGTGAAACTGTTTCAAGCACTTTGCTCCATTTACAAGATTTTTAAATATCTTTTCCTGTGGCTTGCACTACCAACAACAAAGATGTTTTATATGCCATATTGTGTAACATTTTGTAATAAATTTCTTATGTCAACGATGTCCTCAGATTTCTAATTTTTCTATACTTAAATCTAATTGATACTACTTAGTATGTTTTATTATTTTGCTGAAATTCAATACAATGGTAAACATATTACCACAAAACAAAAATTTTAAATAAAAATGTCATTTATATACAAAGCAGCTCAAAATGTTAAGTGCGTAAGATAGTCAAAATATCAGCTTTTTATTTTTTGTAGTTTTTGACATATTTTGAGAAAAAAAATGAAGTCCACATACTGAAAGGGTTAATCTGGGAAAAGCACAACACACTATCAAATTCAAAATGCAAGTTAGCATGAGGATTTTCAGATATGAACCCTCATCTTTGGTTGACTGCAAAGAGATTATTTACGGACATAACTAGCTCAGTTCTTGTCCCAACACCTACACTCGACACTGTTTCCTTCCTCAGCAAGCCTGCATCTCCTCCTCCTCCTCTTTTAAGGCCATTTCCCGTGCCTAGATATGACTGCTGCCTCAGTGCTGAAGGCGATGCTTACTAAAATGTCAATGTTCTCTAAGGCCAAGATCAGATGCCCCCCGTCTCAGGAAACCATTCTCTGAGCTCTCTAATCCTTTCTTCTCTCGTGGTACATGGGCCCCAAGTCAGTAGATATGCTCCTTCCATCCCATAGGTGATTAGAAGCTGAGGTTAAAACAGCCATCTCATCTTTTTACATCCACTGAATTATTTAATCCTCAAAACAATTCAACACAGTAAGCAAATATAGTATTTTTACAGATGAAGGAAAAGGGGCTCTGTGACATTTAGACCCTACGCAGGTCACACCAGTAGAAAACGGCAGAAGCTGAACTCTATCTAGCATAATTGGTCCCCAAACCCACGGCCACTGGATTCCCTGACAAGGCAACTGAGGATCCCACAATGCCCCTCCAAGAGCTGAGCGCAGATGAAGACTCTCTTCTAAGCACTAAGCTCTTTGTGCTACATGAGTGGAGTTCCTATGTGGAAAGAAACTGGAAACCAAAGTCAGGCTGATGGCTCCCTACAAAGCAGCCCCTGGGGAGAGGTGCACAAGGTGACCTTCTCACTGAGAACCCCAGAGCTCAGCCTCACCCCAGATGACAACAATGCTGGTGATTCCTAACAAATGTTGCTGAATACAAGAAAACTATCCAGGTCACTGCTAATGAGAAGCCAGAAGAACATCTTGCCACTTAGCTACAGAAGGTTTACCTAATAAATCTTGCAGATCGAACACAACCAAAGACCAGGAGGTTACAGGGGGAAAAACAAACAAAAAACACTGAGAAAATTCCACATTGTCACCTCCATACTTTCAAAACAGAAAGTACAGCCCACGTGGTTTTTTTAATCACTGCTAACAGGAAATGATAAAGTTATAAGTAAAAATAAAACAAACAAACAAAACCTAATATTTCCTTCTGAATAGTTTAATTGTAATATATGGCCATTTATACTGCTAAGGAAACTCCTCTTTTTTACCTTGATTTAGCTTTATTGATCTAATTTTAATCAAGGCAAGGGTATAGCAAAGTCTGGCAGGTCAGCAACCCAATGAAATGGGAAAACAAAAGAAAAACACTCTAGCTTAGCGAATGGACTGGTAACGAAGGAACGATCGCGGCCACGTAAAAAGGCGTTGGAGAAACCCAATCTGTGTCTTTGGTCTTTTATTGCAGCACACTCTATTTCCTTAAAGGCAGAAACTGTCTTTTGCAAGATGGGGTGCTATGCAGCATACCTAAACCACAAATACTCGCACTTTGGTTAGAATTAAGTATGGAAACAATACCATTATGTAGGATATCCACTATCATAGTGAGAATTGCAAAAACCCCTTAATTTAGCTGTAAATTTTTTTAGTTATTGTTTCACACTAGTTCTGAACTAAGATTTAATCAGATGGGGATACCCTCAAGTGTATACATGTATAATTAAAAGGGTTTACCAATCGATTTGAATGTAACTAAGGGTTATGTTTAAGCTTCTTAACTAAGTCATACTTTGGTACTCAACTGCTTTGAAACTTGCCGAACTTGATGCTCAGCACATTTTGATGTGAAATTTTGGTCCTGGTCCTCATTGTCGGTTTGGTACTCGATGCACAAGCTAGAACTCGTCGGTGTCGATTGCCTCGTGACTCTGCCCTTTCCAGGCGAAACCAGGGGTCACACATTGTCACACAGCAGCTCTTGCCCTGTGCACATCCCCCTGCAGTCTTAGCTTCTGTGGTCATTGTGTGTGTTTTTGGGTTGGGAAATGCATTACATTTATTCACATTACTCCTTTCAGGAAAAATTTGGTTTGATGCTCCTCGTTTTTGGTACTCGCTGTGCCTCCCGGAACCAATTAGCAGTGAGTATGGAGGTGCCACTGTACTGACAACTGACAGAAGGACAAATCCACCTTTAACAATGCATCACCCCGGGGGGTTTTCTTGGTGGCAATGCACTAACCTAACTCGGAGAACCCAGCAGAGCCGGAGAGAGAGACAAAGGGACGGACTGCTGGGAAGCGAGGGTCTGAGCCAGTGAGAAGTCATTCTGGGTTAAATTACATTTAAAAAAAAGGAAAACACCATCATGTGCCAGTTGCTGGAAAATATTGTGCCTGTTCTCAGAAGAGAAAAAATTCAAAGGAGGAGCCTGAAATACAGACCATTACGTTACAGGACTGGGAAATGCCGGGGGTGCCAAAAAAATGTGTACACATTTTAAGAGATGTTATCTATGTATTACTTTTCAAAGTTGGATTGAATTACGGTAGCAATGTGTAGTATAATGTTTGCTCAAAAGATGGCTTTAATCAAATGAATGCTAGTGTCACCAGTCAAAACAAATGGCAGAAGCACCTCTGTCGTTTGAGGAGCGCAAGACCATCTGCCAGGACAATGGACAGGACAAAGAGCTGCAGCTGAGTTTCCCCCACGTTCCCCTGACTTCCACCTGTGAGGGACCTTAAAGGATGTGGTGTACGAAAGAAAATCGGCTACGTCGGCGGTGCTTCGGGAGCCAGCATGTGCAGTGATACACGTGGACACTTGGTCAACGGTGCTCAAGCAGTAGTTCTCCGTAATCAGAAGTCACCTCTTGTAATTGCAGAAGTCAAACATGACTGGTATTCATCTTTTGTTATTGGTATACACTGAGTATTGTAACTTTAATACAGTTTTTTCCTTTCTTAAAATGTGTGTACATTTTTTGGGCACCGTCTGTATATACACGGAGCTGGACGAACAGCAGAGAGACCAAGTGCCCAAACTCCTGAAAAGGTCAGCTATGCTTCATGAGGAGATGGTATTTTAGCTATGTCTTAAAGATGACCAATTGCTACAAAGATGTGCAAAAATACATCTTCCATTTGGGGAAGAAGAAGTCGGCAGCTGAAACTAAGGAAAAGAAATGGGGGAAAAGATAGAAGAAAAAGGACATCAAAGACGCAGTTTTAAGAAGATACGATGACAGAGTCGGCACGTTCAAAGCTGTCAGAGTAAGGACTGAAATGCGCCCCCTAGAGGTGGCAATCACTTTGGCAAGGGCTGCTTTCAACAGATTTTAGTGGGTTGAGCAGCTGATAAAAATGAAGGTGACCAGTGTACACGAATCTTCCAGGAAAGACTGGTAGGCAAAAGAAGTATTTAAGTCAAGGGAAGACTGGATTTTATTCTAAAAGCAAGTAAATAAGTGAAAAATCAGTATTATCGAACGGTTTAATAAATTAAAGGTAGAGGAAGGGAAAGAAGGTTTGACATAATGTTTGTCACTATCGGAAGATCTGATTATGAATGATTCATAAATATTCTACTTCCTGACCTGCTAATTATAAACTGTATGATCTAAGAACTATGCATTTATCTCCGACAGGAACTTCAACTTATTCATCTCTGTAGCCCCCAGCACCTAGTATTAAATCTGACATATGGTGCACGCTCAATTAATGTTTGTTGAATAAAATTACTTAATCTCTCTGGGCTTCAATTTCTTCCTCTGTTTAAAAAAAAAAATGCCTGGATCTAAATGATGGTCCTTCTAGCTCTAAATGCCCATCAGTCTGTAAATGTGACATAAAATGGGTCAATTCCCTATGACTCCTTGAAAATGTGCCACATTTTAACATTCACATTCAAGCTAGGGCACTGGGAACATCAAAGAGGCACCCACTCATCCAATAAGGAGACTACACGGTATTCTTGAGAGCATCCTTTGAGGTGGAAATATCTTCATTAAATCAGGTCACAGAAGGAAACAGAAGACAGATCTCTTCAGAAAATGTTTTGATGAGTGTAATTCTTTTGCCCTCCCCCCTCCAACTCAATTGTCAGTCTGCAAGGATATGGGCACTACTTGGACACCTTAAAAATGTAAAAGGAACCTTTAAAATTCATTTTTAAAAATTCAAAGGCAATAAATCTGCAATGGTGTAAATGTCTAATGTCTTGTAGGCCTAAGCTGTTTAAGTTTTAATCCAAATTGGGAGCTAGGGAGGCAGGAATGGGAAGAACAGAGAAAAGAAACCGAGAGCCAAATTTCAAAAGTAGACACGAAAACAACACTAATCAACAGTTTCTCAAAGCACTGCAATGAATCAACAATTTCCATTATCAAGAAAGCCACATGCCCTTAAAAATCAGAAGGTGACTATGTCCAATGTTACCGTGGAAAACTAGAAATGCCAGGTGGAAAGAACCAGACTCTGATGAGGTGACAACAGGAAAATGTGGCAGACCCCAGCCCACCGCCACCTACAACCCTAGTGCCTCTACAGACCCCTTCAATCTGTCTGGCCTGTTCTAAACATTTAACTTGAAAAATCAGAATTTAAGTATAAAATAATAGAACCCCATCCACACGAATTTCTGAACAGGTAGGACAGATAAATTAATCTGGCTGAACCTACAGGATGTAGTTAAATTGCAAGTTTTAGCCATGAATTTTCTTCCCTGGGATCATTTTCAAAGAACACAGAATAAATCCCTAAATGGTGATGTGTTCATACTTGGTAAATTATAACATTTTTGTCCTGTTTATTTTCTATACTGATCCACAAACATTTTGTTGATCAATCCAAAATGCAATCAAGTAGCACTGTTGAAAATTTATAGCAGGAAAAAAAAACTGAAAAACTATCATGATTATTTGTCATTAAAAATTCTTCTGTCTCCACAGGAACTATGCACAGCGGAGGCAGGGGCGAAGGAAACAGGGATGGCTCTGCTTCTTTTTCGTCCCATTTTTTCCAGCAGCTGTATACAGGGTTCAGGGACAACACATCATCCCTCCTCACTCCACACCGAGGTCGTAACTTAAGAATTATGAGTGGCAGGGGCAGCAGTGAGTAGAATGTTCCAATGAGCAGATGGATGCATGACAATGATGGGGAGCTAAGGCCCGTAGCAGAGGCACCCTCACAGAGTTAGGGTGGGGAAATAGGCAAATATGCAAATCTGGGCTTACCATAAAGGGACTTCTTATTCAGACAACCCATATGGGTTATGTATAAAATATCATACCCATTGAATCATTCCAAAATTCCTCGTACTTTTAACTCATATGCTCACACTTTTCTAAGAAAAAATAAACAAGCTGCTAAGAAACCTACAGCACAGGATGAAAGTATAATAAAACCAAACACAGATCAAAGGAAAAGCAGGAAGGAAAGAGGTCCACAGACCGTGTACTGAGGAGGGGGCTGTTACCCCCAGCCCAGATCTCCATGTTTAACTCTTGCCCAAGCCCCACTCTCACAAACCAGAGGGAGGTACAGTGCACCAAGGGTAGATGGAGAAATTGTTCCAAATGGGATTTTAAGTGAGTCATGCTCAGTAACCCAGCCGATTTCATTTACTTAGCTAACTGAACACTGTACGTAATTTATCCAAGGAGCCATTAAGAAGACATTGCATATTCTTAAAAATCATGATCAATTTGAAATAAAATTCAACATCAAACAATATGGGTGTGAAACAGACCATCCTTTCCAGCTGCAGGTCTACCAAATTTAGCCTCAAAATTTTAAGTCGTAATGTAGCAAAACGTTGGGCCTTAAAATGTAACGAAACAGGTGGATAACCTTCGAGAAGGAAAAAACAAATGATGTCAACAGATCACATAAAACTGGTGTGTCCCGGGCTTCAGGCAGCGGCCTGAAAATGTCCCTCTCGTTTTTGTATCTTTCCTGACGTAAGTAGATCTGAAGGTAGAAAGCAAAATTGTTTTATTTTCTTCTGTACATGCTTAGAAAGCAAAAGGCACAGGACGGTCCCCAGACGACATAACGTGCCGTCTAGCCGGGGCTATTAAGGCAGCCAGGCTTCTGCAATCTCCGTACCAGTACAACTTAAACTCAATGATCTGTGCCAAGAGTCAGATAATAGAAAAATTTAAGTATCCAATACATATTGTGCTTAAACACTATCCTGTCAGCCACCATTAAATACCATTCTGCTGGCCTGCAGAATTGGTGTTTCATATTGAGGAAGTACACAATGGATAACTCTGGGAAAGCGTTCAAGGCTTTGGATACACATTTGAGGTTTTGCAAATAAACATTAAAAATCAATTCAACAGCGAAGATGCTAACCAAATTTCATGACTATCAAACATCCAGCAATTACAGTCACCCAGAAAGATATTGAATTGTTAAATTACTTTCAGGCCAAAGGCTTAGATGGCTCGAGTTCCCCAATGGCCACCACGGATGATATTTCTTAAAGAATGCCATCTCATCTCTAATAAACTTGTATAAAGAATTTTCTTTCTTTCCTCTTTGAATAGCATGCATCAGAACTCATAAGATGAATCAATACCTTTTCTGTCTCTGTGTCATGGGGAATCCACTCCCTAAACTCCAGGAGTCATTAAACAATCTTAGAGAAAGGCCCCCAGTCTCACCCTCCGTCCTGTGCAGTCCATCTCCTGACTGATTTCTGCTATGACTAACCCTTCCTGCTTCCACCGGTCAGTGAACAGCCCTGCCTGCAAGCCTGCGCCCTCTCTGGTGCCCGGCTTGCTTCTGCCCCTACGGCTCGCACACCGCTCGCACCGGTCTGTAAAAACTGCCCTCCGGGTACCCTTCCCGTCCGTGAACGGGGCCGTCTCTTTTCCTCCTTCGTTCACGCCCTCACATTCCCAGCCTCTCTGCCAAGTTCACCACTACACAAGAGGTTCAAAGACACAGGTCTGTGAACCCGGGCCAGCCCGCAGTGATGATGTCCCCAACGTCCACAAAACGAGAAAAGGGAGAATGAAGTGACGAGCCTGGGCTTGAAGAAACTGACTAAGTTATTGCAGACTGAGGGCCTGTCCGTTATTCCTAAATTATACATGTACGAATACATATTTAACTTGGGGGAATTAGACGCTCATTCTTCTAAGAAATAATGATACCAGTCAGAAGTAGGAGAGGCACTTTTCTCAAGTTTTCAAACCTGAAGGATGAGTTCGTTTTCCAGGGGGAGAACAAGGGAGAAGCCACCGGAAAGAATGGCGCGTGCAGACAGGAGGGAATGCTGGACAGGCGGCCAGGGACAGCTTGCCAAGGGCCTGCTGCTGTCTTCCAGGCAGAGACGTTAACCCGTGGGATAGGGAAACGAAGGAAACTTTCTGGGAAGGGGAGTGACATGATTAGAATTTGACCAAGCCCAAACAAACAGCAGTCTGAAATGACAGATTGGAGAAAGTGACATTTGAAATACGGAGCCAACACCTCGTGCAATAAATGAGACAAAGGACGGAAGCTTCAACATGGGGGATGAGGGGGTGGTGGTGGAAGGGTTCTGAGATAATATTCTGAAGTTAAAATCAGTTTGATAAAGCACCGGAGCCACCACAAATGACCTACATTTTTTGAACTTTGTTTTCATGTACCTAAGAATACCCATCTAAATCTAGTTGCACTGAGCTATAACATGAAAAAAAAAAAAAGCCACAACATATCTAAGAACCCAAAGGTTTCCATTTAACATGTTTCCATATCAGCACAACAAAAACATCAAAATAAAGTAACTGGTGTATGTTCCCACCTTAATGAAATTAATTACCCAAACCCAAACTACAGTATTTTATAATATAACTAAAGTCACAACCAAACCAGAGAAAGTTTCAGAAGTCTTCAAGGAAGAGCATAAATAACATCTGGGTACAGTAGGTGCTCAATAAACACTTTAGGACAGATGAGAACTCTATCTCAAGAAACGTCACCTGAAGGAAAAGGGTAATGAGAAACTTGGGCTAAGTCCAGATGGTCCCCAACTTACACAGATTGACTTAGAATTTCTCAAATTGACAATGGTGAAAGCTATGTGCACTCTGTCAAAACTGTACTTCAAATTTTGATCTTTTCCCAGGCCAGCAGTATGTAATACGATGTTCTAGTGATGCTGGCCCCGATACTCGTAATACGCTTTGTGTTAGCTGGTTTTGCCCAACTGTAGGCTAATGTAAATATTCTGTACATATTTAAGGTAGGCTAGGCTGAGCTATGATGCTCAGTAGGTTAGGTGTATTAAATGCATTTTCAACTAACAATATTTTCAACTTACGATGGGTTTATCAGGGCCTAACTCCATCATCGCAAGTCAAGGAGCATCTACCTATACAGTTGCTCCAAGAGTCCCCAGAACATGCAAGTGTGCTTGGCCCATCAACATCCCCTTTGGTTTTGGCAACCTTAATTATCAATGTGGTAAAGAACATCCAAACTCTCTAAAAATAATTACACACAATGAAAGCTAAAAATGGAAGGAAAGCTATCTCCCTGTAAGGCCGAGCAAACTGTGCTATATCACAAAGCTGCTGTTAGTCTGTTGACACAAATACTCATCCGAGCAAAATGAGAACTGCAGCATTCTGCTAATCACTTCTGCTGACCAGTATCTTGTCAATCACTTGGGAGAGGAAGCCTGTTCCTCTGGGCAAACATTGTTCATATCTAACTAGGCTTCAAAAATCTAAAAAGGCTGAAGTAGATAGAGTAAGGATATTACAGAGGTCAGGTAACAGCTGTCAGACTTCCTTCGGTAATAGCGGGCACAATCTGGTTCAACGTCTGCTGGGAACAGAAAGCCTAGCTCTTCACAGACAAGTGGAAAAGGGTGTCATGCTGCAAAGTGACTTGTGCACACCTCAGCAAGTGAAGTGATGACTACCCTTAGAGGGGAATATGAGGTCTGACAAGTTTGTGAACTTGCCACCGTGCACTCACGTTGGAGCACTGTACAGACAGCTCGGTAAGGTGTTGTAACCTTGGTGTATGTGTGTCTCACAGCTGTGTTTGTGTTGACATGTGGTGGCATCTTGCTGAGTGGCGTTCATCACTGTTGTCGCATGTTTTTGTGTGCTGTTGTGAGAATGTCGGAGCTTGAATCAGAGAACAAACACTAAATTTCTTGTTAAACTTGGCAAGAGTGGAAGTAAAATCAGAGACATGTTAGTTCAAGTTAATGGGGACAATGTCATGAAGAAAACAGCATGTACATATATGGATTAAACATTTTTCTGAGGGGAGAGAAAGAGTCACTAATGAAGAGAGATTAGGGCAGCCAGTAATGAGCAGAACTGATAAAAATATTGCAAAAATTAATTGAATTGTGCATTAAAATCATCAGCTGACCATGAGAAGCACAGCAGACCAAGTAAACATAGACAGAGAAACAGGAAAATCTTAACTGAAAATCTTGGCATGAGAAAGGTGTGTGCAAAAATGGTCCCGAAAGAGCTCACAGATGAACAAAAGCAAAGGAAGAGTCGAAGTTTGCCAAGACCTTTTGGAGAGGCAGGATAATGTTTTGGGCCATGTTATCACTGGTGATGAAACGTGGGTGTGCCATTATGACCCTGAAACTAAGTATCAAAGTGCACAATGGAAGTCAGTCAAGTCTCCAAAATCAAAAAAGTTCCGTAAGTTCAATCAGGAGTCAAAACAATGTTGCTAACCATTTTTGATATCAAAAGGATTGTTCATTATGAATTTGTACCAACTGGACAAACAGTCAACCAAGGTTACTATTTGGAAGTGCTGAAAAGGCTGCGTGAAAAAGTTAGATGAAAACGACCTGAATTTTTCACCAACAACTCCTGGCCCTTGCATCACGACAGTGCACCAGCTCACACGGCACTGTCTGTGAGGGAGGTTTTAGCCAGCACACAAATAACTGTATTGGAACACCCTCCCTGCTCACCTGATCTGGCCCCCAATGACTTTTTTCTTTACCCAAAAGATAACGGAAATATTGAAATGAAGACATTTTGATGACATTCAGGACATCAAGGGTAATACGAAGACAGCTGTGACGGCCATCCTAGAAAGAGTTCCGAAATTGCTTTGAAGTGGGGATGAGGTGCTGGTGTTGGTGCATAGCTTCCCAAGGGGAGAACTTCGAAGGTGACCACAGTGATATTCAGCAGTGAGGGATGTAGCACTTTTTCTAGGATGAGTTTGAGAACTTAATTGTCAGACACTGTATAACCAGAACTTTCTTCCTGAAATTTTTAAGAGCAGACAATTAGCATATCTTGGCTGAATTAAAGAGGAAATCACTGGTCACACACATGATTCTACTACCTCAGTGATCTCTTCCCTACTGAACAAAAGGAAAGCCTGCAGTCAAGAAGAGGAAGATAATGCCTCATCTGCTGGGCAGCTCTACTTCTGGGCATGTCCACAGCAAATAAATAAATGGCACTTCAAAGTCTCAGTCCAGGCCACTGACCTGGTTGCTGGCTGTTTTCAGAGGTGGGACAGACATTGCCCCCACAGCTACACAGAAGGGGCAGTAGTGCCAGCGTGTACAGCCCACAATCACACACAGAGGTCTGCAGACCCGGTTTGCAGCAAATCAGTGTTTTGAGCAGGGCTTTAGTTACTTTTTCTAGCTTCCACACAATGTTCAAGACCTAATAGGCTGATTGAATTATGACTCTCTTCCCCAATTAAGAATCATTACTTTGTATAGTAGCCAAGTTAAGTTCTACTTTCAGCAAAGTAACCCATATCTGCCCCCAAAGGATTGTAACCTACGAGGTATGAAAATTAAGTTCGCGAACTCATCCTAGAGAAAGTGCAACATGCCTTGCCACGTTGTTTGTACGGTGCTGCCGACGTAAGCACATGGTGGCAAGTTTGCGGACTTAATTGTCAGGCCTCGTAGGACAGAATGAGGTTTAAATAGCAAAATAAGCTCTCTCAGTGATTTAAAAGTGACTTAACCTCAAAGGAAATGTGCATCTCATCTGAAGACCAGTATCTTCTCAGGAACTCTTTCTGGGATGGCCATCAAAGCTGTCTTCATATTACCCTCGATGTCCTGAATGTCATCAAAATGTCTTCCTTTCAATATTTCCTTATTTTTTAGGTAAAGAAAAAAGTCACTGGGGCAAGAGAGTGCTGGCCAATGTCAGAATGTGGGATCCCAGGACAGCTTTCTCCTACACATGTCTCAAAGAAACCTCTCTCCTGATTAAGATCTTAAATTAACTTCCCTTTTCCACTGCAGAAGAATCAAACCTCAAGGGTAATCATCCTCAATGACCAAGGGGGTCAGGCTGTTTTGAGTTAAATCTCCCTGGAGAGAGGCAACCATGCAACAAGAAATCCAATAGGTAAAGAAGGTACTGGAGTTAGAACAGGTACTGAGGGCCCTACCAGGCGGGGCATGAAACTGTGCTCTGCCTCGGCCTTGAGTAGGATCATAATGACAGTGGCTCGATCCCAAAGACGCCTGAAAGGAGCTAGCTGGCCACTGGTTACAGAAGATGACCGGTATATAACCCAGGTACAAGTGTCCTGGGAACTTGACCTAAGTTGAAAAAGAGAGTGTGGACTGGGTTCTGCAAATTACTTCCTAATTTCAGTGTCTTGGGTTCCCCCTCCATGAAATGATGATAGTGAATAATCCAGGTAACCATTCTCTTGTATTTTGTGTGATTCCATCTGGAATAGCTTCCTTATTATTGGAATGACATTTAAGTGTGACTGCTTTTACATCACTTATGAATAAGACAAGGGAAAGCTCTATCAAATACACATAAGCGTCTGGCTAATTTGTCTAAGGTTAGCCGAAACTCGTTCCTGTGCTTAATGAGTAGGACCTAGAAATCAAACCATGAAATAAGGTCTGGACCCTGATTTCCATTCCAAATGAAAAATCAAAAGAGTAAAAAAAGTTTTCTTCTTCCTTTCTTAATTCCTAAGGAGCCCAAATTACTGCTATTATCTGTGCTCCCACAACTTGGCATAAGTAGATTGAGTGACAATTATAAAGGGAATTCAGTATCATGGGCAAGAAACCAGTTCCCATTCTTCTTGATAAAGTCTCCAGTTCAATTACTATAAATCAATTAGTATAATGAAGAAGGGGGAAAGGCAGGGTCATTGTCATATGGTGTAGGCAAGCTGCCTCACTTGTAATGAATGTATTTTTAAAAAATCAGTTCAAATGCATTATTCCTATGATGAATTATTCACTGTAGAATCATAGAATCCCAGGTTGTGTGGGTTGGGTGGGAACTTAAAAGTCCATGTCCAGCCTCCCGTGTACTGTGAAATCCCCTCCACAACATCCCTACCCCATGGTTATTCAGCCCATGTGCCAATGTCATCAATGAAAGAAAGCTGCAACCTCCCAGGGCAGCTCCCTCTCTCACTAAACGCCTTTCTTAGAAAGTTCTTTTCTCATATTAAGCTGAAATATGTTTCCCTACAACCGGTGCTTTTACTCTTTGATGTCCAACAGAACAAACCCAGTAAACGTTCTCACTGATAGGCAGTATTTCACTGTCTCTGCCTTGCAGCCCAAAACATGGGTCATAAAATGTGAGTTTTCTGCAGCTCAGTGGGAATCTAAATGCGGCCAGAATCATAAAGAACTCTCGGGCAACTTGGGCTACTAAATCTCAGTGCACACTAAACCTGATCTTCGTGAACTAGACTGCCTGCTGCTCTGACCTTCTAAAAGGACCAAACTGGGTAAAAAGAGATCTAAAGCTAGTGATTCCTCCTTCTCATTGTCTAATCTTCCAGTTCAGTTAAGGCACTGAAACCATCCTAGCCAAAGAGACAAGATTAATGGTCTTATAATGATTAGTGAGTTAAACGCTAAACAAAACAAAGAACACTGGGCCAGGCCTTCATTATGTCAAGAAGCAAAATGACAAGGAAGCCAGCTCTGAAGAGGCAGGTGATCCTAAATACCAATTTGAGACATCCAAGAACACAGAACGACAACAATGCTGACATTATTTCCATTGGGGTCCATACTGTTGCCTTGGACAAGTTAGTCTCACTGGGCCCCACGTGAAACCTGTAGTATCAGAAGACTGGACCCACACACTTTAAAAGACTAAAAGTTGTGATACTCCATTACTGGAACTTGTGAAAGGAATTCCGACTCAGGTACTCATCCTACTGCTTCCCCCAAAGAATATGATCCTACTCGCTGTTAGATGCAGTGATCTTCTTATCTCCTTATTGTTTCACAGCTTGGCTAGATTTCACCTGCAGAAGCTACCACACTTCAGTCAGTGTGATCTGAGAGTAACCACAGAACAGAAACCAAAACTACTAGGAAATGGTCCAGCCCCTTTACTGGGGATTTTGAAGTGCATTACGTGCCGCTGAGTCAGCTCAGACTCCTGGTGACCCTACAAATGAGTGATGTTCACAATGGCCCGTCTTCAACGGCCCTGCGCAGCTCCTGTAGATCATGTCTACGGCTTCTTTTATGGGTCACTGCATCTCAGATTTGGCCCTCCTCTTTTCCTGCTGCCTTCTATGTTTCCCAGCATTATGCTCTTTTCCAAAAATGCCTGCTCTCTCTCATGATGTGCCCAAAGTAGGACAGCTTCAGTTTTGTCATTTTTGCCTCCAGCGATGCTTCAGGTTTTATTTGCTCAGGGACTCACTTGTTCCTCTTTCTGGGGGTCCAGGGTACCCACAAAGAAGTCTCAATCAAAACCATATTTCAAACGAATCCACTCTCCCCCTCGCAGCCTGCGTCCATACACGGTAACTGGAACACAAGGGTGTGATGGTCTCCAGTGGATCGTCTATGCTCTCGATGAGCTTCCCATTGCTTCCTCCTCGAGTCTCAGCTTTCTCTTGATCTGCTGGCTGCAGTTTCCATTGGAATTGATGACGAATCATGATAATCAAAATCTTACCTTATAATTTCGACATCTTTGTTGTCTATTTCTTCTGTAATTAGATGATTTTTGTCTTCTCAATGTTCAAATGCAGTCCTGCTTTGGCACTTTCTTCTTTCACTTTCATCAGAAGGCCTTTCAAATCATTGCTACATTCTGCCAATAAAATGGTACCTTCAGCATATCTAAGTTACTGGTAGTTCTCCACTCCTCCTTCCTCTCTGAGTCTAGCACACGTTTTCGTATGATGTGTTCTGCATACAGATTAAACAAACAGGATAAAGAGCACCCTGTCTGACACCTTTGCCTACCGGAAACCACTGTCCCTCCCCACATGCTGTCCTTGCAGTGGCTTCGTGTCTGCAATACAGGTTACACATCAGAACAACCAAGCACTGAGGCATGCTCATTTCTTTCAGAGCAACCCATAGCTTTTCATGACGCTCAGTCACAGGCTTTACTGTAGTCTATAAAACATAGACTAACCTTCCTTCGAAATTCTCTGGAGCACTCCAGTATCCAACTGTCTGCTACTAGATCTTGAGCACCTCTTCCTAGCATGTTCAGGTAACTACCAGCAATTCCTGACCTGCCACTGCTCAAAAGCAGGAGCTCAAACCCAAGTACTCGTGACCCGCAGGGAACCACGCTGCGTAAACTGCGGATACAAGAATAAACAAACGGGAAATTTACCTTCACGGGAGCTAAAAGTCAAGGAACAGAAATGAGCCACAAGCCTACAATGCAGAATAGAAACCAGTGTCATAAAACAACATGTGGATAAAGTGTTAGGGCAGCTCATCGGGAGAGATGCTTCTGACACACAGGACTGACGAAGCTGCATGGAGATGGTCCTATGTGTCTGAACACTGAATGGTGGGTAACACTTACACACGTACTCATAGGGATAAAGAATAATCCAGGCTGGAGGCAGGTTAGGACAAGTATAAAGAAAGCATGGCCTGTGTATGGAAAGCCACAATCCAAGTGGTCAAAGTTGGGTAGTACTACTCAGTGGGTGCATCACGGCCACCCTGGGCAGGTCAGAGCTTCAGCACATAGCCCAGTCCCATGCAGCACTTCTGCCCCCACCCACACTAAAAATGTCCCTCAGTGACATACAACAAGGAACACTTACGCATCTCCAACCTCCCCTTACCTTAAGAACCACTCTAAAAGCAAACAGGCTATAAAGAATATTACAGCAAGAAAGTCTGGAACCTCAGGGCCACATCACGAGGGACCTTGTATGTCTGGCCCCTTTCTCTAGGAAATGGGAAGCTTTAGAAAAGTGGTAAGGGGAGTGGCAGAATCAGAGGTGTATTTCAGAAAGATTAATCTAGCAGCCACATATAGAAATAGGGGCAGGGGGCAACTGGATATAAGGAGGCCAGGTAGGAGGCTACCACAGTGGCGGTAAAAAGATGTCATCAGGACCAGAACTACTCAAAAGGTGTTCTGTTCAATAGCACACGATCCAAAGCAATTTAAATGACTCCAACAGGCATGTTGTCCCCAGGTTCTATGATTTACTCCAGTGTAATATGTCATTATCATTCATGTCAAAGAAAGAACAGATTTTTTTACATGCTGGCACAGTACCCCCCCATGGTGCAAAGCTGAGCTAAGGAAATGTTGTATGCAAGTACACAGGTGGGTACCTTGCCTCATTACATACAGACTAATTAGGAAGCACATTATTTGTTAAGGTATTAGCATAACACACCAACTTAAAATGACACTTGAGTATAGTCCATTCATTCCTAAGCAGGGATATGTGCTGGGCTATTCAGGGGTACACAAAAATATTCAGTATTAGAGGAAGGAAAAAAAAAACACAAAGTGAAAACAATGCAAAAGGTTAATTGTGTAACAATAAATGTTAACTTTGGATCACTGTTAATGGAGACACTTCAAAATCAGATCACATTAGCGGATGATGACTGGTGAGAGTGTGGAATTAAACCCTTCCCCCAAACTGCTCTTCTACCAATCATTACACACAGTTTCATTTGTGAAGTTTCTAGAACTTCCTCAAACATATAAATACATCTGTAGCCAGACTGTTTAATCAGTTTAAGTTACTGACTGAGTAAAAGTGTGCTTTCTTTAATCATGATTCTTTTCCAGTCGTTTCTTTTATTTACTGTTTAATACAGTTTTGGTTATTACTGGCAGTGATTTTTACGCATGTCAGTTATGGATCAGTGGTTGAAAACAGGAATGGTTAAAAAAAACTTGATGTGGATTATAACCTGTCACCAAGTACGTCTCAACACGTGTCCACAGCTACAAGTACACCCACACCAGGAGACAGTAAAAAGGTGCGAGTCTCAGATACTACATACACATAAGAAAAGGAAATATCCTGAAGCGTCTATTAAATATGGGTTTTCTTTGGTAAGGGATCATGGCTGTCCTAAGCCTTTGTGTGTTGCATGTGGGGAAATATTATCCAATGGTTGCATGAAACCCTCTCTACTCATGTGATACTTAGAAAGGAAACATCTTATATTTCAAAACAAAGAAATACATTATTATATTTTCAGGGCTTAGAAACGCATCCAACTGTTACTTCATACATGATGTCAAGAAAGACAGACCATGAGACTACAGATGAGGCTTTGTACCGTATTGCTTATCGCAGAGCTACCTGTGCTAAAAGCCACGGCACAGCTGAAGATTTCATTTCTCCTTGTATTAAGGAGACCATGTTTTGTATGTCTGGGGAAGACCCTCTCCACAAAATCCACACTATCTCTTTTGTAAAAAACACAATGTCTTGACGAATTCAGGAAATGTCTGACGACGTTGAAGCTGTAGTAGATAGAATTAGAGAAAGTAAATTCTTTCCCATCCAGGTCAATGAAAGTGTAGACTTGCTGATTTATCTATGTTGCTGTCATCACAAGTTACTTGGTGGAAAATGAAACTGAGGAAAACCCGTTGCTTTGTTACCCACGGAGTGGACCACAGGTGAAGAGATTTTTAATGCAGTCCACGGTCATTTCATTGAAAAGGGCGTTAGTTGGTTGAATCGTTGTGGTGTGTGCACTGACGGAGGCAAGCCTACGTCAGGTGTTTTGTAGGCTCACATGGCCAAATTAAAGAAGTAGTAGCTCCCCATGTACCATGGAGTCACTGCTGCATTCACAGTCTGGCATCCAAGCCTCTTCCTAGTGAACCCAAAGATGTTCTTGGCGAGACTGTAAAAGTTGTAATTTTTATTAAGTCACAACCACGAAACTCCAGGTTGTCTAAATTGCTGTGTGAAGAAATAAACAGCATTCACAGCACATCCCTTTTGCAAATGAAGGTAAGTAAGGTGGCTAACTTGTGGCAAAGTACTTACACAGATATTTGAACTTAGACATGAAGTCCAGGTATTTATTTGAAGACTGTCATTTCCCTCTTGCTCCAAAGTTTCAGGACAGTGATTAGCTTCAAAGTCTTACATATTTATCAGGTATTTTTCTAGAAATAAACAAACTTAACTTGGGACATCAAAATAGCCCAATCGCTATATTCAAAGTAACCTACAAAAATGAGTCAATGATTTAAAAAAACTGGACTTTTGGAAAGCGTGTATTGAAAGAGGTCAGCAGCCTGAAGTGTTTGAAAGTGCACAGCTTCTTATCTGAGGATGACTTTCAACTATCCCAAAGCATGAAAGAGAATGTTGTAAGTCACCTGCAAGTTCTTAAAGTGTCCTTTTATAAGTACTTCTCGCAACATTGAGAAGAAAACAACTGGACTGTACAGCCTTTCAATAAAGAATTCTTCAAAGAAGCTAAAGTATCAATCAATGAAAGAGCAGTTAATCAAACTTTCAACCAACTCTTCTTTAAATTCTGATTTTAAAAGAAAGCATTTTAGTACCTTCTGGGTAGATGACAGTGAGGAATACAAACAGCTCAGTGAGAAGGCACTCAAATACCTCTCGCTATTTACTATACTGAAGTAGTAGAGAGAGCTTTTTCTTCTTACACCTTAATAAAAAGTAAGTACTGCACAAGCGTAAGGCAAGTCTGGATTCAGAACTGTACGTTGCATCTTTTGAGCCTGATTTCAAGAAACTCAGTGCATCAAAGCAAGCTCAAGGATCTCACTAACAATGTTTCAATTGGCTAGTGATCTGCATAACAATTACAGACTTCTCAGATAACACAAATAAATATCATTAATAATAAATAAAAAGTTTGTTCAATACTTAATCACTATCAATATTTAACTGTTATGAACACTGTAAAATTAAACCTGTGGTTTGTACTTTTTAGCACAGTAACTTTTCTTTCCTAACTTTTTACCTAATTTTCATGGTTTCACATTAAAATAGGCACTGAATATAAGTGTCATTATTTAAAAACAGCTGTTTTAAAAACAAGGGGTACAATTTGGGCTTAAAAGGGTACACAGTGGGAAAAGGTTGGGAACCACAGGTATAGGCCATTCAAAATGAAAGCCAAGAACATTACCTCTAAGTATTTCAACAGAAAAACACCCCATCAGACCCGAGGGAAGTGCTCTCAGCTACGGGAGGTGGATGGACAGAAAAATGAACAGCCGGAAGCTCTTTTTAGGCACCTTCTTATTTGGGGATCCAAAGTGGGTATGAGCTACTAAATAAGCTTAATTGACAACAATAATTATTAAGAAACTATATAATATTTGAATGCCTAATAAGCATAGGCAATATGGGAGACTCAATATTCACAAAAATTAATATTTCAACAATATCATCCATCACTTTACAGATAAGGACCAGAACTCAACGATGTGAAATGTCCCCTCTGAGGCTAGTCACTTATGAAGTCACAGAAAGAGACCTGAAAGCCAGGTCAACCTGACTGCAAACTCTCCGCTCCCTAAAGCGCTCAATTCAGAAACGACTGTAACAATGACAAGGCACATGGTTTTCAGACACACGTAAATGGGGCTGGACTGGCAAGAGGGTGGGCCGATATGACAGTCAGGGTCAAGAAATCCTATGTGGAGGGAAGGGCAGAATGCAAACTGCTGAGAAAGCCCAACAGAGCCACTAGACTGAGCAGCAGTGGCTGCGAGGACAAGCGGGTGCCATGTTAGCAAGCGCCCTGAGGGTGCAGATAACAGACAACACAAACACGGGGTCCTTCTCCTCTCACTTACGAAATGTATGGAGGCTCATTACGTACTCTGCCACAGTAAAGAATTTCTACGCTGTTGTATAAAAAAATCTCAAAAATCAACCAATTTTCTTTTATGAGCTGACAAATACATTGGGCTTTCCCTTTCAACACCTTGAAATGCATTCTACTCCGGAATACACCATGGTTCCATGGTTTTGAAATCAACAGTGTCACATGCAATCTCATCCACGACAGCAGCCATCCTTTAACTACTGCCCCTTCCCAACTCTGTCCCTGAACACAGACGACCCAGCGAGCAGGAAGAGCAATCAGCCTCGTTGGTGCCACAAAGTCTCCAATCTAGAGTGGCTTCCTCTACCCAATCTTCCCTTAAGCTGAACAACTTTATCAGCTTGTCCTGATGAGGATGGTATTTTGCATATAATGCTGACATGGAAACAACGAAATCATTTTTTCCTATATTCAATCGCTCCTGCCATCTGCAGGCCTCACTTCCTCTTTACAGGGGTTTGTTCCCAGTCACGACAGGGAGGTGAGTAGGCAGGAGGTGCAGTGAGGGTCTTGATCACAAGACAAAGTTGCAACAACTGTGACTTTCCTCTTAAGCTGGCTCACTGGATATGACATCCTAACTTCAGTTATACAATTCACTATTTGTGAACAAGGATGAAAAGGGCCCTAGTGGCTGAAACTTAGGAGGCGAGCATGCAGAAGACTACAGAGAAATGTGTCACAGGAATGTGCTTCCCCTGAACCCACAAAGCCATCACAGCATTCTTAAAATAATCTGTCCCTGGGCAGAAATTTCTGTTCTGGCTGAAGTTAAAAGGAGCCTCATTTGCATAAGCATTAGCCTGGAAAAGTGCACGTCACCAACAGCCTCATTCCCATCACCAACAGCCTCATTCCTGTGGTGTGGCCATACAGGCCTCGAAGCCTGGTTTAAGACATACCTACTGTTCCATACCACACGCCACCCCCATACCTGAAGGTGGAAATGGCACAGCAACTGGAAATGCACACACACAAACTTCATTCACTACACCCATAGACACAGGTGAGACCACACTGGCACATTTTATTTAGCAATTAATAAGCTTTTCATACACTATCGCCAAGAAAGGTCTGAAGACTGAGATTTATTTACTGGATAATAGGAACATTTTCTATAAATCTTCTCGTTTTGCCCAGGAAATGGCATAGTGCATGGTATGGCCACCATGATACAACTCACCAAACACACACTTCTAATTCAAAGCCTTATTGTCACATGTATTTCCCATAGTCTTAAAACAAACAAACAAACAACAAAACCCCACTGAATCTTAAATGAGACAAGAAAACAATTACTATAAATAAACTTCAGTTTTAATACTTGAAACATTAAAAATTACGAAGAAAACTGACAGATCATTTTATTAGAGCAATTTTAAGAGCTATGCCGTGTGTTTAAGGTCAACCCAAACAAGTAATTACTCCTATTCTACCCAGTTTTGCCCTGGAACAACAGGCCAGGAGCCGGTAAGAAAAAGACTTGCCGAGAGTTTGGCCAAAAGCTGTGCAATATAAACTCGTGTGCTGATTAGAAAATGGAGTGAGAAATAAATATGTGTTCATTATATAGACCAGTAAGCTTCTATTATACAGACCAGTAAATTTCTATTAAGCTAATACAGATTATAGTCTAGCAATGTTCAGTTTCCTATGAAAAAAGTTTCAAAGGGAAAGCAAACCGGTACAGGGACATTTAAACCACATCATTCACGCTCAGTGTCTTGTTCGAACTTCCAAGTCAGAGTGTTAAGTAGAGTCCTACCTGCTCCCAGCCATGAAACCCGTGCTGTATGACGACTGAGCACTTTCTCTTCTCCCATTGTTTACCTTGAACAAATGTACAGTTTTCTAGCTATTCATCCTTCTGCTTTATAATTCTACACAACAGTCACAGACTCAAAATGGGGTATAATGTCAACAGAATAAATGTTTTTTCTCTAAAGTTTACTAGTTGCCACTGTTTCGGCCAAGTTCACTAAACTAGCTGTGCCTCAGTTTCTTCATCTGTAACTAGAAAGAACAAATCTCTCAGTCACATACTGTTAGCAGGATTAAATCTGTAACATACAGAGAGAGCCAAAAAAAAAAAAAAAAGTATACCCATTTTAAGAAAGGAAAAAAAACTATTAAAATTGAAATACTATACACCGATAACAAAAGATGAATACAAGTCATGTTTGACTTCTGCAATGACAAGAGGTGCTCAGTGGTTACCATCAGCGTCCTGACACTTCTGATCATGGCAAACTACTGCTTGAGCAACACTGACCAAGGTGTCCACTTGTATCACTGTGCATGTCGTTTCAATTTCTTCCTGAAGTACCGCCAGTGCAGCCGGTTTTCTGTGGTACACCACGTCCTTTAAGGTCTCCCAGAGGTAGATGTCAAGGGGTGTTAAGTCAGGAGAACGTGGGGGAAACTCAACCGCACTCCTCTTGATCCTCCTGTCCATTGTCCTGGCAAATGGCTTTGCGCTCCTCGAATGAAGCGTACCTCCACCATTTTCTCTAACTGTCCTGCCTGTCGCATGGTAACAGTAGCATTCATTTGATTAACGCCATCTTTTGAGCAGAAGTCATACTACATGTCGCTACCATAATTCAATTCAACTTCAAAAAGTAATACACAGATGACATCTCTTAAAATGTATGTACATTTTTTGGGCACCCGTATGTCAAGTACGTAGAAGCAGTGCCTTGTCCCTTGAGAGCCGTCAGCAAATGTTTCTGTTATTCGAACCTAAGCCAATTGTGAGTTCTAAGAAGCAGCACCTAGCAACTATATAAATTAACAATGGAACCAACACTTGGGGGCATTCCAGCCAAATTTTTCACAACTCATGAAGTATCTACCCATGTCCATATTAAAGTCTATTTTCATTTTCAGAAATGATTAAATGTCTACATTAGAAACACAAGTGTTTTGTCACGAGGGAGTTCCTGATGTTCAGAGGGTTTCCAGAATGTCTATATGACTGTTTCAAAGCAGCAGCTTATTGAATGAAAAATCAGGGTTTCAACCAGCAATTTTAAAGGGATGATTTGAGCTGAGCTGGAACGAGTTGGGTTACAAATCACTACTCCACCAAAGAGAGCTGGCTTCTAAAAAGAACTCTGCCTGTTTCACGAGGCACTGCAAAAGCCTTCCAAGTTGCATCACACAATTAAGCATTAAACAAATAAATGAGAGATAGAATGGAGGAAAGATTTAAGAAAGATTCAAGCCCAGTGGTGGAAAGACAGTAATTTATGACATAAAATGATCAATGTTCCAGAATAAAAAAATAAAGTATAACAAAATGTACTAAAATAAAATATCCACAAATAGAATAAGAAATGGTGAAACCCATCTGAAAGCCACAGAAGAAACATACGAATATATAGCCAATACAATAAATCTTCCACTCTAAAAGTAATCAAAGAAGATGAATGGTTTATAGAAAGGGAAATGTGATAAATTACATGAAAAAATGCACATACTTAATAGCCATAATGCATGCAAATGGAAACAACTCTAAGGTTCTATTAATGTAAAACATTAACAAAAATAGTGACAAAACAACATAGATCATGAGTAGAAAAGTTTAAATATTTATGGCTACAATCTGAAAATTAGCTTACATACCCTTTTGACTTAACTCACTTTAAGGATACGGCTCTAAAATAAATAATCCTAAATAGGAAAAAAAATGTACATGTTGAATGCTATTAGGAAAAACGGAAATCTGGAACAGCGTATCAGCATAATGGGAAATATGCGTGTACATATTTAAAACTGAAAGTGCCACAATTCAAGAAAAATGTGTGACTTCCATTTCCAACCAAAATGGAACAAATACCAAATCTACTCTCCTGCTTAAAACAATAGCAAACCCCCAAACAAATTAAAAGTTTCTGAAAGACGGTGTTCAGAATGCTCGATACCAGACAACAAAGGACAGAGGTCCCTAAGAGACAGGACATAACTGCCCTACAGGAGCCCCCAGCTTGCTGCCGTAAGAGTTTCTAGAGCGCAAGCAAGGTCTGGGGAGAGCAAGGTGGCTAGAGTTCATGACGCACAGAACCAAGAAGAGCCTCTGAGGTGCGCAGGGGTTTCCCCTGGGCACACTGATCAGCGTGGGCGTGTGCTGAAGCTCTAGAGCACCCAGGAACAGAGAAAGAATCATGGGAAAGCATCAGAAGGAACAGTGCCTGCCCCTACTATAAAGATCCAACCATTCCAGGGGATTTACCCATGAGACAAAAAAATATATAACCCTACAAAGAGCTGTACACAAATGTTCATAGAAGCTCTATACGCAGACAACCAAAACCAGGAACCCAACAGGGAAATGGATGACCAAACTATGGTATATGCACACAAGGTCAGACAATTAATTTCACGAACCCATCCTGGAAAAGTGCTACGTATCTCATGCTGAGTATCACTACGGTCACCTTCAAAGTACTTTCCTTGGGAAGCTGTGCACCAGTGCCAGCGCCTACTCCACCCTTCAAACAATTTTGGAACTCTTTCTGGAATGGCCATCAGAGCTGTCTGCCGTATCCAAACCTTGCCGAGGTTATGATCCCTTACTGAGTTGTCTGTACAGTGCTGCCAACGTAAACGCACGGTGGCACGTTCGCGAACTTAACTGTCAGATTTTGGGCACAATCACAGCACTTTTGGTCATTCCGGAAAAAGAGTCCCAAAACTGCTTTGCAGGGTGGACTGGGTGCTGGCATCAGTGCATAGCTTCCCAAAATAAGTATTTCAGTATTCTAAGATGAGTTCAAGGAATTAACTGTCTGACCTCACATGGGGGAATACTACTTACCAATAAAAAGGAATGAACTATTGATTCACACTAAACATGAACGAATTGCTAAATAATTATGTTCAGATGAAAGAAGCCAGATTAAAAAGCATACATACGGTATGATCCCATTAGATAAAACTCTAAGAAATGCGAATTCATCTACAGTGACAGAAAGCAAATCCATGGTGGGGAGATGTGTGGGAAGGGAAGAATCCAAGAGATACAGGGGCCCAGGAAGCTTTTAGGGGTAATGAATATGTTCGCTACCTTGATTGCAGCGATGATTTGTTATATAAGTATACACATTTTCATAATCTACCAAATTGTATATTTTAAATATGTGCAGTTTTCCTGCATATCCATTATGCTCCAATAAAGCTCTGTGTAAAAAACAGAAGTAAAGTGGTTGCATGAAGTTTTACGTATTAGAATTCAAAGTCACGTGTATACAGATGTCACAATCATCAGATAATAGCTTGTTAAGGTCTTTGGAGTTTTTACTTAATTGCCTTTTTAAAAAATTTACTCCCACTGAGTTCATTTAATGTAAAGGGTCATTCTTACTCTCTAGAAATAAGAACTGAAAACCAGTTTGCTCGTAATCTTGTGAAAAGGTCACAGAGAAGAAACAGAGACCACACAGCACATAAGATGTCGTTATCTCTGTTCTACATTCATTACTCAACAAGTTTCGGGCGCCAACATGAGGGAATGCAGTTAGCATAACAAGCGGCCTGGACAACAGCTGCTCTGGAGGCGCTGTAAGCAGAGAAACTGGAGAAATGTTTTCGAATTTCACGAGGGCATCAGGCTGCTCCCAGGAGGGAGGCATTAAGGGAAACCTTGTACACAGCAGAGACAACAATGGAAATGAGCCCAGTCTCACAATTTCCAGAAATGCCAGTTCTTTTAAGATTGATTGAAGCATTCAGAGCAACATTTTGAAAATCCAAATTAACATGCCTTGCCAGAACTGACGTTCACTTAAAAACCGTGTGTGGTTTTGTTTTTTAAAAAAGAAAAATCTTCCTTAATTACAAGATGTAAGATGTAAAACGGGCAGGGTGAGGTTGGGGAGTATTAGTTTCCTAGAGCTACCATAAAAACCACCACGAACTGGCAGCTTAACACAACGCAATCTTACTCTCTCACAGAGCAGAGTCCCAAGTCCAAAGTCAAGGTGCTGACAGGGCCCTGTTCCCTCTGAAGGCTCTAGGGAAGAAACCCTCCTGCCTCTTGCTGGTTACTGGTGGTTGCCAGCAATCCTTGGCAGTGCCTGGCTCACAGCTGTGTCACTCCCATCTGTCATCACAGGGCCTATGGGTGTGTCTGTGCCCTACCCTCTTCTTATGAGGACACCAGTCACTGGATTTGGGGCCCAGCCTAATCAGTACGAGCTCTTCTTCACCCGATTACATCTGCAAAGACCCTATTTCCAAACTATGTCATATTCACAGGTACGTGGTGTTGGAACTTGAACATGTATTGTTTGGGGGGACACAATTCAATCCACAATAGAGGACAAATATCTAACGTAGTAAAATTCTCATCGAGGAGGGGGTAATGAGGGAGAGTGAGACTTCAGTTATTGTAGAAGAATTGTTTTTACTTCTATTACTTTTTATTATTATTAGTTTCAGGTGTACAAAACAACATGATGATCAGACATTTACACATCTCACAGAGCGATAACCCCATTAAGTCTGCTACCTGTCTGATACCTTACATAGCTATTATAATGCCAGTGACTATGTTTCATTTTTAAATACACACTTGTGGCCATTTACACATTGACTGAAAAACTTCAAAATGTCTATCAACATGCAAAAATCAGTTACTTTGTTGTTTTCTTTATAATGTTTGTAAGAAATATCCCTGACCATTATTTATTGGTCAAAGGACGTTACAGACAGAGTAAGAATTTTCATTCTCAAATATACTACTTGAATTTGGGGATGGGATGGGGGGCAGGGGCTGAGACACTACTTTTGTAATCAGAAAAGAAAAAAATAAATGAAACTGTTTAAGTCAGAAGTGAATTTGCTTCTAAGAAGGCATTATTTTATTCTCCGAAGCCCTCATTATTATAAACGTGCTTAATGACCTTATGTTAAATGTAATGTGTCTGTACATACACTGATTCACACACATGCACACCACTACTGTTAGGATATACCCTCTCAGTTCAGGGCAAAGTGTCTAATATGTACAACCAAATAAGCTGAGCATAATTCAGAACACAACAAAAATGTGATTCTTATTCCCTATATTTTCAAATGGAAAAAAAAGGTTTCATTGTTAAATAGTGAAATAGACTATTAAATGAAAGTGATTAGACCTATTATATCACTAAGGAAGAAACGGAAGACCAAGACGTGCATTGCCTGAGATTCAAACGACCTCTCAGAGATGGACACGTGACTGAAGGTTCTTTCTGCTATCACACCAACTGGATGAAACAAGTGTCTCTGGTTCGCATGATCTGCTTATCAGACAGTGGCTGGAGATGTCTGTTCAGTATATTACTCAGCAATTTAAGAAATGGAAACTGTGTGTTTCGTAATTTACTTCTAGGCAGCATTTGTAAACAACAGCGTCAAAATGGCCCTCTAACATACCCTTTTTCCATTTGTCAGCATTGTGGCTTTCTTTTTTTAATAAATTCTAATAAGGAGTGAAATATGGTTCACGTTTTAGGAGTGGATCCAGACCTGGTATACACAGACGTCAGATCTAACACAGTCCACTTCTTCCAATCGTAAAAATGACCATATATATTTTAAATGTGGTATAATGTTTCTTTTCCTTACACCTATGTAGATAAAACAAAGAGGCATGTCTCTAGAACTGAGGGCATCAAGCCTACAAGAAAGGTTTTGCAAGCACAGGAGAATATTCTTAAAAAGTGGGTGAGGAAATACTAAACCTCTGTTCACATGGAAAAGGACCGTCCATCTGAGGGATTTGAATCTAATTTTGACAAGTGAGAAAAGACACAGCTTCCGAGTGTCCTCCAGGTCTTAGTCTCTAAGATTCAAGGGTGCAGCCACTGCTCTTCCTTCATCTTGGTGAAGGTAAACAGTATTAAATCTAAATGAGGTTTCGCTGAAATATGGGCTCTGCGCCCCTCCTCTAACGCTCCTCCGCATGATTGTATTTGTGAAGACTATGCCTCCAGTGCATTTAAAAGAGATAGCATCCTTTCCATCCCACACAATTCTCAAATGTTACATAAATTCTGGTGTTAAATAAACTATCCAATGTGAATAAATGCGCCAATGACAAACTGTGAATAACACACCTTTTTAAATAGATGGCCAGGCCAGAACCAAAGGAACGGGAAGTGTTCTAAACCAAACAATTTACAAAGTCGGTAGAGATCGAGACGACACAGTGGGGCTTAGAACCAAACGATGACACATAATGGAGTTATCATATTTAATCAACTCTAAGATTCCACGTGTAAGATGCACTATTATTTTATATGTCACTAAAAATAAACTGGTCAGTTGTGACTCAGTTTCATCATGAAATCAAAGCTGTGAATGTGTGTGACGTGGGGAGGGACACACCTTCTAAGGATTAAAGAAATGTGGTCTATTTCCAATAAAGTCAAGAAGGCAGGATACTGTTCATAAATGGAAAGCTTTCCTTTTCATCTATCACAGGTGAAAAACCTTACAGCAAATTCCACCTCACAGTTATCCCCACCCCTCACTTTCCTCATGTATCATTTATATCAAGTACGATCTCTCCACCTGCGAGTGCACCTCAAACAGTTAAGTCGATATGGTGCCACCCCCAAGGAAGCACGTGAACACAGAAGGCACCTAACGAACTTACAGCTTGGCCAAACATCACACATCCAAGCCACTTACGCTAATCTAGGAAAAATAAAGAAACTTAGATTTGGTCCCCTGGGAAACCAATAGCATGCGTAGGCCATGAGCTAGCCTGTGGCCCCCAAGCTGATCATTTTCTTTGCATTAACTCAGGGTGAATAATGATCAGAAGGCAATTGGCAGAGACACACAGCCCCCAGCTCTGTTTGATGTATGATCCTGTGACAACACGATTAGCAAGAACCATTTCTCCTACGCCAAAATACGAAGTCCAGATGTCAACCTGGTGCCTGCAAAAGATGCTGCACAGTGACAGCTGCTTGATGCTTCCACAGTGAATAGCAGCATTCTGACCAGACACATGGTTTAACCACATTAGGTATCAGTGCATTCACAGAGAAAATATCACCACCACCCCCAAATAAAAACCCCTCTGGCCACCAAAATTAAAAATTATCACACATACTTGCTTTTTCTATCTGCTTAAGTCATAATAAATAAGGGGCAGTTTTGCAGAAAGATGATAAAGGGACTACTGCATTTTATGTAATTAAGCAATAAGTATACAGGAGCAATTAAGTGTATAGCATGAAATAGCAATAATCATTCAGCACAACACAAATTACTCAACACATTCATTTCACCACACTTTTTTTTAATTGAAAGAACTGGTGACCTAGATAAAGCAACAAATTGAAATGCAAGAGAATTTAACCAATAAGATGTGGTGGTTGCAAGTCCAGCCTTTGGGCCAGGCTGGGATTCTAGTCCCAGGGCTACTCACCAGCTGCTTGACCTTGCATAAGAAACTTAACCTTTCCAGGCCTCAGTTTCCTGACATGCCAAATAAAGGTAATAAAGCCTTCATCTCACAGGCTTTGGCTTTGGGTGGGACCGATTAGCACAGGAGAACTCGTGCCCAGTGCCTGTGTGCCCTTACAGGAGGTGCAATTTACCATCAGTACCAGTTACAGATCAATCAAGCTCCCGAACCCTCAAACAGCCTGCATGCTTTGAATTTCACTGGTGCTCTGGGTTTTGTGCCTATCCCAAAACACTTCTGTTCTACCCTGCATTACCTTTATTTGTATTTAATCTTGACTCACCCACCCACCAGCCCCCACCTATTTTTAGAAACATCTTTGAACCCCCTTAATAACTAATATTGTACTAAAAAACATTTCATTGCTGTAAGAGTTGCTATAAGGGAACTATGTGGGCAATGAATGAATGAGGCACAAAGGGACATAATTCTGTGGGGTGACAGCTGGCTAGTCACTACCTGGCCTCCTCCATGCCTGTGCAGGTGAATGGCACAAAGAGGGCAGGCCAGCCAGGCTCGGGGGGCCAGAAGCATTGCCATTTACCTCCATTCAAAAGGAAGCCTTTAGGCAAACGCTTCAACTCAAAGGAGACACTAATGTGCTCCTGTGGAATTCTGCCAGCCCGACCCATAAATATCCTTATCAGGAAGACTCAAAAACTATTTAATTCATTACAGGCTAAGAGTTTAAAAACCAGGAGAGGATTAAGCAATGCACAACCTAGTACTGGGCTACAAAAGGGCCCTGCTCCAGTTAATACAGCTGCCTCTGTAATAAAAAAGAGAAAAATACAAGATGATGATACACACATATAGAATTTCATATAAAAATACATGTTTTCAACTGCATTCAAAACCTGAAACTTAGAGGCCTAGAAGCACTGGCAGTGATGTGTGCAGGGGAAAGACAGAATGAACACAGCACAGATAACTGTAGTCCAGGCACTATCTGAAACCCAATTTCTAGAGAGTTCAGTCTCTTCACCTTTATTCCACATACAGCCAAAAAATATATATACCAAAAATACACATTCTTTCCAAAAACCCCACAGTTTAAAAAAAAAAAAGAGTCTGCCAACATCATACAAGTAAAAGACATTCTAAGAACCCTACTCAGGAATAAGACACAGGGATAAACAGACCTGGACAAGGAATATAAACTTGTTAGAATACACCAAACAAGAGACACCAGAAAGGGAGTGTCAGAAAGAGAAGAAAGTAGAATCCACTGGACATTCTGCTAGAGACGCCAAACAACCCCGAATTCGGCAACAGCTCGGTAATCTCGGTGTGATGTCACCTGTAATGGCACAAAGATGCCAACAGTGCTGGGCAGGCATGTTCACACCCCGCCTCGTGCCTGCGTGGCCAGGCAGCCCCGGCTTCCGGCGAGTCCCATCCCGTGAAAGCAGAGTGTAGCCGTGCGGCACCACTTCTTAGGAACCCTTCCCTAATGCTCTGGGTTTCTGGAAACAAACCCAAGCCTCCCCTCCTGCCCACTGTCGACTGTCGGTGTGCAGCTGACACGTTTTCACTGGCTTAGGGAGACCCTGTCTGGTCCCAATTCAATCACCTAACACCTATGTGAGTCTGATGGGATTTGGTTCTCCGGGGACAGTTCCTTATAAATTCCAGAGGTGCAGTGAAGACGAAGAATTTGCCTCACACATACTTTTAACTTAACAGAATGAAACCATTCTCTCAAACAGAAAGACTCAGGTGGAGGGTTGAGGGAGTGGCGATTTAAATATTGTTAGCTGTGTATCCATCCATTTCCTCCCAATTGCACTCAGAGAAAAAGAACTTGACTTTAAGCTGCTCTGCTCCTAGACAATGTATCTGACCATCCTGAAGCTCTTCTGTTTGTGCAAAATGACAATAAAGTGATTTTTAAAAGGGGAACTTTCACTTACACACAATTTTTATCTCATACTCTGATCTTAGACTCTAATTCCTAATAAAATATTATACAAGTCCCCTGCAATTTGTCGTTCTGATGTTTAAATTTAAAAAAAAAAAAACAAAAAACAAAAAACAGGAGTTCCCTGGTGGTGTAGTGGCTAAGGCTTCAGCACACTCAAAGCTGCGGCCCAGGTTCGATTCCCAGCCAGGGAACTACCCACGAAAAAAAACCCAACCAACCAACCTAACAACAACAACAAAAACACAATACCCCATATTTAATGGGCTACAGAGAATTTGAACACCATTTACACAAGTTTGAAACCAAAGAAAAATGGCTCTTCCAACCACAAGAACACTCAAACACAAGCATAATCTCCTACAAATCTTCAGTCAGTTTTATCCTTTCATTTAAAAATACTCCTCGAACATCAAGATCATAAAACATCTTTGTTCTGTAATAGTCCCCCCAATGATTCCATTCAGATAGCTACACCGACAAGGTCATGATCATAAGACAAGAGACTATGGACTGCATGCACATCGAGAGGTCCCAGGTTCAAATCCAAGTACCCACTCCAAATGGAAGGAAGGGAGGGAGGGGGGAGGAGGGGGGAGGGGAGGGGAGGCTAGTAAGGAAGGAACAATGGAAGGAACAATTACCTGCATCTCTAATGCCTCTGTAATCCTCGGACTGGAGAGGCCTGTTGTACCTCACAAGTTTGTTATGAGGGAAAAGTGATCGGTCCTTTGAGAGTGAGCAATGAATGAGGTAGAAAATAGATAATGAAAGACTTTTATTAAGAAGCAAAGACAGAGGGTGGCAGATCGTTACCGAGGTGCTGAGAGACAAACAGGGCAGCCCATCTCGGACAACACACCCCGGGACAGACTACAGTAGGGCTGGGCGAGACGGCGGCGGCAGTCCACGGTGGACCACCAAGCAATTTTGGGGTGACCACCTGAATGATAAACAGCTAATGGACCGTGACGCTTGGAGAAGTAGCCCTTGCTCTGAAAAGGTCTGCCCAGGCCTGGACTATAGCATATTTACTTGTTCAGCCCAGGTTTACCAGAAAAATCATCTGCCATGTGTTGTTCCTGGGGGCTGGCTACATGTGGAATATAAGTGAAGAGACTGAACTCTTTAGAAAGTGGGTTTCAGATAGTGCCTGGACTGTAATCAATTCTGTGCTTTGTTTATTCTGTCCTTTCCCTGTACACATCAAACCAGTGCTTCCAGGCCTGTAAGCTGCAGCTTTTGAATGAATTTAAAAACACCAACATTGATGAACCACATATGCATGACTTTACTCTGACCTAGGACACACCCAGATTACAGCATCAAAGGAAACACATATTCACTCCTGCTGAGTCCTTAGCACCAGGGAGAAAAGGGAGAGGCTGGCCTTCAGAACCCTCCAAGCCACTGCCATCCAGATTGCGTGTGTTCTGGATCGCCAGCATTGATCACCGAAGACAGATTTGTTAAAATCATTATTAGAACCTGAGAGTTATTAGACCCTCATTAGCAGAGTCCAATTACTGAGAGAAAACCAAGCTATTTCAGCTGAACAGTCATTCCAAGAGAAAAAAATAGAGCCATCTTAATCACTTTCATTATCAAAACAGACTCCCCGCTGGAGCCTTTTAATTGGAAGTCTACCATTTTAAAGGCATTTGCATTTTATCAAACTCTATTGACAGGGGTAATAGAAATAGCTTCCAGCTTCTAGCGTCCCATCTCCCAAATATGTGATGACATCTGTAGCGATCACAGGCGGTGGGGGGGGGGGGGGGCACACTGCAGGAAGACCAAGATACGAAATGGAAGCTGAGTCCCTGACACACGAGCATCCGGTTGGAAATCTCACCCAGCTAGACCTCCTTCCCTTCCTCTCTTTGTGTTACAAGGGGAAGAGGAGGGGAAGAGCTTCACATCCAGTTTCCATCCAGAAAATGTCGCACAGGTAAAGGGACGTCATTTCCTAACAAGTGAACGGAAATCAGAAGCATTATTGACGTGTGTGAGAAGATAAATAGTTCTGCACGCCAGACATTTTGCACCCAATATACAAGGGCGGTTGGAAAAACAACCCAGTCATGAATGCCTCTGTTTTTCATAGTACATGGCTGGACACTTTCCGGACAGACCTTGGGCATGTGTCTCCACCTTTCTGTCTCTCACACTCTCTAAACATGTAGGATACAGCAGTGTTACTGTCCTGAGCCATATGTTGTTATTTACCAAGGCTATAAAAGTACACAGCACTTAACAAAGCACAGGACATAGGCACCAGAGCCTGGGGGAACTCAGCCTAAATTAGACATGGACAGACTGGTGGGGAAAACAGGAAAATACTTAGTTGCACTAAATTCTTGGCAAGAGTAATTTTAGGAGGCAGTAAGAAAGGGACTATTATTAAGCCATGATTCACACGAACCGGAGGCGAGTTCACACAGACCAGAATATCCCCTCAGCAATCCAAAGCCTTACCTCTTGAAGACAACGAGTTGTTACCATCCTAGCAATTCAATGGCAATTCCCACTTTCGGTGTTCAATATAAATTTGGTTTTCTAATCATATGATGCCAAGTGCATTCATCCAAGTAATATCAAAATGTGAATACTGAATAAACACCTAAATGCTTAGGAAAGGAGGGCGGGGGGGAATGGATCAAAAAGTGACCTTATCATGCATCTGGGAGAGCTGCTAGCCTAAACTATAATAAGTTCAGCTATTTGCAAGTGGTGATTGCACGATTCTCATCAATTACAGTAACCATCGAGATAAATGAAAGACCTGAGCTCCTAAAAGGTCTACAAAGAAAGAATTTCCAAGAGACGCAGAACTAAAACACAAGAAATTCTCTCCATTGAGAAAACACATAAAGAGTAGTGTTGCCAGACATTTACAAGGTACCCCACCAACTCAATGAGCCATAGCTCAGAAAATCTTCAGCCTCAAAATGTTTAAGCTTTAAGTTTTGTCCTTAATTTTACCCTATGCACTAATCAGAGATTCAGCAAAATGGGCATACACGTTTTGAGTATTGAGTTTTATCAACTACAAAAGTCCTGATGTTGCCACACAATTTCATGATGTATTATTATTATTATTATTCCCATTTTGTAGGGAGCTTGAGGGACTTTCTCAAATACACAGGAGATACCTGGGCAAGACATGAGCCAGGTCATCAGAATGCCAATCACAAATACTCTCCTGATGAGCTCTATTTTAACATAACACCATAAATGGTCAAAACTAGCCAGGTTCATTTTTCTAAATGCAAATCAAAAGTGTCCAGTGGTTGACCATTAAATAGAAATTAGAAATAACCTGGGGAATCTCTCAATCTCTGAGCTCACTGAGGATACACACAACAAAAAGTTTCTTGGTGCTACTTTTCTCTAACATTGGGTTCAGAAGAAGTGATACCCAGACTTAAGTTACGATTTTATTACAAAATCACAACCATACATGCTTATGGTGACACAAATAATGCCCCCATTTTTATGAGCTGGTAATCTATACCAAATCTTTTATTACAAAATCATAAGCAACTCAAGTCTGGACATCATTTCTGCCAGACCCTGTGTAAACTACTAGACAGTTCAATGTTTTTGCTGTGAATTCTTGGCTATCACTGGTAGCCAAAAGTGAAAAGAATCACCTGATTCCGATGGCCTTTTCATAAATTTCTCTTTCATCTCCCAAAGAGCATGATAAATTCATTGCATTACAATCCGGCTGTAACCCCCTCCTGTTCTTCACCGTGATACCAGCCCCCTTCTCTACTCAAGGGGGAGCCATCTGCAATAGTGCTACCCGATTTCCCCTGAGATTTCAGCTCCAACTGCCTGGTTTCTGAACCCTCAGCAATGAGAGCAATTTACCTCGATCAACTTCACCAGTCACTGTTGCAATTTAGCTCAGACATTTCCCAGGAGCCCATTAGCAAAAGTTCCAATTTGAAAAACTCACATCTGATCCTACAGACCAGTCCTGGAAACATCATTTGGTACTAACTTAAAAATTACTACTTTTCTGATCTCAAATCCTTCATCTTGACACAGAAATGCAAAAAGGAAATTTTTAAAAGGCAGAATTCCTGAAAATTAGTTCAACTGTACAAACATTAAAGGGCATTCTGATAAAAACTCTAGCCTGCTACAAGCATGGTCAAGGTCCTGATTTGTTTGGTTATTCGACTCTCCATCAAGTAAACTGAAGATGGCGGAAGGGGAAAAGAAGCCTTTGGCAGCACTTGCAGTACAGCACCATCAGAAACATAATGAAAATGTGGAGTTCCTTCCAGAAGTTAAGGACCACGAAAAGCCAAATCAACCTATTAAAGTACTTGACACAGCACACGCACTGCACCTACTCAATGGAACTAACCCAAAGAAATGTGAAAGTACATATTACGTAGGACTCAGCAAGAGGGTGGGTGAGAGCTCTTGCAGCCAAAGAAACAAAACATTTTTAATATCAATAGGTAAAAAGTTGGTTGCAACCTTCAGACTGCTGTTGTGAAAGCCATAATATTCAAAATGGAGTTAACTACTAGCCCATAAATAATTATACCATTACTTGAAACGAGACTTAATAGGCCTTGATAATATATCTTAGCAGGTTGCAGTTTGTGCTTGTCTAGAATACTTCTACTTCTAAAACAGAATGTAAAAAAGGTGTCATCACCACTTAAAAATAATGTTACCAAAAATTAAGTTAGTAAACAGAATAGTCTCACTTTGGGATATTTGTCCATAAGTTTTTCTTTAATTAAAAAAAAAAAATTTTCTATCAAATGTCAATAAATTAATGAACCAATATCAAGTTACTATTACTATTAATAGAATGAATACTTTGGTGCACGCATATACGTGATTTTATATAACTTACATATAATACACTATGTACATGGAGAATTATCCCGAATTAAAATGACAGCATTAAATATGTTGATGTACCATGAGTTGTAGGAGTTCTGCCACCTAGACAATGTTTGGGAGCCAATGCTATTATTTATCAAACTTAATGGTGGCAGAGCCCCAAATGTTCAGAAAAGCAGCTCATGTCAGACATTAACGAAGGGATTGACAAGATACACAATTCTAGATGCAATATTTCTATTCTGTGACAACAGTGTAGGTTTAAAATTCCAGGAATTTCTATCTTCACTGAGTATTAAGGAGAGCATATGTGTTCTTTCACGCTAGTACTTTCATCTAAGTTTCAACTGTAAGTGAACAAAATAAGTGGGCTGTCAGAAGATACTGATTTATAGATGGTATCTTTTCCTTATCAACAGTACCACCCAAACTCTATGGGCACACACACTTCAAGTCAAGAGTTCCACAGGGTTCAAGGAGTATATTCAAGACGATTCACAGTGCCCCACGGGAAATGTTGCTGTATCATAGCAGCAGTTCTCAAACTAGACCAAAGACTCCTGGCTCCTCCCTTCTCCTCCCGTTCCAACTACTTACGAGCGAGGCTAGAATTTCTTCACATTTTTCAACCTAAGTAAGATTACGAAACAGGAAAAATACAGAAGCAGATATAAGATTCCAGCCACATATTAAACAGATCTGAAAATAAAAAAGTAACGTGCCACATCTTTTTAACTTATTTTTCATAAAAACTTGTATTAACATATAACAGGCTTATTGTTATTTTTTAAATAAATGCTTTAAATGTGTCAGTTTTCATTTCTATAATACAGTATGTAAGAATTAGATATAATTAATACACATTAACAAGGTTCTTTGGGTCCTCAATAATTTTTAATAATATGCAAGAGTCCTCAAACACAAAAGTTTGAGAACCTCTGTTTTAGAGGACCTCTAGAGATAAACTGTAGTAGCTGAGCTGTCAGAGAGGCCCAATGGAGAGAGTCTTCATGAAGATTCCTCACTGACAATCCTCTTTTAAATAGGAGAGTCATTAATACAGACAAATCTAGTAAAAAAGGAAACCTTAAGGGAAATTAAAATGGAAAAAAAAAATCACTCTTCTCTTTATCCAAACACAACTGTTTAACCCTAGTCTAAAAACAGTTAGTTCCTTTTCAGTCTTGCCCTATGCTCAGGTTTTTCATACAAGTACAGCTATAGTACAAACAGAATGATCTTTGCCACTTTGATCCCTTAATATTGTATCCTAAATAACCCTCCCTTTAAACAAATAATCTTTCTAATTTTGATAGATATGGAATTGGAATGCATAGTTACACACAAGTAAAAATTCAGCAAACTGCACACATAAGATTTCCACAATGTACTAAAAGTAGTAATTCAATTTTTAAAAATCTTAATGGACCATTGGTACTCCAGAATTTATTTAACCTAGTCCCTATTTCTAGCTATTCAGACTATTTCTACTTTTTCTGAGATTGTGCTACAGTGAACATCTTCCGTATAAAGCCTGGCTCCTCTTTTAAATCCTTTCCTTAAATAGAGCTTTAAGAGGGTGAACACTGCTAAAGATTATGCACATTTTATGAAGGTACTCACATCTGTTAGCCAGCCTGACTGTATCGACCCAAAGCAAAGAACAGGATGCCATTACATACCCAATTTCCTTTCACAATTACTCTTTGAAAATAAAATGAACAGAAATTTACAAACATGAAACAGCTCTGAGTTCAATCTGGAAGGTAGTGAAAAGTGTCGTGCCTTCTTCAGACGAGTCAGCATCCTGTGTCAGGCCTACCTCGGGGCCTCAGTCACAGCTGTAAACATGGAGCCCAGGGCAAAGCCTTCTCTGTCAGAGTAAGCCGCAGGATACACTGAGGTTCTGGCTGTGTGCTCAACTGTGTCTCCCCACATCCATATGTTAAACCTCAGAATGTGACTATGTTTGGAAACGGGACCTTTTAAAAGTGATTAAGTTAAAATTAGGAAGGGAGGGTGGGCCTTCATCTGATCTGAAAGGTGTCCTTGTAAGAAGAGGAGGTTAGGACAGAAAGACACCATGGTCATAAACAGAGGGATGACTATGTGAAGAGGAATCAAGAGGGCAGTGACCTGTAAGCCAGGGAGAGGCCTCAGAAGAAACGAAACCCAGCAACACACTGATTTTGGACTTCTAGCTTCCAGAACTACGAGAAAGTAAATTTCTGTTGTGAGCCATTTAGTCTGTGCTAGTTTGTTAGGACTGGCATTATAACACAATATATTTGCCAACCTGACCCCAATGACATTTCCCTTCTCTTCCCAATCTAGTCCAAACCCTTCCATCTACAGATAATGAAATCAAGCTCTATGAGGTAAGGGTTTTCACCAGTAACCAACAAGCAAGTAGAAGATCAAGGGAGAGACTTGAGATCTCTTTTCTCACACCAAAGCTCTTTCTACAATATTATAATTATTAATGAGAGTCCAGCTATTTGTGAGTATCAACAGCAAAGGTCTACAGTTTAATCTTAAATCAATGAATATCTGGAACACAATTCTTGAGGACGCTCAATAACAGCCAGTGGTTTTAAACAACAGTGTATCGAGGTGCAAACCTTTGGAGAATACTACGCTAATTATACCTCCTATACAAAAAAGTGCCTTCAAAGAAAAACTGAAACAGGATAATTTTAAAAGACATGGGGCTTTGAACAAATAAGAAAGATGGAGCTAATCTTTAATAGCTTTCAAGGAAAAAACAGGTATTAAGAATTAGGTCAAATGGCCTCTAAGACCAGATAGATGCTCCAGCTTTGAACTGTGGATAAAGAAATTTAATCAAAACTAGAACTTTCAGGTTCTCAAAGCTTATAGAAAAGGATGGGAGAGACTGACTGTTACAGAACAGTTTCAATATGATGGTTTATTTTAAATGTCTATGTCTCTGTACATTTTCTATCCTTGGCATGTAAAGTTATGTTTTTCGGTGTAGCTTTCCTCCCTTAGTTGACACTTTCTCAGTTCATCGAGGAGATAAGATACCCCAACATACCCAGTAAGATGGTGGCCACAACTTTCCCACCTTGAAATTCTGTAACTGATCAAACAATTACCAAGGACACGCTTAGTTACCCCTCAGGTCTGGGAATTTGCTTTATAATGGGATTTACATATAAATGTTAAAAGCACTTCCAAACTTTCACACCTCACCAAAAAAAAAAAAAAGTTTGGGTTTGAGGATAGTTAACTTAGTGGAAGGAAGGTTAAATTGTAATTAGAGGCAGGCAAAATATTCCAAATTCTTCAGCATGCTAATCTTACACTTGCTGGCCAAAATGGTCGTGGTAGGTGGCCTAGAAAACCATATGGGGAATATGATGAAAACGGTGATTTCCAGAAGTCCTAGTTAAGGTATATATGGAGAGCAATAAACCACTTGAAATCTATTTTTGAAATCCTTTTATACTTTTTAAATGTGCTCTAAAAATTACTGTGCTCTAAACTGAAATTCTGATGGTGTACAAATTTTTTCAGGATATGCTGTGCAATTACAATGCAGTTTCTAGTTCAAGTCCACATTGTTACAATACCAGCAATTAGTAAATGCCTGGACATGTAGTAGGGTCTCAAGGCTTGAAGGTGTGAAGAAACAACTCAACTAAAGAAAGGGGAAGCTGTTAGACAAAAAGCTAGCACTTAAAAGAGACCTTAACAATGGCAAAGAGTAGACAGAATCACAAAACACAGCAGAGAATTGCTTTCTGAGACTCTTACAAAGTTATGCATTAACATCTTGACTACTTTTTATTATTGTCATGTATGCACATAGATGACTGTCCTAGGCAAAACTAGAAAAGTTTTAACTTAACAGTGTTAAAGTCAAATACTTTCCCCTTATTAGCTATGAGCAGGTAATTAGATTTCTCTACAAAGTTAAAAAAACACAACATACAGGGATGTCTTTTAAATGTCTCTTATGCATTATCTTATTCAACCTCATTTACTACATAACATCCAAAAAAAGTTATCATTATAATGCCCATTTTATAGATTTCAAAACAGACTTTAATGTAGTTATCCTAATTCTCAGAACTGGTGGTAGGCTAGCTTCAGACACAAACCAGCACAATTCTTTAAAGCCATTCCTTTTTCATTCATCATTGGGTCTCTCAAGTAATAAGTGGGACAGATTAATAAAACTGTGAAGTCAAAAAAGTTCAAATCCATCCACATTTATCTGCCCTATGACCCAACCAACACTATCCTCAGGTACACACCAGGAGAAATGTGCATGTCCACCAAAAGACATATATAAGAATGTTCATTTGCATCTTTATCATAATAGATGCAAGCTGGAAACCATCTTAATTTTCCATTAATAAGAGAATGGATAAACAAAGTATAGGTTATGCATACAATGGAATATTATACATAAAAGAAAATAGCCACTATTGATACACATAACAGCACGGATAAACCTCACAGGCATAATGCTGCATGAAAAAGCCAGACAGGGAAGGGGACCACCCAATGTATGATTCCATTTAATGAAGCTCAAGAAGAGGCACAATTAATAATGACAGATATCAGAATACTTGTAACTTCTTCAAGGCACATGCAAAAAGAATACTATCTGGGAGTTCCCTGGTGGTGTAATGGCTTAAGGCTTCGGCGCTGGTGCTGTCAATGCTGCGGCCTGGGTTCGATTCCCTACCCACATACAAAAAAACAAACAAACAAACAAAACAAAACAAAAAAAAAACTATCTGAGAATGGGATACTAGAATATTTTATATTCCTTTGGGTGGTAGATACATGCATATACACACATACCTAAAAATTCATCAAGGTCTACACTTAAAATTACTGTATGTTATACATATGACTAGATTTTTAATTTCAATTAAAATGTTTCTTTAAAAGAAAGTAGCAAAGAGAGGCAGAATTACACCATCTACATCTAAACAAAAAATAACTTTTATTAGTATTGGGAGCACGATCTGAAAATTCTTTGAAATGTGCATCACAATATTAATACAGGGTACAGCAGCAGTAATGCTGGATTTGAGTTCTGATTTTATTACAAAATCATAATCATACATGCAAATAATGCCCCTTTTTATGAGCTGGAAATCTATACCAAATATTTTATTACAATATCATAAGCATGTATGGTTATGATATTGTAATAATAAAATCTAACTCAAGTCTGGACATTACTTCTGCCGGACCCTGTATATTGTTGTTTCTGGTAGCAGCTGGCAATTCTGCCTTTTAAAAATGAAGGGGCAGATCTAATTTGTTTGGGAGCAGGTATATGACGAATTGGGGAAAGCCCAGGTTCTATGTAGAGCAGATAAGCGTTGGAGGTCAAGACTCTCGGAGGAATGGCTAACGTAAAGGCTGGTGACAGAAGGAACTGAAGACATGCAGGACATTACAAGGAGCAGGGGAAAGACATCGGAAGAACCAGAGGCTCTATATTCTGGGAACACAGCTTCTGCTTCAGAAGAATGAAGACAAAATAGAAAACATGCAAACAACTATTCTCTAGTTCATGATTTTTTTTTTAAATTATACAAAATGCACTTGCAGAACATACCTGCAGTAACCCAACTCCACCCCAAGAGGCTTTAAAACAGCATACAGGTCTGAAGTATACACCGTATTTTTCTGTGTATAAAATGACCCCTACTTTCCTAACCCAATATTAAGAAATCATGATCAACCAGAGAAAAGGAGGGCTAACAGGTAGCAACATCACAACCGTAGAGTGCAAATCATGAATGAACCCAAAACAACAATACGCAAAGTCAACACTGCTAAGGCCAAAGTCTCAATCACTTGCTGTTTCAGATTTACTAAGATTTTGTTTAAAGTGACTCTTTTCTTATGCCAGTACCCTAAATTCCTGATTGCCCACGACATTAACTTGGCACAGTTCACAGCCTGCACTGTCTAGATGTCTGCATGTTGGGGAGGCTAGACAATTGACAAGAGCTGGTTACATTACTACATTTCATACCCAAAGTTCTGAAAAAAGAAGCCCGCGGTTCTTTGAAGTTCTGAAATGTAACCACTCTTGCTGAAATTATTAATGGATTCTGAAACTTCCTGGTTCCTAGGCCGAATCATTTTCCATGCTGGCAACACCTCTCCCAGAACCCAGGATTGCACAGAGTTCATACAAAACTCTTAGCTAATCTAACTTCTTTTGGGTGATGAATTCTTTTCATAAACACAGTTGATCAAATTCTAGTCAACAATCCAAGATTCAACTATCTCAAACTGTTCATATATAAGAACATGAGAATTGGAAATTTAAAAACTGAAGATCAGAGGACATAAATCTCCCTACTGATAGGCCCCAGCACTCTCCCAGCTGAAGATCAAACTCTGGACAGTTCTAAGACAAAAGCTCCTCCAGTTGTAACTGGTTTGTAAAAAACAAAAGTTTATTCACTGCCCACTCGCATTTATCAGCACTTACACTTCACAGTTGCTAATGCAACAGCTCATTTTATTTGAGTTACACAAATCCCTCAACATTGCTAGTACTTTCCAACTCAAATCCAAATGAATTCCACTTTATTGAGGACAAATTAAAATATCAAACATCATTTCTTTTAAAAAGTTCATTTTTTTGTCAACAAGACAAGGAATAACAAGTGCTGGAGAGGATGTGGAGAAAAAGAAACTCTCGCACACTGCTGGTGGGAGTGCAAATTGCTACAACCACCATGGAGAACAGTGTGGAGGTTCCTCAGAAAACTGGGAATGGAGTAACTATATGACCCGGTAATACCCCTTTCTGGGTAGTTACCCAAAAAATTTGAAAACCTTAGTGTGCAAAGACTTATGTACCCCAATGTTCATGACAATGCTGTTCACAGTGGCAAAGACATGGAAACAACCAAAGTGCCCTTCAATAGATGACTGGATAAAGAAGCTGTGTGTGTGTGTGTGTGTGTGTGTGTGTGTGTATACACACAATGGAATATTACTCAGCTATAAAAAAGGTAAAATAATGCCATCTGCAGCAAAATGGATGGACCTTGAGATCATCATGCTAAGTGAAATAAGCCAGACAGAAAAACCCAAGACCCATATGACTTCACTCACATGTGGAATATAAAACTGAAAGCAACAAAGGAAAAAAAAGAAAAACTCATGGACACAGTCAATAGTTTAGTGGTTACCTGGGGTCAAGGGGGGAGGGGGTGGAAGAGGAGGGAGGGGGAGCCAAATATATGTTTTTGGAAAGAGAACTGGCACTAGGTGGTGAACATATAATGCAACACACAGACACACTGTAGGACTGTACACCTGGAACCTATATAAATCATGTTAACCAAAGTCACCCCAATAAGTCTAACAATAACAAAGAAAGAAAGGAAGTATTTTCATTACCAAACCAAAAACACACGTTTGTGGGATAGCATACTCCTGTATTTGGTAAAAAATCTTCTACATTCATAAGCAATCCCATTAGCAGCAGGCTCAAATTAATAAAATTGTTTGTCTTGTCAGCTTGTGTTACATGTTGTACAAACTTGTTAGATAATCAGCAGAGGCATGACAATTCATTATCCTACAGGGAGCCAGCCTGAAAGCAGCAGCTTCTGCTCTCAGACAGAGGCACCACATCAAATGAGGCAGCATTTGCTCGCTGTGCACTCTGCATAATCTGACTGTTCACCAGTAACAAGTGATTTGATATTTCACTTCCACACACAAAGTACCTATGGCTGCCTGGCATCAGCAGGAATGTATTTTGACAAGTTTCTTAAACAAGACAGATTGAACTTTCTCTTTTTCTGGTCCTCAGATTGGCAGGCAAGGGTAAAGGATGTGGTCAGTGGGTTTTAACATCAGCACTTGGCTCGTATCAACTGCCAAATGTTATTCTCCTCCAGCAAAGATGGGGAAGGGCGAAGGAGAAACAAGCCCATATGGAACAGCAGAACTTCCTTTGGGTTCAGCTCCCAGCAGATACATCTACACTGCAGCTGCGCAGAGGCAGGCACTGGGTTGTCCCTCCACTGACCATGGAAGAACACGATGTCAGCCCCCATGGGCTCCACGCTAGCCAGCAGGAGCAACGCTGCACTGAAGTAAATGAGCAGGAACATGCTTGGTTATTTCAGGTAACAGGAAGTGCATGTCAGTTACAAAATATACTTCTTGGCGTCATTTACCCAAAATACAAATTGGTGGCAGATGGAAGACCATATTCCAATTGTTTCTTTGTAGGTTACAGAGATCACCTCTACAATGGCCCCAGAGCTAAGCACAGCTATGTAACTCAGAACAAGTCCATGGACCCAAGAATTACTCAGGACTAAAAGAAATTAAAGCTTTTGGAAAAGTGAAAATGCTAATTAAAATAGCCCCACAACTTAAATACTATATTTCCTCAGGGTTTACGTGCTTATTATTTATTGATCCATTAGCCCAGTGAAATTTCTGGAAGCCAAAAGCAGTGTTCAACTTTTCGGCCCAAAGTAAATGAATACGGATTCCCTGCTAGGGGATGGATAAATTTGGCCATCCATCAAGTCTGTGGTATTGTTTCAAAATACTGTCTGTCTGTCTCTTAGAGAGGATAATAATCTCCCACCTCGCTGTCAGAACGGCCATGCAGCTTAGAAAGCCCATCCACAAGGAAGGACTGATTACACATCCCAGTCCTGGGAACCTGTGAAATCAGAATGAGTCTGCTCTTGGCTGCCATGTCTCTCTAGTCCCTCCACTATGATATCGGTGAGGTCCCAGGTCATGCGGAGCCCTCCCATCACCAGCCTGTGACGGACATGTGAGTGAGAAATAAACTGCTATTGTTAAAAGCCACTGAGCTTTTGTTATTGCACCAGACCTGAGTGAGTTTAAGTAGACTAAATAAAGGCTAAAAGAAATCTGGTCCCAGCAAGGATGCTGACGCTCCAGTGAAAAGCAAAAAAATATCAAATCAGGGAGGCAGAATAGGATCTTCCCAAGAACAATGGCTCACTTCAGGAAAGCAAAATTCTTTACATGACTTCTCAACCTGAACCCTATTTTCACTCAAGAAAATAATCCAGACACTTACAACTGTAAACTAGTTCTATTCTCAAAACAGAAAACACTGGTGCTAAATGAAATATTCAAAGTCTAGAATCTGTTTTTTCTTTCTCTGCTTCCTATCTTGCTATGAGACTGCTAGATCCATTCACTTGTAACTGGTAATCTCCTTTGAGCTAATTGTGAATAAAATATGAATAAATTTCCCAGCCAGGGAACTACCCACATAAAAAAATATATATATATGAATAAATAGGCTCTGAGTGCTCAAGATGGCTCTACTGAAAGCTAATTTTTAGGAAGATACCTTATGTTGAGTCTTCAGGAGTCAAAATTTTACTTTTTTCCTGTGATCTGGATAGGTAAGGAAACCAATTTAGCAGGAATCCATTGGTACAAAATTGTATTAGCTGCGCAGGGTCCAAGAGATAAGATATAACAAGAGTTGGAGCACATTTCAGTGTCAAAGAAGTTCTTCAGAATCCTAAGCAGGCAGAATACAACACACTGTGTCTTAATGAGCATAACAATGGGAGAAGGAAAATCCACAGACCAGACTGGTCCACCATACTCTGTATATGCATTCTGGATTCTCTGCCAAATAATCAAAAGATGCATCAGTAATGAGGTGCACTATGCGTTGTGGTGCCCTAGGAGTCTTTCTTGTCCTACCCTCATCCCAGCCCAGTTTTACAACTAACAATCGTAAGACAATAAGCAAGGAGTGGTTGGGGGGCTAAGGAGTTGGGGGCTGAAAAGTAGGGGAAAAGGGACTTTTTCAAGTATAAAAAGTAAGTTCAAGAAAAACCAACATCTTAATTTTCATGCCTAGCATGTCTACATACAACATCTGCTCCCAGCATCCAAGTTTCCAATGGGCCTGTTGTATACTACCTCGGTTCTTGGAAAGATTAAAGTTCACTGTTTCCTATTATTATGATTGTTAGTAAAAATTTTCCACTCACATTACTCTCCCCAAAGCACAAAGTACTCGAGAAGAATTTAAAACAGAGTACTGCAAACCAGTCAGTCTCTTTTTACAACAAATTCTGAATTAAGAATTCACAGGAATTCACTATCCAGGAGGAGGTGCTGAACTTGGGCCCTCTGCAGCCCAAGAGGGGGATGCTATTTGTCCCTAAAAAAGGCTGGGAGTGAGTTAAGATCCTTGGGTCAATACCATGTTTGTCTCCAAGTTGCCAAACCACACCAACAAGAGTTTAGGGAAAAAAACAAAAGAACACAGCACCTGATCAATGCTAAGCCAGGTGTCTTTGAAAAGACAGTCCCAAGACAGCAAATGGAAGAAAAAGAGGCCAAGTCATGCAGAGAGGCCAATGCCCAACACCTTATCCCATGGAGCTGGCAAACTTGCCTCCACCAGCCACATCTCACCTGTCACCTGACTGAGAAACCACAAGGGAAAGCAAAATGAAAATCGCTCTTTCAATTTACATGGAGACCAGCCTGACGAGTACAATTCCTGTGGGAATAATACATTGTCCAGGTCCTATCAGGAAGACAACATCCTAGGATGCTGACAGGAGGAGATGAGAAGGGGAGAGGCTGCAATCCACATCTAACAATATGGCTGGCGTAGCTGGGTCCCAGCCACCACTCGGCCCATCGCTCAGATATTCACAGAGCAGCAAGCAGAAAGGAAGGGGTGCGGGGCAAGTGCCAGCCTTCCACTCGCAGGCTGCTTGTGATTCAGGCAGCAGCTGCACGCTGGGTAACGATCCCGCGAGCAGTCAGCTGGGGAAGCGCTCGCCTCATCCTCGCTAAGAGGTCCGGCTGCAAACCCACACACGCTATTTGGACAGCCAATTGCCCGTGACTATGCCAGTGTCCAGAGGGTGCTAAGGAACCGGGGAGTGCAGCAGGGTCATTTGTTTACAACAATAATCCTGGAAAACTGCAAGGGCAGCCCCTGTTCTCCAAATCCTGCCCTAGCCCAAGGATTTGCCAGAGCAGGGACAATGCCATGAGTCACACCATTATCTTCCAAACAAAGGAGGATACCCAGGCTGGTCTCTCTAAAAGGATGTCCCTAGGCCAAATGAAGGCTATAACCTAAGGGTCTCACTCCACGTTCCTTTTATTTTTTAAACAGCAAATGTCTGCCTTGGAAAACTTTCTCTATTCCAACCCATCTCTTGAATCATACATATAAAACCAGAGAAAACACTGCAAGTGGAACAGAGTTTGATGTGGGCAGTGCCCAAGTATCAAGGCAAGCTTCCACTACTCACCTGGTATTCTAGACAATGCACACCACTACACTGTGCTGGCTAATGGGTTGCTACTCACCAAATGTCTCTGGTACCCAGAGCCAAGCCAGGCTTCTAGAGAAGCTTAGAACAAGTCTTTTGAATCAAGTCTGACCTCCTAGAACCAGAAGTCTAGGTAGGCTTTTGCTCCATTCAATAAGAGAGGGGAAACAGACTAGATCAGCAGTGTCCAACCTTTTGGCTTCCCTGGGCCACAATGGAAGAATTCACACATAAAACACACTAACAATAATGACAGTTGATGAGCAAAAAAATCTTAGTGTTTTAAGAATTTCTGTTGGGCTGCATTCAAAGCCGTCCTGGGCCGTAGGCTGGACATGCCTGGACTGGACTTTGACAAGAATGATGCCACAGAAACAAAACACCAACACCACCTAAAATGGATTTGTTTGCTATATTGTCTCATTCTTTAGATTGGCCTCAGTAATATCAAAAGCATCTAGAACAGCGGTTCTTAACCTGTGGGTCGCGACCCCTTTGGGGGTCGAACGACCCTTTCATAGGGGTCGCCTAAGACCATCGGAAAACACATATCAGATATTTACACGATGATTCATAACAGTTGCAAGATTACAGTTATGAAGTAGCAATGAAAATAATTTTATGAGGGTCACCACAACATGAGGAACTGTATTAAAGGGTCGTGGCATTAGAAAGGTTGAGAACCACTGATCTAGAATGATCTACCTATATCATCAGAGTCACTGGGAGAACAGAAAAATTCTACCATCCGCACAAAGTACATATTACCATTACATAAACCCCAGAATCAAGACTAACTTAAATGCAAGGGAAGAAAGCGAGAGGTCTAGAGATACCAGTACAAATTCATCTTTTCAAAGACATTTCCTACATCATACTTTTGATTTTCTGCCTGTCTCTGGTTTGGAGGGTAAGGTAGTACTGATGTCTTTTCCTTGTGAAAATTCTCTAACAGAGGAGCCTCAAACGGCAGGTCTAAAATCCCTTATCCACAACTGTTCACCCCCAAAAGCTCTAAAAACCAAAAGATGGTTTTTGTAACACATTTGGTAGTAAAACTTAACCTAATTTGAATTTATCTGTTGCAAAACCTCACCCGAACAGATGTGAGGTTAAAATCTTTATCATATTTAGTGTAAATATTCTTATTTCACCACAGGTATATTAATGTGTTTAATTATGGGGTTGCAATCCACAACCCCACGGAGGGAGGTATGGAATTAACATACAATACCTGTACCATATGATATCTCTAAAACCTCAAAACTTCTGAATTCAGAAACAGCTGACCCTAAAGATTTCTGACAAGAAACTGTGGGCCTGTATTTCCTTATGCTTCCTCATTACACCCACAGCGGCCAGCTCTGAAATCTTGCCATTCGTGGGAACCAGCATACGGAGTACCTCCAAATCCTCTAACTCAACCCTCAAGCCTCCAAGCCTTACTTTCTGACCCACCTGCAGTATGTACAAGCCTTCAGTGGGTTAACAATAAAGCTCTATGAAGATGCATCAGATATTTGTGTCGCCTCTAACTCCCTGCTTGAACATTCCCACCTGTAGGCTGTGCCAACGTGTCTAAAGCCAAACTTCTGTGGTTAGTTACCTAGTCTCCCCAAACCAGCTCCACTTCTATTTATCTATTTCTTTAACTAAATTCTTACCTCTCAATCAAAATCTCAAATTTCTATTGACGCATCCACATCCACTGATCTACAGCTTAACCACCCCATTCCAAACTTAATCGCTCAAGAAACCCTGCTGCGTCTTCCTGGCATGAGCATTCTTGCATCCTTCCCGTGTCCACGCCCACTATGTAAATTCACTCCCCACACCGCCCACGAAGCCTACCCTTCCAGTCTGGCCAAAATGCCATTGCTTCTAAACCAACCTGTCCCACCCCAACACTTTCTCCTGGCTCTTAATAACCACAGCAATTTCCAACAATCAATTCATATCATCTTAAATTATTTTCTACTGAAGTAGAAATGTTTTATAAGACACATTTCTTTTTAAAACTTTTTATGTGTTTAAGCTTATTGCTCAATTAAATAACTTAGAGGAAAAAGATATTTAACTTTTTTCTACTCTCACCAAGTACTCAGCTTAATTTTCACTCACACTATTAGAGTATGTTGAAAATTTATAAATGGATTTTAAAATCATTTCTGCCATATATTAGAGAGTTAACAGACTTCATGGCCACTGATTCAGACAAGTGATTGGCAGCTTGCACCTGGCAGGTGAGGTGATGGCTCAGCACCCAAAGGGGACGGCGGTGTTCCGGAAGTACAGTACCATGCATCCCAGGTTGGTTCACAGGGTACATCCTCAGAAAAGGTGCAAAGACCTAGTCAGAGCAATTCTATCACACAGCATTATGGTCTGTTTGCATGGAGTCAGAGGCAGGAGAAAAAAAATGTCATCATGAAGATACAGAAAACCAGGCCAGCAAAGCAAAAAAAATCGTAGGCACAATCCAGCTAAGATGGAATTAATCTCATGCATGCCAGATTCTCACTTCAATATCCTATTTTCATGCAAGCCTGTGCTTCCACTGGGTCAGAAACGAGGTCAAAGACACAGGCTAGTACAAGACTGACTTTGGACAGCTGATAACTAAACATCTAAGAATTAAAAAAAAAAAAAACCCCCCCCAAAAAAAACACCCAATATGTTTCCTAACCCAAAGCAATAAAACACATATGGGGGGGGGGTGTGAGATAGCTGCATTTGGGCTGTCATACAAAAGTATATTAATTCTACAATTATCAAGATACACTGTTCTCCCCTGTTGTCTACAACATACAGTTTCTTCCTACATTAGTCAAATAAAAGGCAAAGAACAGGGAGAAAGCCCAAGAAATTGATAATACAACATGGTGACACAGATAATAAAAAGGCACAAGATGCCTTTAGCTAAAGCAGTGCTGAAAATTATTATAGTGGCACTTCCTAAAAAATTAGTCCCTGTAAGAAAACACCACGCTGTGGGCCTAGATGAGCAAGAGTCATTTCCTCAAACCACTGATGTTCACTGTTGTCAAATAGGTCAGCCAGGCTCTGATAACTGCTGTCAGCTGGGGAAAAAATTTTTCTTCCAAAGGATCTTCCAGGCTGAACACTGAAGTCTTCAGATTATATGACTCCAATTTCCCTCCAAGACTGTAGCTAGAGAAATCATTTGTATCCAGAGAACGACTTCTCGCAGAACCATCCCTCAATGCCCAATGCCGATGCTTTGGAACACTCTCAAGCCTGGAGTGGAAACAATGAATTATGGTAACTGGCAGTGGTGGTACAAGTGCTGGTGATCTACATGAGTGAAAAACAGGAGCAAAAATTATTTCAAGTCCATGAGTCCTGAGAGACAAGGGCAGGAATTGCCACAGGCCATTCTGCATTGAACAGAGTCTCTTCTATAGCCGCATGTGCTATTTATATCCAAAGCATAGGACACAGGGCCCCTGACAATTCCTTTAATGATATGACACAACAGCATGTCTGTAATTTTCAAAGGAGCACAGATGTTTGCCACTCTGAAGAACTTGGCCAACCTGGAAAGTAGCCCTGCAAATCACATTTGTCCTTCATTTCTCTATATAAAATCTAACTCTGCCACTCAAGCTACAACCCCCACATACATAAACAATCAAAAGACACCTTATGTGTGCTGAATGCAAAGTCATTCATAAAGTGTTTATTCAAATATTCCAACATAAGTTGTTGCTGGGTTTTTTTTTAAGTCACTTTATTTAATACCAAAAAAACTACAGAGCAAAATGTACTGGCAAAGAAATACAGAGCACTTGGCCTCCACATCAAATTTATTGTCTATAGAGTTAAATATTAGTAGCACAGGCTGACTAGTTCAGTTGCTAGGACTGAATGTTAACAGTCTTTGTCAGCTGTTTCTGCAACTCACAGACCATAGCTATTAGTGGCCAGTCGCTGCTATGGACTGAAAGTGAAGAGACCCCAGACATCAACAGAGCCACATAAGCCTGGGCATAAGAAGGTACAGTGTTTTACTACCAAAGCCAGGCACCAGCCTAAAACAGCACCACACGCAAAGGGTGGATGCTCACATGATGAATGGAGCAGTATGAAAAGGCCAACCACATAAAGGCCAACCACAATCAGAACCACCTCCCGATGAAACAAGGCACAGAAAGTTGGGAAAGAGGGAGACTTCCTTCTACCAGCAGGATATGGTTCCATTCTTCCCTACTCTCTCTTCTGCCCTCCTCTGATGAGTCTGTGACATTACAGATTTTTCATTAAAGCACTCATTGATTCCTGTATTCACTCCCACCTCAAATCACAACCCCCCTAGCGTTTGAGGCACAACAATCCTTTGTTATGGAAATGAATGTAAGACCACAAAGGCTCAAAAGCTAGTTTAGCAGACAAGAAAGAGCTGAATAAAATGTGTAAGGAAATTAAATTAAGACCTCTGCCCGATTTTGTAAGACAGTGATATCGCTAACTCTGTACTTTCAAGAAGTCTTTCTAAAATGACAATGCACCGCAATGACAAGGAGAGACTGACTGAAGCAGAGAGAAAAGGGATTTCTAAAGACACGGGGGTCTCTACCATGATCATCCCCCTCAGGTATTCCCTACTGTTTCCCCGCAGGTGCTTATGAGGAACATGCAGCATCCACACACAAAGGTGTGCACACAGCCACAGCCTCCTCGGCAGGTAAGAGTGCAGGTCTCCAAAACAGCCTCCAAGTATTCTCAGTAACTGAGCAGCACTCTGAGACCTGACAGATGGAGCTAAAGTCAGGTGCTCTGCTGGAAAGCACCTGGCCTTATACCTCCCCTCAAACCTTCAGACCCTCAAATGGCTCAGGCCATCCAGGTCTATCATTGATAGTGAGCACTCTGTTACATCAGACTGTACAAGCTTTCATGGTTTGGAAGGACTGGCACAGTGTTAACTATGTCTATGAAAGAGCCATGGAGCAAAAAAAGTTAAAATTATTTTTAGGTAAATGTATGGCAGCACTTGGAAGGAGAGAAGAAAAGTTTGCATCAACCGTAACCTTACAGGAAGCAAAGATACCTAACCTGACCTTAATTTACTCTTGTGCTCCTAAGGTTTCTACAGCTGCCTCCCTGCATCGTATGAGTCACTGATGCATGCTACAATAGGCACACTACTCAGAGAAGATTCTGGTAGCCAAAGTAGTAAAACCTTGAAAGTAAGATAGAGCAACATCCTTAAAGCTACTACAAAAAATGAACAAACAAACAAACAAACAAAAACCTCAAATCTACAGGTAGTATTAGGTCCCTTGTTTCCATCCTTTCCCCACGTCTTCACAGTCGAGTGAGCACTTTCTATTTATCAAGATGAGTGTCTGTCTTTCTACTTATCAAGAATGTTTAAAAAATTAACAGTTCTAATTTTATATAGGTTAAGGTTTTTGAAATTAATCTTCCCAAATATCAGTTTATGAATGTAACAGAAGTTTAAAAAGGAAATGCTGCTCAGAATTACACAATTCGCAAGATACAAATGAGACATCGCTTATAGAAAAAGCAGTTGCATGTGTAATCACTCTAAGCAGCCACTCAAGCACTCGGGAGTTATATATACGTTTTTTTATTAACAGGAATATTTATTATTTCTCCAAAGTCTCTTTATTTTGCACTCTAAGAAATCAGTTTTCTTTCTGTACCTAGACTTCTAAATTTATACGAAAGGGACCAAAATTAAAAGTTGTCATCTGACAAAGGATTTGATCAGATACATACATTATTTTCTAGAACACTAAAAAGGGAAGAGATGATCACACACAGGTGATTTCTTTGAGAAAAATCATAAGACCATGAAGGGAAAATGAGCACATATTCACATGGGAACCTGAACAGTCCACTTCAAAATGTTCTTGGTGCAGGATAGGCCAAGACACATAGAAAAAAGCACCCTACCAGCAATGACGTTTACTTTATGCCCACTGTACATGCAGCAACTCTAGGCCATGCATGAATATACAAGAAAAAAACTAACAATTTCAACACAGAGTGCATTGATTTTTTTAAAATATCCTAACTTCAATACACAAAGGAAAGCAATCGTAAGTAGAGAAAGTGTTTAAAGCCATCAAAAAGAGCAAATAAATAGGGAAGAAGAGGAGCCTAAGTATACTTAGCACACCTTCAATATCTATTAATTATAAGTATAGATCTTCCTTAAATCAGTGTTAATTGCAAAGGGAATATTCATGATCACTTTGCTAAATAAACAGATGTTCGACTAAAGTTACAACTAATCACCGTCATGAAAGATATAGCATAATCTACTATCATTAAAAATCACCACATACAAACTTAATTTAAAAGTTTTTTATGGCAACTCTCAGTTCTTCATTAGAAACAGCATCATTATACATTTGAAAAATATCTGTATCTATGTGCAATTTACATGCCTGTTGATAAAAGACAGGTGCAGAGCCTAAAAATTAAAGAGGACCTCAGTATCAGGTAAGAATTCTACCATGATTGGCTCGGCCAATTTCAGTAAGAAAACTACTCAAAATTACAAGATGCTTAAGCTGTGAGATAATCCAAGAAAGACAGGCACACATGATTTAAAACAAAAACACCCCCTCTTAAAAAAAAAAAGTCAATTATTACTTTCTTCCAAGAGCCAGAACCATAAATCATGAACTTCCTCCTGAGGAACAAGGTGACTATTTCAAGTTCACATTCAACATTAGAATCTTCAGACTTAAACCATTTTCTTTAAAATACAGCTGCAGTGTTTTTTGGTTTTGTTTTGTTTTGGTTTGGTTTGGTTTGGTTTTTTTACAAAACAACACAGCTTCCAGAAGGGACAGGTTAAGAAGATGACAGTGAGGACAGAGGAGACAAGAGAAGGAAAGAGAGGGTGCTGACCTTTAAGTGTAGAGCCACCAAAAGGCCAGGGGCTATTCTGCTGGAAAGTAAAAGCATCACCTTCCATCCTGGCATCACAGGAGTGACAGTAAATGCTACCTGAGGAGTGGCCTTCATGAAATGACTGAGAAAAAGGGAGAGCTTCAGGGGAAACATCTTGCAGACTCAAGTTCTTCTCACTGCAGAGGCGCCTCTGCAAACTGAATCCATACAGCTATCCCAGCAAGCGACACCTGGCTGGTTCGTGGGGCCTCTGGCCAACTTACAACTGAGCTCCGTCCCTCGTACTCCATCACGCTCTCCACCAATCTTTTAGATCTATCTTGTTCCTTCTTCTTTTCTTCAAGGGGAAAATTAAATGGTTGTGTGGGTATGAGGCTGGCTCCTGCAACACTGGATTTGACTGACAGGTTTAAATGAAAAAAAAGAGAGAGAGAAAGAGAGACAAATTCCCAGAGAAAGAGTAAAATCTGAGGGTGGGGAGGTGTAACGTGTCTTCCCTCCACTACCCTGCCCATGACAATCTCTAATAGCCCATGTCTGGGAGTCTACCTCACGGGAGGTACAAGCAGGAGACCACTAGCAGCCAAGTGGTGAAGAATGACAAGTCCCATGTGCCACCTCCCCTTTGAGTCCCCACAGCATTAGGCTGTACCCCTCCTTAGCACGTAGCATGTGCTGCCCTGGCCAATTTCAGTATGAAGACTACTCAAAATTACAAGATGCTCAAGCTGTGATATAATCCACACGATTTAAATAAAAGACATGCCTCCTTTAAAAAAAAAAAAGTCAGTATTACTTTCTTCCAAGAGCGAGAAACCATACATCGTGAACTTCTCCTGAGAAAAAAGGTGACCATTTCAAGCTCACAGTTATGTGCTTGAGTTACCCACTACCAGACTGAAATTTCTGAGAGGGGAGGTTTTATCTTCCATAACGCATTCCCAACACAACACTCAAAGTAAGGGCTAAGGAACCACCTGAAGAACTATACTGCTAGGAAATGACTAGACACTGAAAACATCCCTATGACCTACGCTTTGTGGAGCATTTTCATTCAAGAAAAAATACACATTGCTTGACACACGCCCCCTGCCACCCCCGATACCTTCTGCTCTTTTTTAAGTATGGCAGACAGGAGTTAACATAAACTTCATACCACATGTTTAAAAAAAAAAAAAAAAAAAAAAGGATGCAGGAAAAATGATGAGCAGGGTTCCATGGACCTGGACTGAGAACTCTCCTAAGAAGTTCTCCAGAGAAGTTTCTTGCCTCTTAAGATTATAAAATGCTGAGTTACTACCCCTACTGACCCACGGGGAGAGTGACAGTTCCAGCAGCTCTCAAATTAATGAAAATGACATTAATTTTACCCTCTGGTGACACCACAATGGAGAATGGAAAAATACCCTTTAATTTGATGCAATTTAAATATCAGCCAAAGACACATCTGGGCAGAACATACTGTCTTTTGGTCTCACTGGTTCCGCTTTGGGTCAGTCCCATTTTGATGCCCACTTTCACATACTAACCCTAACATTACAACATCCTCCTTCACAGACTAGCCACTCCAAGTCACCAGCTGCCCATCAAGTAGATATCTTTACCATTAGGAAAAATGCCTTTCTGAAGTTCTTGCAGGATTTATCCTCTGGCTGAAGAAAAACGAGGTGGTAAATCTTACTGCTCAGAAGACCAGAAAGGCAATCTGGGCAACTGTCCAGCCTCACAGGTGTAACAGTCAAGTTGAGAACTGAGAAAAAGACAGCAGAGCCTAGCAACCCCAAGGCATTAGAGTCAACAAAAAGGAATCCCTTACTGACCTTAGGGAAATGCTGTGGGGATTAATCGTAAGACTATTAAAGAGATCTGAACTCCCCCAAAAGAACACTTAATAAACACTGTGTTATCACTTACTGGAAGCAAAACTCAAAAGCAGAGGAATCTACTATGTTCCACTTTCACATGAAGGCCTTTAAAAGGCACCTGCAGAAGAGAAAGGAGTAAGTCTCTCTCTCTCAAGAGCCATGGAAAGAGTGAGGAAGAGGGATTAAGGGCTGGTTGAGAAGCACACCACCAAGCAATGCTTGGACACAGGGGTCTGCAGTCCCATCTGAGAATTAAAATCACCTGCAGTACACACATGCTGGTGCTCCACCCACTCCCAGTGGCTGATGAATTGTTCTGGTTGAGGCCTGAGCATCAGTATTTTGTTTGTTCTGTTTTGTTTTTAGCTCGGCGGGTAATTTTATGGTAATGCTCTAACAATAAACGTTAAAAACAAAAAACAAGCAAACAAAAGATAGGGAAAGGACAAGAGGAAAAGGGCATTTCAAGAAGCCATCCTGTAAAAGAGGAAGTTAAAAAATAAAGTCACATTCAATATTTAGGAGTCATTTAATTTTTTATTTCTTGAGAAAGTTAATTATGCATAAGACAAGACAAGTCTGGGATGAAACACCCACCTCCATATCTGTATAGGTTACAAGTATTCCTGAGAGAGAAAGAGAGCTTTCCCGATAAGTTTCATAACTCAGAACACATTGTGGCTTTTAAGGTAACCACGGGCCCAAACCACAGGACAGAAAACTAAGACACTATTGCTGTTAATGACTCTCATGTTATTTCTAATGTGAGGGGTACAGGGTTCCCCACACCAACCAATTCCCCAGCACATGGGGAATTGCTTGGTGTCCTACAATTTAAGTCAATTCTGATACTATCTACTTGGAAATGGCATCAGACCCCACAGTTCCTCCAGGACTGGCACAAATTCTTCTGATGCTAATTGAAAGTCCAGGTTGTCATCTGTGCTTCTGACCATGAGGTTTCCTCCTAAGGCTGGATTAATTTGCTGGAGCAGTTTGGTTTATTATAAAAGGACATAACTCAGGAACAGTCAGCTGGAAGAGATGCTTTAGGACAATGTACAAGGCAGGACATGGCGCATCCGTGACCTCTTCAGTGCGCCATTCTCCCCATCTCCACCTGTTCACCAACCCGGAAGGTCTCTGAGCCCTGTCCTATGGCCTTTTGTAGAGGCTTCATTACACAGTCCTGCCTGATTGAAACGTTGGCTGTTGGTGATTGGTTCGACCTCCAGCTTTCTCTCCTCTCCCCAGACTAGAGGTTCCAATCCTCAAATCATAAGTTTAGTTCCCCTGACAACCAGCCCCAATCAAGAGCTTTCCAAGCCATCTCATTAACATAACAAAAGACACCTTTATCATCTCCTAAAGTAGGAAATACCAAGGGTTTTAGGAGCTCTGTGCCAGGAACAGGGATGAGGACCAAATACACCTTTCTTACTGCAAATCCCACTACCACAACTACAATAATGATTTCCTCTCCGTACCTCCAGGAGACAGAATATGCAATAACACCTTATAAGGGAAAAACACGCCAAAGGGGAAATATTTAAACTCATCATTTGAGAAATGAGTGCTTATGACATCTTTGTTATGGAATAACTGAAAATTCCCCGAAGTGTAAAAGAATATGATTACTTCAAACGAGTCTTAAGGCAAGCTTAACAAGATTTACAGCTACAAGATTTTATTTGGGTTAGACACCACACATAATCACAAGCCCCACCCCGAATCCACTGCGCCAGATTTCTGCTCTCCCACTGCCACCCAGGACACAAAAAATGGTTCTCGGCCCTCGTTGCACACCAGAAGCACCTGAGGAGCTTTGAGGAGCAGAGGAACTAAAAAGGAAAGCTATCTGGGATGCACACTTTTCAATTCTGAGTCAGCAGACCTGGGGCATGAATAATTTTTAAGAGAATCCTGACGTGCAGCCAAGGGTTGAGAACCTTTGCATCAAAAGCATGGACACTTAACATTTTCACTCTGCACCGCTCTGCTGATTGAGCCGTGCTGCTACAGAGTCAGACTCGAAGAAAGCAATAATCGGTCTGTTCCATGACACACAGACCAGTTACTGTGACTCTTTAGGGCTGTAATTTAGTGGAGTTCAGAAGACACTGATGAGTTCATGGCTTTGTTTCTCATTAATCTTTTATTGTGTTCCAAGTTGTGTGTGCTTTCATTTCATGATTCCAAACCAACACATAAAAAATAAATGTTTAAAAAATACCCAAGCTCCTGTCGTTTTTGTTAGCATTTTGCATTCAAAGGTGCTTGATGAATATAATACCCCGCGAAAAAAACCACATGTGCACGCCCATGTGTCCATTACAAACAAATGTAACCAGTTACCCTTGGAGCAGAGCAGATAAGAAACCTGCTTTTCCCTGAACCTTAAAAACACCTGAGACCTGAGTTTGCCAGCAATGATGAGAATTTAATTATAGAAAGCAACCTGAGCACAGGCTCACCAAGGAGGGATCTGCCAGGACAACATGTAAGAGCCTCATATGGCAAGTCAGAAGAGGCCGGGGGTGTGTGCCAGAGGCTCTTCTGACCACTCTCACAAATTTCTGGAGCACCTTGGACAGCAAATCAACCATGGCTGAAAAACTTTCAGACTTAGGCCAAGAAAGGCTCCCAGAATAAGAGGTCAAGTCCATTTTGACATGTGGCATTTTCACTTCCACATCTCTTCAACGGTAGCTCCTGGAACATGTCTGAGTCTTATCCACTGATCTGCTATATGCCCTGAAATGAGTTACACTCCCTGGTGAAGGCATTCTGGGTGGATTTATTACCACCACCCGGGGAGAGGGACAGGGAGAGGCGGAAATCACAAAGCAGTCCCTTGAGGATGCGGGGCAGGGGAGGGCAGACGATTACCGAGGAAACCATGGTCGGGTCTGAGCCTCAGCACCCTGCACAATAAAATACATCAATCAGCCTTCTGAGTTCACGTCAATATTGTGCAAATCAGGTAAAGGAAACAGAGACAGTGTACCTACTATTTAAAAGGATTTAAGTAAAATATTACACTTTTCCCAAAGTCACTCAAGTGTGGCTGGAAGTCCGTGAGCTAAAATTAATTTTTCAAAAGACCAACACACTAATTTCTTCTTTAGAACCACAGGGAGGGACCCACACAAATGATGGAGGAAAACTGGGTGACCAGCAGCCCGGAGCCTGTTCCCTCCCTGCCTGAAATGTCAGACACCTTCCAGCACAAACCCACAGCTCCCCATTTCACCAGAACCTAACCAGCGGCAGAGAGTGCCGCCACAGGCCTGTGTGCAGGTTAAAGCAGCTCTGTCCACACTGCCCGTGCAGACACAACTAACCCTGCGAGTGTCCTCCAAGCTGGTCACAGGGGAACAGGAAGAAAGTTGACCTAGCAGAGGCAGGAAGGTGGGAAGATAATTGTGAAGACCCCTCCTAGGGTCATTCAGAGCACCCCCTACAGTCAGAGACTAGCAGCTCAGCTCTCTCTCATCCCTCCAGCCTCCCATGGTCTCCTGGGTTCCCTGGACCACGTTTATCAGAACAGACATCACCTCTGCCGGTTGGAGAGATTAAAAACAACAACAACAACAACAACAACAACAACAACAACAACAACAGTAAATATGCAACTTTCATTTGGGGCCCTCGCCCCTCTGGCTGGTGGAGCTCTCCCAGGTCAGCAGCTGATCCTTACAGACACAGCTTTCAGTGTCATCAGACCTAAACTGCCAGTGGCTGAGAGGATGCACTGGGAAAGGGGCGGGACTGCCAGCAGTTAAGTACTGACTGTTAGGGAAAAGAGGCATGAAGAATGCAAAAACGTGCACATGAGCATGTCTGAGGATCTGGGAGAGCCTTCCAATTATCCCATACAGACATTGAGCACAGAAACGGTTGCAGGAACTTCTGGGTTGCTCTATGATAACATGCTCTATGCTCCCAAGGGAGCAAACCAGTTTTCAGCCAGTAAAGAATGCGACCATTCAACTGCTTAGTGACACGGAGCACAGGACACTATACCTGCCATCTGCACATGTGAAGCCTGCCTTTTGTGCTTGAACGTGTATTTGAAATGCTAAATCAATGTTTTGAGCCTTATGTCCTGTAAATACCACACCACTTCCTGAGACCAAAGGCCACACTGCCAGTGCTCAGGCGGCACACACAGGGAGGCAGACAGCTGTGGAGAACCCACATCTGCCTCATTTCCTGCCAACCTTGAATTGGCAGCCTTCACCTCAAAATGGGAGCGTGGTACATTCCTTTAAGTTGGCAACAGTGATTTCAGTATTTACTGGTCACCAATGCTATTGTATTTTAGCTAAATATAACTACTTTTTATACACTGACTTAGGGGATAATTCTTTTTTCTTTGCTTTTTGGTATGTGGGTAGCTCCCTGACTGGGAATCGAACCCAGGCCGCAGCACTGACAGCGCCAGTGCCGAAGCCTTAAGCCACTACACCATCAGGGAACTACCTTAGGGGATAATTTTTTATCATTACAGAGTACAATGTAGGTATGAAAATGCATGGCACTGTGGAAGTCCTGACAGAGCAGCACACGGGACGAGACAAATAAATACTGCAGGCTGCACTCACAAAGTTGCCACAGGAGCCTCTGTGTCCCATTAAAGCATCTCACATATCCCAGCCAGGGCAACGGAAAGGAGCAGTGGTCCCCGGGGGGGGGGGAGAAGGTTTACCATCTACCCTGCCCTTCACTTCAGAAGTAGTTAAGTTGAGCTGCTGTGGGGAGGGAGCCATCCTGGCAACAAAACACCAAGGGCCCAGATCACAGCCTGCTTCTAAATGACACAAATAGATAAGGAATCAGGTGATTAGAGAGTGCACTGCCGCAGGGCTAAATACCAGCCCCCCTGGGAGTGTGTATCTGTGGTGAGAATTTCTCCTGCTGTCCTCCGGCACAACTCACCCAAGAGCTAGCTCCCAGCCAAAGGACCTTTTTCATACTTTCTACTCCAAGGCAAATTTTCTCTTTTGAAAATGAAGGTATAACAATTATAAAAATTGGAAATAATTTATACATTCCCAAATTGGTGCAAACTTGTGAAATAAATGACAGTATATCCACATTGTTAATAACTTCATAGCAGTCAAAAATCATGTTTTAGGAAATTATTTAAATGCCAAGGGAAATGCTCAGTTACAAACATGAACAGAGAGAAGCAGGTAAAGGCCATGAGGTATTAACAGTGGTTGATGTTGCCTCTGGAGAGTGAGATTTAAGTCATTTACATTTTCTTCTTTAAATTTTCCAAAATTTATAAAATGAATATGCTTCATTTATAATAAGGAAAACAATGTCTAGGGTACAGAATGTATGTAAAGATGAAATCAGAAGCCAAGCCATCTGTCTAATGGATTTAATATATGAAAATAATGAGTGAAAATTAAAGTGATAATGAAGTACTTTGAAGCAGGTGCTCACAGGCTTGGAAACCTGTACAAAGCTGACTAGCTCTTTATTAAAAAGGAAGAATACTCTATACTTGAAACTAATAATACTATATACCAACTATACTTAAATTAAAAATTTAAAGAGAAGGGGGGTGGGGAATACTGTATTTTCATAGGGTTGCCCTGAGTGCTCTAAAGACAGTGAGATTATTGCCAGGAAAATGTGACACAGGAGACAAGACTACTAAGGAGGTACTAGTTCACCTACTTTTCTCATGTTAAACACCATTAGAAATATGAATTAAAATTCTTCTAGATTTAAGTTATGGTGCCTCCAAAACGGTTGCAGGAAATGTTTCATTTTGCAAAAGCACACTGAAATAAGGAAGCATGTGGTACCCTAGACAAGCAGCTGCAGCTGCTGGTGGATGGCAGAAATTCTGCAAAGCAGGACCTTGGACAAGACCACTCAACAGTGTGGAAGGGAGGCAGAGGGTCACAAAGCTGTCCAGCGAATGTGAAAGTCCATGTGGCACAGTGGAGACAAGAAAAACAGATGTCAGTTACAGTCTTGGTTCCCACACTTGCAGAGGAGCCCTGGGCAAATTACAGACTCTTCCCAAGACTGTGTCTTCATCTTTCCAACAGCAGTAGGTGGGGAGAGCATGGGCCGAACACCTCACACTCCGCCTGGGCCACACAGGTGGCAGGCCAGTCAGCCGCCCTCATTATCCAGCAACTTTCATCACTCCAACTCTGTGAATAATACACCAACTTCCTTCACGACAGAGAGGACACCTTGCTCCTCAGAATACTCTGGTCTGCTTGGCAGTTGGACTTTGCCCCACAGATTAAGAAATCCACAAGCTGACGTCTAAGTCACATCCTTGTGAGTGTATCTGCACAAACCAGCTGACCAGTCTCACAGCAGCACAACTTGGTCTGGGAAGCTCAGAGCTGAGCCCTAAAAAGAGGCTGGGCTGAGCAGAGGACCTTCTTTAAGGCCTGAAAATGCAGACAAGCTTCCCTCATCAGTCCTCATACAGAGTCGTCACCCAACACCACACCTCCACAAAGTACTTTTGGGTGCCTGTCACAACGCAGGAGGCATGTCAGGACTTTGCTGTGCTGTACCCTGAACCACAATCAGGCTCCTGCCCCCACTGTATGCGCCATAAAGCTCCTGCATTTTTCCTAACCACCTGAGGGCTGGGCCGTCTGCACACATCGAAGGCAAGCACAGTCCTATCCTGCACCCTCGTCCCCGCCTTACCACGTGCAGTTCATATAATGGCACGTGGGCTGTGAATCCAGATCTAACCAGGCACCACTTCGTAAACCTTTTCACTTTTTGTCATGAAGTGACTGACATTCACCCTGAAACCATGAGCAGGCCCCACCTAAACTAAACATCGGATCCAGGAGCATGTTATAAACCCTAAGAAACTCCACGGTACCCCGAAGAACCCTGTTCTCTGAAGCAGATAACCCCTTGTGTCTCCTTACACTAGAATCCTCAGCAGATGTTCTAAGCTAAGAAGGAACATGTCTGTTTAGCAGTTGGTCCTAAGGCTGGAATGTAGGGGAGGAACACGCTGCAGAGATATTACTGTGTCTAAGGCCGGCTCCAAAAAAAAAGATGGTATTTTCCAAGACCAAAGTCCTGGACAGACAGCCTCCATAAAGCCCCACCCTCCCACTGCTGGAAGCAACAATCTATGACAGCAATTCCCGAGCTGCAGTACAGAAAGACCTTGCAGTCATGAAAAATGAACAGTCCAGGCTCCAACCAAGAGCTTCTACCACAAGTAACTTTTCAATGGCACTGTAAGAAAAATGGACCTGGTTTTCACTGTGAGAGCCAACAGGTCATATACCTTTATGTCTGAGCTTAGAGGGACAAGAGCTTAGAGGGACAAGGAGACCCCTGTGTACACTGCAAGTCCGCTGTTTAACCCACAGATATGGCATCAACAGGGATCCACTTCATCTTTGTCCTTGGAGAAGTCCTGTGCAAACCAGGAGGCCGGAGCTCATTTATAGCCAATGAGAAGCAGTAATGTTGGCAGTCATACCTAAGAGTCAAACGTTGGTCCTTACGGAACATCCCATCAGGGAATACCACATAAGTATGAACCTCATTTTCCTAGCAGGGAAGGGAACAGAGGTAGAAGTAAACATGTACCAAGGTCAAACAGCAGCCAAAAACAACAGCAAGTCCCTACTCCCCAGCTTCTGAACTCCAAGTCACTTCGATGTCACCATGATGCTATGAGATAACAAGCATAAAGATGGCAGAGGCAAAAACTGTGTCCCTAAATTGTAGGTCCTCAAGGCTGCTGCCTTAATCTCAGTCACCTCCACTACTATGAGGGGCTTCACATCCCTGAATTTCAACTGGGCAAGAAAGACACAATCAGGGTCAATATAAACTTAAGGTAAAGGGAGAAAAAGGAAGACACACCTATCATCTAAGCTGCTCACTCTCACTCATCCAGACTATCACCAAAGACAGGAATAATGAGGACCACACTAGGGAGGCAGAGGGAAAAGTGTAAACACAGCAATGAAAGAGTGAACAAGAAACTGGGAGAAGTTTCTTTCTTTTTTTTTTTTTTTTTTTTTTTGCTTTTTGGTATGTGGATAGCTCCCTGACTGGGAATCGAACCCAGGCCGCAGCGCTGACAGTGCCAGTGCCGAAGCCCTAAGCCACTACACCATCAGGGAACTCCCTGGGAGAAGTTTCTTGAAGCTGCAAATTATCTGAGGCTTGCTTTCTCCCACAGGCACCACAGACATGAATCTTACAGTCTCTAAAGAACTGGAGTTTTGAAGCCCTCTACCACTAATTACAAATACCAAGGCTGAAACCTAACATCACAAATGACAAAGATTCTCTCCTTGACCAAACTCTCAACTCAGGCTCCTCTGAACTCTCTTCTCAACTAGGTCCAGCAAGTTCACCTCTGCACTGCCCAGTTTCAGCAAGAATCCTGCTGATTCCCCACCCTTACTATCTCATTATCCTTGTACCTTATGGGGCTCCTCACCTCTGACCATCCCGAACTCCCACCTGCTCCCTGAAGATAAATTCCCACTTTCCCTTATTGTATTTGGAATTTAACCCGATTCCTCTCCCACGCAGCAGAACTCCATCGCAGTGGCCTCCACACCTATCACAATGCTCCTGAATCAAGTCCACCTTACTCTACTGGAACAAGTGTCAGCAGTAACTTTTTCTTTAACACAAACAAGCCAGAAGGAGGAAAACCGTGCCCCCTCACAAACACAAGCACAGGCTCAAGCACTGATTTAAAGGCAAAGATTCCAATGCCATCAGAGAAGTGCCTTCTTCAAATCAACACCTGTCAGCTATACATTCAGAGATCTGACCAATTAAGGCATCAACTTATGTAAAGTCTGAGAGCAGAGCACATTGACCTGGCTTAAATTGTGCAAATGAAGTCTTCTAGGAAATAAAACTGCATTTAATACACAGCTGAAATGCGAAGCAATAGGTTTAGTTGTTGTCAATGTGTTAAGTTGTGAATTCAGGTGGAAGATGCCACTCTTTCTGGCTGAACCCAAAGCAATGCAGCTGAAAGATAACACTGACCTTCAACAACGCTGAGCATTCATGTGCAGGCTCACGCAGCATCCAAAACACAGCACACAGAGAATCTAAGGGCAACACTCAAGCTGAAGAGATGCAGAGACGGCCACATGCTCATCTGCATGGTCTGCAGTAACAAGTAACAGAGACCAAACTGTGAGGGCCAGGAGTGGCCTCACTGAACTTGAAAAGGAAGTTTACAAACTCCCTCTCTATACCCCAGGAGGAAGGGTAGTAGTGGAGGGACTACAGTGGGTATGGAGGAGGTAACTGACAGAAATCCAAGTCAAAACTAAAGTAACAGAAGCAGAAATCTATATTCTTACCTGGCAAGATATTCACAGAAACATGTGCAAGTCAAAACACAGAAGTAAACCAAAGAACAGGCACCAGCTTGTATTAAAACTTCTAAGAACCCTGAAGTGAGGAAGACAATGTGCTTGGGGGTAAAGGAGCACAATCAGGCCCACGTGCCCGAAGCCGCCGGCTCTGGGTGGGCACAGGCAAGGAGAAGGCTTGCTGCCACTTGAGCACATTCAATTACATTCCTAGACAGACAGACAAGACAGATATTAAACACTATCAGCTTCTGCCCTTGGAATTCATTTCTTGCTGGGTGAGGAGGGTGAGAGATGAAAGGCTGTAGGATTTTATTACACCGAATTTTCAGTTTGTCAGGTTCCATCAACTATCTCAGGCACCCTGGGACTAATCTGTACCTTTTAGGATAGGGACATGTCTCCCTAACAGAGTGCCAATGACTATTCTCTACCTGCTGTATTTTAGGAATATCTAATAATATCGATGGGCCCAAATGCTGTTACAAACTGAAGCAGTTTAACAGCCTCTCAACTGAGAAACACACATTTCCCCAAACTCTGATACCACTGGGCCCAAGCACCTCCAACAACTACAAGTTGGTATGCAAACAGAAGTATCTAGACTGAGGGAACTATTTACTCCTCCAGGAGAAGAGGATTGGCAGGGGTTAAGGGAAGGAGGGGTGAAGCCAAAAAGCTTTAGGAGCAAGGAGGCGGGCACCGCAGAGCGATCTGCAAAGACCAGAGCAAACCTGGTTTACACGGTGGGGTGGAAGCCGGGGGTTTTCCTGAGGAAAACGCTGCGCTCTTCATTTAAAACACGCTGAAAGGAATAGCAAAGGGTTGGGATGACTTCTTTCCCCTTTATAAGAATAAATAAATACAATAAGCTACGTGGAGTGATGTCAAGTCTCCCTCCTCTTCAAGTACAAACCTGCCCTAGTGATCCTGGCCAACTCAACAACAAAGCCATCCCCAGGGCTCCCGTCAGCCAGGGCTCCCGTGCAGTACACAGCACACACACCCACAGCAGCCGCATTAGGTGGTAAAGAGGAAAGAGTGTCCAGAAAGAACAGTGTGCACCCTGACCGACAGGCACCAGCCCACAAGCAGGGCCCGAGGGAACAGGCGGGCTAAAAAGGGCACCCTGGGCACGCAGCACATGGCAGCCCTCCGGAGATCCACCTACAGCGTCTGCACAGCTCCATTTCTAAAACAGGCCCTCCAGCTGGACAAGCAGCTGCCAAAGGCAGCGCCTTATGAACAAGAATGCGGCTTTCTCCTCATTCCAGACCACCTTACAAAAGACAACAGCACATAAAGAAGTCATCCCTTCCTCCCAGCCTCCCTGATCACAAGGAGGGAAGTATCCTGAAAGTGGCAGAGTGGTAGACTCAGAAAGTCAAGTGCTAGTGTATCCTGCCCATCCGCCATCCCCGAATGAGGAACACTGAGCAGAGACCACCAATGACAACGGCACGAGACGTTACACATGGAACATAGGAGTATTAACTGTGTGCTTGGGGGGGGGGGGGGGGGGGTAGCTCTCCACAGACTGAAATGAGAAGTCTGCTTGACCCAGAAAATCAAACTGAGTAGGGAAGGGGGAGAAAAAAGGAACAGGCATCTTAAGGGGTTATCCATAATTAGCAGGGCAGCAGAAGCAATCAAATTCTGGGGACCAATGTCTACACACAAAGATGCAGATATTCACATAAAGGGGATATTTCTGCTTAGCCTGAGAGCGGGCCCAGTACAGTGACACAAGGAGGAAGGAGACTACACCAACTGTCTGTCCATTTCTAGCAGAGAAAGGGAAAAGGAACACAAAGCCTCTGCTACAATAAGCAGAGACTGTCCTGTGACTCAGTAACACGCCCGGCGGCCACCACCACAACCCTGAACCAGGCAAAGGCACCTGCGGCCGAAGGCAGCCTGAAGCATGCTGGGTGGTGAGATTGTGGCCTAGGAAATGTGAGCAACCCAGAAACTGACCGGAGATTTCCAAAGGAGGGCTGAAATGAAAAGTGACATCGAAAATATGCCCAAGCAACGGACCTGTCATTTGCTAGGAAAAAAGCAAGCATCTGTGTCCTTCAGCTTCCCCTTTGAGTCCCCTCTCTGAAAAGCCTTTTCCAACACAGTGACACGAACCAACACTGCTTCACCCATAATCTATCATCCTTTCTAAAGTCCACCGTCTGACCACAACACACATCCGTAAGGATTAGCGATTTCATTTCTAAAATTATAAACACCTTACTAATAAAAATAATTTCCCAGATCCATAGTGCTATCACATATGAGGAACTTAAATGTCTTATAATTAACCCACCAAGAAATGAAACCTATAGCCCTGGCCTGCAGAAGTGCAAGGGCCTCCTGGATGATTGCATTATACTTGCCTTTAATATAAATATTATGCAAAAAAAAAAAAAGGCAATTTATCTAAACACAGTATAGGTAGCTCTGCAATCACTCATAAATAAAGAGAGAAAGATGATGGGAAAACACGCTAATTGATTTTAAAATTAGTTTCAAGTCAAGAAATAATCTGACATCCAACAAGGTCAACAACAGTAAAAATATATATAGCCTTCAGGGAAAAGGTACACCTAAAAACTTCAATGAATCAAGACATCTGAAATGCTATGAAAGAAGGTTGTTTGGGAAAGCCTGAATAGGAGTTCAGGTGTTAAATGAATGTCAATTGGGGAAAAGCACTTTAATTCCTGAAATGAGCCCCTCTGGTAGACTGAACCCCATCTGCACTGTGCTCACGGAATACCATTATGAGGAAAACACCACCCAGAGGCAGGGCTAGTGGACCCAATGATAGCAACCAGGAAAGGGGTGAGAGGTACAGGACACGGAGAGAGTCTACAAAAAACTAAGTCATATGTGACCTGGCCATCAAAACAAGCAATCCAAGTAGGAAAGAGGAAAAATGGGAGTGCAAAGACTCCCTCCTTTTGACAACAGCACCCTGGCTCCAGTTGGCACGGCTGTCAGCAGCAGTCAGGGAGGTGAGCACAGACTGGGAGGGGTAAAAATGAAGTGCGGCCTGGGTTTTAAGCCTCAACAGATTTTTTTGATTTAAACATTTATTAGCCCTTTCACGGCGTTAACTGACTTCAAGTTATTTTTTTCAAAATGTGTCAAAAAGGTACAAAAAATAAAAGTTGATATTTTGACTATTTTATGAATTTAATAATAACATTTTGAGCTGCTTTGTCTATAAATGACATTATCTTTATTTTAAATTATTGTTATATGGTAATAAATTTACCATTATATTGAATTTTAGCACAAAATACTCAAAACATACTAAGTGGCATCAATTAGATTTAAAGTATAGATAAATCAGAATCTAATGGCATTAATGACATAAAAATTTTATACACTATGGCATAAAAAACATCTTTGTTGACAGTGCAATCTACAGGAAAACATAGTAAAAAATCTTATAAATGAGAAAAGTCCTTGAAACAGTTTTGCACTGAAGAACAATTTTACAATAATTACAGTGTTTATATTTTTAAGTAAATACAGTTAGGGTGGTACATTTTATTAAAATAAATTATTGAAGTATAAAATTTTCCTACTGTTACTCATTCTTGACAAACACAAAAATATAGAAGAAAAAATTTTTCTAGAGGGAAAAGGTTTTTTGAGCTTGTGGGGTAGACTTGATCACTGCAGTCAGTGGGTGGAAATACTCATTTGGATACGTCCAAACGTCGCAGCAAAAGGGTTAAGTGCCGAGCAATCTGCAAGATTCTGAGAAAGAGCGGACACAAAGCTGAGAAAACCATGCCAGTCCTACCCTCGGAGTTAGGCCTCACCATGGAAAGCAGGCCGGGCATAAACAAATGGTACAGGAAGATACAGAGATGGGAAATACCACGTGCATGGAAATCTGGGGCCTAAGGGGGCCTTCAAGAACCCGGGTAAGAGAGAGGGTTGCCTGAGCATAGCAACTATGTTACATGATCACAGGACAGTAAATAACGATGGTACTGTGAATGCTGGAAACAATAGAGAAATACTGCAGCTCACAGGATTGAAAAGAAGCAAGAAATAGGAATACACCTGCACTAGGAAGATTTAGATAAATTGAAAATACAGAACTGTGTAATGGTGATGATTAAATGGAGAAGAGACAGAAAAAGAGATGGATTGCAAGAGGTAAACACACAGGATTCAGGGAAGGATTAATGCCCAAGGCCCACAAGGAGATGCTAAAATTCCACAGAAGTTATTTGAAGGGGACAGTCACAATTATATGGGGAACAGGATACATTAACTAAAGGAAACAAAAGAAAATGCAATTTGTAATAGGGAGAAGAAAGTAAATCAAACAGTAATAGGATAGGTTCTTGCTGCCTTCTCCAGGTCATAATTCACCTAAAAAGATCAGTGGAATCTCTGCTATCTACCCAGATATCAAGTGTCTTGACCTCCCTACTGGGGTTCAGGTCTGTCCCCGTGACCGCTCAGCCGAGGAGCAGGCCGTTCCTAGATATAAATCTTTTTAAAATGACAGGATATATACATCCTGGAATCTTAAAAAGATGAACTAAGAAGGCCCACCCATTATCTCCTAGTAATGTTTTTCAGTCCTCTAACAAAGGTTTCAAACATTCTTCTTAGAAACACCCAGATCAAACAATTCCAAAACATACAGACTGCCTCTGCCAGCGTTCTGCCACATTCTCCGTCTTTTGATCACAATGCTGCAGTCCCCACATCTCTCCATTGGAAACCGGTGAAACGCCATATCCATTTCAAAGAGCGTTTGCTTTTCTCCAAGGTCCTTAGTGCCAAGCTGGAGTCCCTCTCTAATTTGCTGTTTGCCTTATGTTCCCGTCACGAGTGCGAGATCACAGTCATTGGGTTTACTGGTGTGTCCCGCTCCACTTGGGGACTGTAAGCCCACAGCGTTCCGTTGGTATGCATCTAAGCGGTGGCATCATTTGCTTTAGGGTCCAAAGGGACCCGTCATCTTGCTTTCAGAAATCTAAACTAGAGGGAATAGGTTGAGAACCACTTTTAATCGTGTCTAAATGGCAAAGCACCCTGGGGCCCTGTGCAACGAATGGAGTTATTATATTAGCACCTGAAACTGCCCCGCCTCTAACAAAAAGCCCTCAGGAATCCCAAGGCATCACTCATAATGTGCCTTCCTGAAGCCCCGTCTACCATCCACTGCCTACACAGGAGACCCAGTGGGCTGGGGCCTGGGACCATCCCTTCCCCCTCCCCGACCCCTCCCCACCCCCCACAAAAACAGGCAGCAAGGACACTAGGAGATTAGGCAGACTGCAGCTTGAACAAAACTGCTCTTTTAGTGCCCAAGTCTGAATATTTCAAGGCCCTGCTGGGAAGGAACATTTATGTGGTAAGTAAGGACACAGGGAGGAGGCTGAAAGATGGGACTGTGGCCATGAATATGAGGTGAACAGGACTAGGAAATGAGAAGAAGGAGCCAACTTCAGGTGTCCACACTCCCCAGAGGCCCAAGCTGAGGGGTGTGTGTATGTGCAGGAGAAAGAAAGAGAGAGAGAGAGAGACAGACAGACAGACAGACAGACCCTGCACCTGAAAGGGGCTGGGTAAATTCTGGGCCTGTTTTCAGGGTAAGCCTCAGCGCTCTGCCCACTACAATAGCACTGCATGAAGTCTTTCCCGGGGAATAAGTCAGCACCTTCACTGGATGCCCGGGGGACGTCCTGCCTTTGTCATTAACACAGCAAAGTGTAACACAAAGCCCACAGCAGCCCTGCGCAACAGCACTAGGTTTTCCAGTTTCACATCAAAGCCACTTGCGCTCTAGGAAGCCCTGAGATTGCACAATGTGTTGTCTCCTTTAAGGCAGTAGCTCAGCAAACCCAAGCCTTCCTCCAAGACTTAGCACCTACTTCTCTGTGACAAACAGCTGGATAAAATCAACTATACAGCTGGCCCTCCGGATCCGTGGGTTCTACACCCATGGATTCAAGCAACAGTGAATCCAAAATATTCAAGAGAAGAAAAATATTACATTTTGCTGACATGTACGATGAATGTGCACAGCCTTTCCTTCTTGTCATTATTCCCTAAATAATACACTACACTATTTACATAGCATTTACACTGTATTAGGTACTATAAATAACCTAGACATACTACGAAGTATATAGGAGGATATGCTTAGGTTATAGGCAAAACTACACCATTTTACAAAAGGGACTTGGGCATCTAAGGATCGTGGTATCCGCAGGGGACCCTGGACCCAACCCCCCTCAGACCCCGAGGGGGGACTGCACTACAGCAGCAGCACGGAGAGGTGTCCCAAATGGCTCTCAGTCTGAGAGAGTTAACATTTCCGAAGAGTAGACAATGGACTCACACTCAATAATACAGGACAGGACCACAGACAGACACACCATCAGCAGCATCCAGCATCCAACTGCAATCTTCCTGAGGGGACTACTACACACCATTGCTTTTAACTCTCCCGTCATAGTTTCAAGCAACAACTCAAGACGAAAGCCAATTCTAGGAGCAACATTCTGGGGTACCCTGGGAAAGCAGCTGCCCAGCATGAAACAGTGTCTTTGATTCTGCTGTGTTCTGTCCACAGTCCTTCCTCTGGCTGCAATCAGAAAGTAGGTGAAAGTGGGGAGTGAGGTATATGGCTGGCCTTGGGCAAAACCTTCTTGTCTGCGTGTATAATGTAATAGAAAGGGACTGACTCATCTTTGTATACAATAAAGGAAAATCTAATCTGCCCTACTATCTCCACGCTACATAGATGTCTTGGAAGACCTATTAGTTGATGACAGGTTACTAGAGATTTTAAGGTTTGAGAAAGACAAATATTGTATGGAAGGCAGGCCCCACTGAGTCGTCACCTGGGAGCTTGTGGGGCGGCCCACCCTGCAGCAGTCACTGCGCCACCCGCCTGCCCTTGAGGAAGTCCACGAAGCAGGTGACCTCCTTTACCTACTCCTTCTTCCGGCACCTTCTTCTACTCTTTTCTTTGGTGCACAACGAGCCCCTATACCATAAGCCATCAAGTTGTCTTTTTCTCCGTTCCAAAACCAATGGCCCCCGAAAGTGTCCAAAAACTAGCTGGAAGGCAAGCTCCTCCATGTTTTACTGCAGGTCCTCCACAGTCCACCTGTGTCTCCAAATAATCCTCAGGCATTGACTTTCAGGAACTCCAAGACCATCCCCCAATTGCTAAGCACACACGCTTTCACTGGAGAGTCTAGAAGCCCTGTTCTAAACCACCAGCCAGGTATTCTGTGCACTTCGTGCCCTGCTCAAGGGCACTGCCAAGGGGACAGGGGCTGAATGGGAGCTGAAATTAAGCCTTCCTTCTCTTTGCCAAGCCATGTGCTCTGACGTGAGGCTGCCTGGAGGAAGGGCCAATCTTCTCTAATTTGCACACGGGTGCCACATGGGCTAATATAATAGTGAGCCCTACAGACCAAAGGCTCCGAGACCACGGTGCCCGCCTGCCTGTCGCTACATACACAGTTACAGCCTCACTGGGATCCCCAGGTGATTTTTATTCCTTCATCCATACTGTAATCTCTGGTAACTTTAAGACAAGCACAGAGCAAGACCTTCCACCCATCATAAGAGTTCTATGGAGTTCTTTAAGTATTTTGGAGGCAAGAACTCTGAACCCTCTGGTATAAAAAGACTACTAGAGCTACATCCGCAACTTCTCCTTCAGCGCACCATTCGCCCCCAGGCCCTTATCCAAAGCAACACCAGAACTCCAAGCTGCAGATCAGTGTTCATCTAGTATGATCTTCTCTTACACGATTTGTAAATGCAAGCTACCAACACAAAGGTCCTCAAATCCAAATGTACCCTTCTCTGGTTTAAAATTCTTCTGGACAGAATCTAAATGGATGGCACACGTTTTCAAAATGCGGCCCTGCCTAACTCCCAAGCCCATTTCTTGCCACTTCCTAGTGCTGACTATCCTCTCCAGTGCAGTCACACCACGTTATCTGCGGTTCCTCACAAGCCCCACATTCTCTTTCTCGTCATGAGTGCCCTGAGATGTTCAAAGGAAAGCAGGGGTGGCCCTGCCTGTATTCTGAACCACAGAGGCACCATATCCCTCATGCACCATCCACAGTGGCCATACATTCCCTAGTCCCAAACTCCCCCAATTCATGTCACTGCTGCTGTATCAGTCAGAAATTATCTTCTCCCCACTTTTTACCTAGCTAACTGCAAACCACCCTTCAGGCTTTAAAATGCTACTTCCTCAAGAAAGCCCTCCCAGATCAATTCCAAACTTTTTGTTCATAACGTAAATATAACTTCTTGTGTACTTCCCCCAGTAGACTCTCGTGTTCCATGAGTGTTTGGTTTATTTCCTGGCTGCACCTCCAACATAGTACCTGCTGCAAAGTGGCCCCATGTAAATATTTATCAGTGATGATGAACCCATTCAGTTGAATTTCTAAGCCTGGACTATCCATTACAATAGCCACAACCCACATGTTGCGGCTACTGAGCCCTAGAAATATGCTAGAACAAACTGAGATGTGGTCCAAGTATAACATATACACTAGATTCCAAAGATTCAAATTTTTTAGTAATAAGTGAAATATTAATTTTGCTTATTCATTAAATGTTGAAATGCTATTTTTAGGATATAGTAAATAAAATACATTAAAATTAATTTTTTGATATAGCTACTAGACAATTTAAAATAGCAAACAGAGCTGGCATTTGTGGCTTACATTATATACCTATTAAACTGTATTGGTCTAGAGTGCCTTTCTCCCATTGGCTGAACGGCTCCTCATCTGTGAACTCTCATGGGCTATAAGAGACGCCCCTAGGAAGACCCTCCTAGCACCCACTATAACTGGGCTCCTCACGGCACCCTCCACCATTGTGCTCAAGGTGTATTATATTAACTTCAAGTATTTCTTATGTGACCCCTTATTAAAATCTTCCAAAGGAATTTAATTGAACAAATAAGAGAAATCATTACTCATTTCATTCAAAAGCTGTATATTGTAGACACTTAGAGTAAGCCTTACTTAGAACTTTCTTCAAATAGAGTAAGATCTCAGTGGTGAACAGAGGCTTGAGAGCGGGAGAGAGGGAGAAAGGGAGGGAGGGAGCGGGGAGGGGGGGGAGAGAGAGAGAGAGATTGAGATAGAAACAGAGAGAGAGAGAGAGAGAGAGAGAGAGAGAGAGAAAACCCTACCTTGGGGTAAAGAATAAGGAATTCTATAAGGATATATGTTTTGACATCGTCCCATCATCCACAAGGTTAAAGGAAATCCATCTATTACCACCTGAGGAGTTCCCAAAAGATCATGGAAAAACTAAAAATCCTCAGTAATAGTTTAGTTCTTATTCCAGAAAACCTGCTATCATCCTACCTAAGACATAAAACTTCCACTCCCTTAAAAACTGCTTAAAATTCAACTGCATAGTCTATGTTAACATAATGCTTTTGGCTGATGATGCAGGCACAAAAATTAACGTTAAGAATTTCAAAGTTGTGGTTGCTGTGGGAACCTTAATTCCAACTGCATGGCACAGATGCAGAACTGTGGACTACTCCCAATACTGATAAAATTGGAGATGTATATTTACTCTGTGCAATGAGGCAGAGCTACAGTTACTGAGAGAACCTTATTTTGGCATTCCTAGGCTTTCATGAATTTAAATTCTCAACCTTATGACAATACTGTTTGCTGCATTAAATTGCCTCCTCCATGGGGGAAAGAGGGAGAGAATGAACTGATTGGCCAGACATTCAAAGAAGCCATCCTGTACGTGTTTCTTATGCATGATCTGATTCAAAAGACAATCATGATATTTTTATTTTACACTAATGGGCTGTCTGTAAACACTCATGCAAATGAAAACAGGATATAAATTTCAACTTGTGAATGCACCAAGACATATGTACATCCAAAACATCAGAAAAGCAAATTCCACGTCTTCAGAGCTACAAAAGGATAAGTTTTAAAAGTAGATAGCAGCACTAACTTCATCCACACTGGTTAATTTCTGAAAACTGTCCAAATCCTTGCCTGTGTCACCAGATCTCACTGAGGACCCAGTCCTGTGACCCGTCAACAGTTACAAACTTTACCTATCAGAGGGCAGAAACAGGAGTTGGAAAGGTGTCTGTAACATTAAGATATAACCGAACACAGAAAAGTTCAACCTCAGTCTCTATCCCCAACCTCTCAAAACTCTTTAACGATGGAAAAAGGTTTAAAACAAAACTGCCTGCAGACTACCACCTCTTACAGTTTTTGTCCTAAGCATCATTTCTCAAAACTGATATAGTCAAGTCATACACACTGGGTAGGCAAGCACCTGTGCTTACAAGAGATCCGAAAAACAGCACAGGACTGTAAACTAATGATAGTTATCACCTGCAAACAATGAGTAGATGACCCCAGAGAATACACATACCAAGATTAAGTTCTTGCTAGAGCAAAAACGAATGGAACTATCAAATCCAAATGACCAGCAGAAACGGCCTTACTATTAATGTGACGCACGTGAGAAGTAAGCTCTCCTGGATTAATAACACTCGTCTACCCACCTCCACGTCCCAACCCCCGCTCCTCTCAAGCCCCCACGGGAGGACTGCCGCAGTGCCCGTCCAAGGGGTGAGTATGGGTCAGGGGAAACCGAGGCCTGCCCAATCACAGCGAGGCTGCGGAGATTTAAAATCCTTGTCCTTTAGCACTCTCAGACGTATGGACCACATTTAACTAATTCTCCAGCTCCCGCCTTCTGGTTTTTAAAGAGACGCTCCACTGCCTCCCGCTTCTCACCTGTGTGCTTTCCCCCTCCAGCCTCGGTGGGCGGATGCTGGACAGGTGGATGGTCTTGTAGTCACCAGAGTTCAGCTTCACGACAATGGCATCAGCATTTAGCACCTGCATCACCTGTGGGCAAGAAGGGACAAATGCTGAGGCATGCTTTGATGGCCCAGATATTGTAACACACATGCTAAGGAACAGGGCCCAGCCCAGTCACAGAGAGAAAAATGACATCAACAGCCATTTGGGGGTCGATCCAGTATCATCCTTCATGGGGCAACAATGTTGAAGAAAACCATGCTATGATGATCAGTCCTCAAACACTTGATTATGATTTTTCGACGAGCACAGTCTATGTTATTTATAAAGATGGTCAATCTTTCTTACCCTTTGCCCTGACCAAGACATGTGGTTAACTACAAAACTTATGAACTAGAAATCCAGTCTCTACATGTCACTTAAGATTTTCCTGGAAACAGGTTCTAAATTAAAATCAAAATCCCAATCTCAATGTGAATCTAGGAAAAGAGGCAAGGGCTGGATTAGAAGGTAACAGCACCAGATGAGAAAGAATCAAACCAGGATGTCTAATAGAGAGCAGAAAAATCAAAGGCAAGTGAAGGGCAAAAAGAATTGTCATCCGTGCATGGGAAAGGAGATGCTAATCTCACTTCAGAAACACTGAATTGCTAAGATACTACTTCAGCTACTCTGAAAGCCACCTTTCAAAGCACTACTAGGGCATCTTTGTTTTAGAACCCAAATCAGTGCCACTGAACCCCACTCTCAGCTGAAAATGATTAACTTCCAGTTTGGAATAACTGACAAGGATATGTATTCAAAAGGCAAAAGCACAATATTCCTCTGTAGAAGTTATCTGAACTCTCCACTAATGTGCACAGAACTCCACTGAAACCACCTAGGAAATCAGGGTTTTCATTTGCACCCATAATTCAGACAACAGTGTACAATTTACTCAATTATATTTAGAACCTGTTGTTACAAGGCTATTTCATTTTTTTGTGTGTTTTTGAGGGATTTTTGTGTGTTTGTTTTGGCAAGCAACACTTTGCTACAAGGTAGCTATAGTATCACCACCCACTTCACCTGCAGAGTCAAAACCAACTCCTCTAGGCTTCAATTCGGAGCCAACAGGCAGCCAAACACACTACAGGGTCAACTGCCACACGAGGGTAGACTCCCAAAATTTCCCTCCTCTTTTACAAGGTCAGACAGTTTCACAAACTCATCCTAGAAAAAGTGCTACATCTGCTGACTATTACCACAGTCACCTTCGAAATACTCCCCTTGGGAAGCTTTGCTCCAGCAACAGCGCCTAGTCCACCCTTCAAAGCAATTTTGGAACTCTTTTTCTGGAATGGCCATTAGGGCTGTTGTCGTCCCCGAAAATCTGACAATTAAGTTCGCGAACTTTGCTACCGCGTGTTTACATTGACATCACTGTACAAACAACTCGGTAAGGTGTCCTAATTTGGTATGTAACACATTTTCTAGGATGAGTTTGCAAAATTAATTGTCCAACTTCGTAAGATCAATCTGCAACCCTAAAAGCAGCAAAAAGGCAGTCTCAAATAACCAAAGCAATTCTGCTATAACCTTTTTGACAGATCTGAGGATCTGTCAAACACTAAACACTAAAATCCAAACAGCCAGAATCCAGAACTCTACTGGCTATAAAAACTTAGTGAAGTCCAAAGGTAATCAAAAGCATGATCTGTGGTCACACCAGGACCAAGTCAAGGTCATGGCTGGTTACCGAGGTATGTATGGGTGGTACCACGAGGCATAGAACCCCCCAAATCAAAGACCCCCTCATGCCAGCCCAATTACAAAAACATGCCCATGAGCACAGAACTTAAAAACTGTCCAAGGATATAATACAAAGTAGATTCAGTAACAACGAAAAAGTATGCATCTTATTCCCATTGCCGTTGAGACATTAATGCCAAGTAAAAATGCCCATCGCAATGGAATCTCCCTCTCATTCCCTGAAGACAGCAACATAGTTTGGACAGCTGACCAAAGCAGGTAAAAGATGAGTTCCTTATACTTTAAAATCCCAACATTAAAAGAATTATAAACAGGACGACAGAACATTCCAAGGGCGAGATATACATGAAACATGCTATTCTGCTATTCCGCCTGGAAACCAAAGAGAAGAAAAAGTTCCACGAAGCCTCGCCAAGCGAAACGTGTAGTGAAGCAAATCAGTAATAGTAATACTCCTCTGTCGAAGCGCAGGACCACGGCCCAAAGGATAACAGTCGTCAGGCATCTCAAATGCACACACGCCACAGTACTTCCGAAATCTCAATGATGGACAGAACTACCTATTTCTCTCATACCAAAATTAACTTATTAAATTGTCAATTGCTACAAACAGGGAAATTCCTATAATCGAGACTTGAGAAACATTTAGACATTCTCCATTCCAAAGTCATGCTCAGAGAGGAATAAAACCAGGGAAAGTGTCACAGTGCTCACATCTTCACCCCCGGTTCCAGAACATGGCGATCTAAGCAAGCCCCCGTGACAAGTTACTGGCACTCGTCACTCCCTACGACGCGGAGCCGCAGCAGCCGGGGATGGGTTCTTGGAGCCTAAATCTCTGGCCTCAGCAGCAGAGGCGCTGCTCGGCACCTCCCTGATTAGAAACCTCCTGTTCAGGAACTGCACCCCCCACCCCAGTGCTGCCAGCTAAAGAGCTTTGGCTTTCTGGTGAAGGGGTGTGTGGTGAGTGCATATGTGTGTGTCCGTGTGTGTGTATTTAAGGGGGATTTATGGCTCTTTATTCCTCTGTAAATTGTGTCATTACTGTCCAGAGAACAAGCAGCTCTGGAGCTGAGAAATGGGAGAGGCAATAAAATAGTGGTTCTCGTCACATGCCGTGCAATAAGTAAAATGCAGAGTGGATCCCTGCCCAAAGCCGCTCATCACAGACCACATTTGTAGCAGAGATCTTTCTTATGGCGCTTTTCATCAGGATGCTTCTAAGTATGCCCACATCGCTCACTTTCTCCACGAGCTGCAGATTCCTCTTCAGTCCACCCCCGCACACACCCACCATACCACAGACTCCAGGAGATAACCAAAGGCACTGAAAAAAGTCACCAGCTGGACCTGAAACATGTGCCGTAAACCCAACTCCCTCCCCAGCTCCTGAAGCCCAATGGTGAAAGGGAAAATGAGTGGTTTAATGAGGAGAGTAGGCGAAGGGCTGCCACAAGTCAAGAGAAGTACAGAGTGCTGGCAGGGGCAGAGGACATCCATCCCCAACTCTGGCCTCCTGCCATACTCCCCGTCTCAGAGCCCATCCACAGTGCCCACTGGGTGGCAAAAGGTTGCTGCTGTTTGGCTTCACAAAACTCTGCAGCACATATAAAATGAACAAAAAGAGCCTACAGCACCCTCCAGAGCTACACAGACCTGCAGAATAGCTCTCCAGACACAACCGCAATAGTCGCAAAGCTAACTGAGCACCAGGTAGAAACAAAAGGACCAGCAGCCCAAAGGGAGCTTCTACAGACACCAGCAGGGAGGGCAGGGCCCTGGGGAACGGGCCACCCAACACCCGCCCTACTCTCTGAAATTATGACCTCCAGCTGCTGCTCCTGCTCCCTAAGGTAGTATGCTATGCGCATTCTCCCCACAGTTAAGCCTGGAAACGCTACTGAAGCAACACCAAAAGTAGGTGAAAAAAGCACTACACCACAAGTACTACAGTAATGGCCTGGAGTCACTACAAAGTCCCTTCCCCACCCCTCAGAGAAGTACAGCTGCCACCCTGTGTCCTCAACAAAACACAAGCTCAACAATTTCCTGATGCAAATACCTCTAGGCTCCTAAGCACGAGCAAAGAGACTGGACACCACAAAGGAAACCAGACATCAGACAAATGCTCCGACAGGGGCAGCCCTCAAAATACCCAGCCAGTACCCCTCTGAACTGTCACGGTCACCAAAAGCAAAGAAAGTCTGAGAAAATGGACATATCCAAGAGAAGCCTGATGAGACATGACAACTTAAAATGCAGTGCTGTCATGGACAAGATCCTGAAATACAAAACAGACATTACAGAGAAACTCGAGAAGTCTGACTAAAGTATGGACTTTAGTTGACAGTAACACATCAATACTGGTACATTACTTACAATGGTCACAGTCCTGTGAGACGTAACAGGACACTGGGACAGGGAAGATGTAATGTGGGAACTCTGTGGACTATCTGCCCCATTTTTCTGTAAACCTATAACTGTTCTAAAAAATAAAGTCTCAATTTAAAAAGCCAGGTAAATACTTTTTTACAAATCTTTTCTAATTCAATCATTTTCTATCAGTTTGCTAACAAGCCACAAACCAAGTCTTGATGTGTTTTTGGAGAAACAGGCCACGTTCCTAGCCAGACCATCCCTAAAAAGTCTTCTTCATCTGAAAGCCCTAGGAAAAGAGTCAAGGAAGTAGCTAGTGTTTTTTTGTTCTCTCCACATTACCAAATGCGAAAATAATGAAAAAGTCTAGATAATGCCAAAAATATTAAAAAGTATCCTTGCTTAAAAGACATCTCAGAGACACATGATAATGAACTCCATTCAAAGCTATGACTGGAAGCACAACAAAAAATAATCAGGGCAAACCAAGTAAGTACTAGAATCTATGGTGTCCAAGGATAGCTTATAACCTGACCTAAAAAACTGAACATGGCCACAATACCAGCCACATCGGCCAGCTACTACTTAGGGTAATCTCCCAGACACAGCCTTAGTGGGAAAGCTCCTTGAAGGCAGAAACCACTTCCCATTCTCTTGAATGCTCTCTAAGCACCTCTTTCAGAACTCTGTTTAAGCCATGAGTGGATACAGAGAACCAAGCTACAGGCTCTAACCAGGCAGGGCAGTGAGAAGGCCCCACCTCCTGAGGACACGCCACCACTCCTCACCCCGCCACTCCTCACCGCACCCCCACCCCAGTGTTATTCAGTCTGTGAGACCCAAAAGGCCCAAGCATCCAGCAGCAGGGACAGGCAAGCCAAGCCACGTGCTCCGGAGACCATATGGCTGCAAATAGCACAGATCAGCTAAAACGCCATGGGGAAGGCAGGCAGGAAACTGGCAAGCCACAACAGGCACAAAAGTCTCAAGGCGGCTCAGCTAATCACTGTGAAGTGAGCGGGCTTCTCTGCTAACCTGGAAAGACAAGGAGAGACCCCCTTGCATTTCCGTCCTTTAAAAAGTGGAGCTGCTTAGGCAGAGAACAGAAACCAGGCTTTCAATAGGCTTCATGCATCAAGAGAATACTGTGTTGTGTTTCAAATTTCTCAGAAGTGAGACTCCTCGCCAACAGTGTGATCTACACTACAGCAATGCACCAGTCCTGGAAATCACCTATCAGTCCCAGAGGCACCCGGTTAAAGAGTTCATGGGTCAACACCTTTTGCAGGCTTTTCAGGCTATTTAGTTGTTTCCTGTGCAGTAATTCTTGGGAGACAGGGTGACTGCTGAAAAGAAAACTACTATTTGCTCAAGCCTTATAGTCACACAAGCCTCAGACAGAATCCTTCAGCAAAAACTTGTCAGACTGTTCATGAAGGCGCAGGGCACCTTAGGACCTTTCTAGGTTTCCTTGACATTAACAGGCATTTTAAATGAGGTAAAATGATTTAAAAAACTGAAGTTGGGTTTTAGGTTATGAAAAGAAACGGTGATTACTTTTTCCTTTTAAATGTAATGCTGATATTGCATGTTCCACAACATGGGTTGGCAAACTATGGTCCATGGGCTATTCAGCCCACTGCCTACTGTTTTGGAGCAAAGCCTTGCACATTCATTCACGTATTGTCTATAGCTGTTTTCTTGCTGTGGTGGCAGAGTTGAGTAGTTGCAACAGAGACTATATATGCCCACAAAGCCTAAAATATTTACAATATAGCCCTTTAAGAAAAAGTTGGCCAACCTCTGTTCTACAACATATTAGAAAATGAACACACATAGTGCTATATACTGGTTAACATTTCTGGAAAGCTATTGGGCCAATATGCTTCAAAACATTCCTAAGGAAATAACTGCCATTTACATAGAGATTTATTCTATTTTGTAAATAATGGAAAAATTTTAAAGTATATGAATATTGACCTATTGGGGACTGGTTAAATAAATAGAGCAGGGCATGATGAACAAACGAAAGCAAGTTCAAATATTTATGTTGGTTCCCTCCCTAAAACCTCTAAACAAAAATAATTTATTTTATTTACTGCCATAACCCCAAAAGGACAAAGATTAATGGGAGAAACAGAATATAGCAATAAACTCTGGAAGCTGGACAGCAGATGGATGAGTGGTAAGAGTCTCCACAGACTCACAAAAGCTAAATCCTGAGCTACTGGTGAGAAAACACAATAACCAACCTGATTTATACTGCAGACTTCCTTCAACCATCAACACTTTAAAAAAATGCCAATATCAGGAGTCTCAAGTAGGAATAAAAATGGGGCCAAAAACTAGGATTGGTTTACAACTTGTGTAAGAAGCACCTGGGTTTCAAGATGTATACACTAAATCCCGCACATAAGTTTGCTGCTTCTAACCCAGTATTCAATACCTCAAGAGAGACACCCAAGGATCACCACATGGCTGAGGAAAGTCTCTAATATGAAAAATAAAGGACCCAAATAACCAAAGAGAATGAAAAACAATGCAAAGAACACAGCCTATACAGGGAAAGAAATTTTCAAGAGATTATAATAAATTCCTCAGAAAGCTAACAGATGATATTCATCTCTAAAACAAGTATTTGATGTTATTTTTTAAAAAACAGAAATAAAAAAACATTCAGAGAAAAATGCTCTTAGAAATGAAAATACAATATCATAAATGAAATAACAGAAAGGCTGAAACATAACTATGAAGAAATCAAGAAAGAATAAAAAAAGAGAGAGAGATGGAAAAACAGAAGGAAATAAATTAGAAGACCAGGCCACAAAGTCAAACATCCCAATAGGAGTTATAGAAAATAGAGAAACTAGATGGAAATAAACAACAAAACAGTTGAAGTTCCCAGACATAAAGGATTAAAAGTTGAAGCATAATATGTTCACACATAAACAAAGTGCATCATGAAATTTCATGATAAAAAAAAAATTTGCTAAGAGCTTGCAAAAAGAAAAAAAAAATCATAAAAATGAAGAATGAGAATGGTTTCGCACCTCTAAAAAAACAAGACAACAAAAAAATTGCTAATAGCTAAATGACAGTGGAACAGGGTCTTTGTAATTCTGAAGGAAAATAATTTCTAACAAAATTCTATACCCAGCTAAACTATCAATCAAGTATAATTATAAAAAAGACATGGAAGGTCTCAAAATATTTACCTACCACACGCTCTTTTCCCAAGAAGCTAGAGAATCTGTGACACCAAACCAAAGTAGTAAAATAATAAAAAAAGAAGCCATGGGATCCAGCAAACATAGTTCCATCCCATAAATAAGGCACAGAAAACCTCAGGATATTGGTGAAGAAATACAAAAATGACAGCTCTAAAACAGGGGGAAAAAAAAGAACTAGTCCAAATTGGTACAGGTCATAAGATTCCTGCAAAGTATTGTGGAAAATATAAAATTAACAAACTGAATCAATGTCTTCTGAGAAGATTTAGGTAGGTAGAGTTTGGGGGTTAAATTAATCAGTATGTAAAAAATATATACATGAATTTTAAAAATTATTAACTCCAGCTAAAACAAAAAACTGTGCAGGAAATGAAAAGTAGTCTAATATGATATTTGACTCAATGGTTATTAGCACTTACAAACTAAACTTTGAATAGTAACTGAATCAGAATTATTATATAGTCTTATTGGAAGGTGTGAATAAAATTACATGCACACTCATTCATGAGTGAAAAATCTAAATCCTCATCTTCCAAGGTGTGAAGACAAAGGGTTAAGCCTAAAACTGAAAAACTTAGGAAGAGCAATATAAACATTTTATTCAGAGACACAATTAACCAAGAGTTAAAAAGTGGCTGCCTCAAGGGACAAGAAAAATGGACTAGTTCATTTCTTAGTAAGTCCATCGGATTCTTTAAAGTTTTTATATATTAAAAACCTACAAACTTAAAAATTATCTACAAAAGAATAAAGATCAGTACTACTCAAAAGTAGGTATCAGTTTGCAATGAGATAAGGAGTTTGTACGAGAACATAAATCAACTATATGACTGAAAGCACTGCTGACATTTTTTCTATAGCAAGCTTTTCTTGATGAAAGAAGTTAACCCCTTGATTTACATTCTGGCTCAAGCTCCAAAGTGGCATCAAAGCATTGTGAGTAGGGATGGTATAGATCAATGGTCAGTAAACTTTTCTACAAAGGGCCAGGTACAAATATTTCAGGCTTTGCAGGCCATATGGTCTCTTTCAACTGCTCACCTCTGCCAATGTATTAAGAACACAGCTATGGACAATATGTAAACAAACAAATAAGGCTACATTCCAATTATTCATGACACTGAAATTTGATTTCATGTAATCTACATGTGTCCCAAAACATTTATTCTATATAAAGTACATTCTCAGCTCCGAGACCATACAAAAACAAGCAGTGAGCCAGTTCTGGCTCATGGGGCCATAGTTTGCCAACCCCTGTGACAGACAGTATGATCAGCTTTGTTTAAAAGGAAAAACAGCTGTGTCATATTAGTGCCATCTAATAATACAGGTGTGCTTTCTTCTTTTTATGCTTTTTTGCTTTAAAAACAAAAATAATACTGAAAATTTTCAAAAATCAAGAAGTTTTAAAACAGTTTATCTACCTACATTTTTCTCTCTACTCTATCCACATGACCTAAATTTATGTTTAAGATAACTCCAAGAGAATGGTTATTCCGCACAATCCTCAATCACATGATTTTTGGAAGCAATCCTCTATTCTAACATTGTAATGAATAAAACTTCATTGTAATGAAAAAAGCTTCACTCTGTTTTCAAACTAAACAGAAAAGACCAAAATGAAAACCAGATACTGAGATTCTGGATTTTAAAAATGGAGGAAACGTTCCAATAGCGAGCTCTCCCTTTTTCTAGTTACCAATAAAGTCACTGTTATGATAAATGCAAAGCTATTAACTCAATCAACTAATCTTTTGAATTTCTTTCCTCAGCGATGCCTTACTTCCTAAACCAGCAAAGGCCAGAAACCCTCAAAATCTTCTAGGTTTCCCCATAAACTGGGTTTCAACTGACAAGACACTGGTGGGGACACACAGGGTAATGGGACCCTCCCAAGCTTCATTTACATCACTGACACCACAGACACTCAAAGCGATGATGGTAAAAATGGAAGGCCTGCCTTCCTTGTTGAGTGAATGAGCACCCTCTCACTGTGTAGCTACAGTCCTCAAACAGAACAGATGACAGGAAACATCAGCACTCAACAAAGTTCCATTTAGGTTGGAACAGCCATGTCCAATTACCAAGCTAGTGCAGTCTTCACACAGAAAGGAAGCAGGGCTCCATTCTGGTCTGCGTCAGACTAGGGAGATGCACGAGGGAGTGTCCAACCAGGGACTACTCCCACTGATGGCCACCAAAAAGCACCATTAGAGGGAACCTGGTCACTGCCTGGGGATCACCTAACTAGAGGAGGGAAGGGACCACTTGAGTACTCTGTGACCTACTGTTTTGGGAATCATTAAGAAAAAAGAAAAGAAAGAAAAAAGAAAAAGTGAAGATACTCAGGCAATTCTTCAGACTTTGTTAAAATTTTACCATTCTAAGATAACGGTTTATCTTTATTCAGGATTTTTCAGGCTGACAGCGCCACCTAGTGTCTGTCCATTTTAAACTGCTAGACGACATTTCCGATAGCCACCTCTCAATCTGAGGATATAAATAATTTAACCACTTTTAGTCCATAAAGACAAATCTTCCAGCATCTCTTGTCAAACGTAAAAGCAGGGTGAAAAACATTACGGCATTTTGAGAAAGTGACGAGAACAGGTTTACCACTCAAGGTACCAAACCCTGTAAATAAGAAAAAACACTTTTATAGCCCTGCTGCTGGAACCAATCTACTGAGTAGCTCCAGTTCTTGTCCAAGAACTCCATCCCATCCCAGGACACATCAAATGGAGATCTCTCAGAGAAAAAAAAAAAAGAATTACATCAGAAAAATTTCAAAACCACAAGCATCCCAAAACAGAAAGAAGAGAAACTTGAGATCATACATACTTGGACACAGGAAATCTAAGAGAATGCCACTTGCTAAGCAGACAAAAAAAGAACGCCTACAATATGAGAGATGGTTCAAAGTAGCAATGTCCATAAATTTAACCCATGACCTTCTAATGAAGTTTTACAAATTTACAAAAAGGAATTTTAAAGCTTTTATGGTATTTAAGTCCCCTATTATAAACACACATACACATATCATTGGGTTGCCTTCAAAGAGAAATGCTTCAGCTCTTGACTGATTGTCACTAGCCTGACAATGTTCACTACAAATCCCAAGATGCTGAGAGCAACTCACCTTGGCAACGAACTGCTTGTCCTTTTGGTCCAAGTTGGCAGTGGGAGCCACGTAGTCCCTCCATATTCTCAGTCTGCGCTCCTTGGCAAACCTGACAGAGCAAGGAAGAAAATCATTCAGACAGACTAGGTCAGCAAAGCAGAGTCATCCTATCCTATCTCATAGACAAGCCACCCAGGGGAAAGGCCACCGGTCAAACCAGAACAAGATGTGACAGCCACAAGACAAAGTGCATAAGTAACCATAACTATCCAAGATGCATATATACCACAAATCCATGGCTGGTCCAGGTATGAAACTTTTTAAACCTGGACAGAGTAAGTCCACCTTGATAATCAGCTCTCTGGTTCATCCAGTTATCTCCTCAGTGATGAAGTGGAAATGGAATGCAAACACAGAGCAAGTGGTCTTTTAAATGGGAATAATACATACACTAAACAAATATATATATATATTTGTGTGTGTGTATGTGTGTGTGTATACATATATATATATATATATAAATAAAAGATAGGCCTGCTCAATTTCCTTTTGAATTTTGAACAGGTTATCAGCTACTCAAATCCTACACAGGTAACAAGAACAAAATTGTCACTATAGTGCATCTAAAGAGTAAGAAAAATGGACAAAACTCCAGGAGAAATTCACTGATGGAAGTTTAACCCTACCAGACCTGAGGCCCTGAACCTAACTGTCCCCTATACTTGGGCTCCTGAGCATTAAAGAGAAAAAAACCAACATGATACAGAAAAATGTTAGTTCCATGCAAACAAGTGGTTAGAATAAGATGGAACTTGGAGTCATTGTTTTCACGTACGAGGCAAAGTACCGAAAATTAGGTCCAGCAGTCTAGCAGCAGGTTCGGAAATGACCGAAAAATCGGTAACAGGGGTCTGGTAGGGTTAAATGTCATGTTAGCAGAAATTTTTTAAAGTACTAAGCCCAGGAGATATATTTTTGAGTCAGACTAAGAGAAGTAAATGGAATGTGTTCAAAGATTAAAAAAAAAAAATCAATGAACAGCTATCTCAAGAATTTACAAACAGGTGGATACATGTGCAGGGGAAAGGAACTATTATTTCTGGAAACAGTATTGCAACCTTTTATAAAGAAGCACTAAAATGAGAAAAAGAAAAAGTAGCATGTAGTGGCTACAAAACTTGGGAAGTACTTCGATAGAGATTTACCAACAATGGAAGCAAGTTGAATACAGCATGCAAACCAGCAGGCAGGTATTCCCCTATTATCAAAATATGATTTGTATTCTTCGCTCTAAACCATTTTTATAATGATGAGCACCTTCTAAAAAATCCATACAGTCTCCTGTAGATGTTATAATATATGTAGATGCTACTGTCATTGCATGCACTTTCTTCAGAGAGAGGCAGGAACTTAAAAGAACACAATGAAAATTATCAACCAAAATAATAATTTAGAATAATGGACTTAAGAGGATTTTCTGAACAACAACAAAACGAGGATCACAGAACAATCAGAGGTATTTGGAACACTGTACTTGATAAGAGTACTCTATCTTTTGGATTTAATTGTGGAACATAAAGACTAACAACTTTTATATAATCACTATTTTTCTTTGAAAACTTGTTTAATTTATTATAGTGTCAAGCAGGTTTACAGTTATTGCCTTTATCATTCTGCTGACACAGGCCAAAATTTAAGAGGGATATCTTTCTCCACTAAGGCTAGGTTTTCATGATCTTCAATACAAGATGTTAAAATTACATAGGTAAAGGAATGTAACTCATGGTCTATTCCAGACACACACCTGCTTCCTGTTGTACAGCTTGCTGCAAATGGGAACTGAGTTGTGATAATGCTTTGAGTCATCCATTTCTCATGAAATATTTGACAAGTTTTCTTTATACTGCCTTCTTTACCCAAAATATGTATAACAACCCCCATCCATATCAATTATAATCACTGTAGTTTCCTTAATCAGTCTACCTTTGTCAGACATGCCATATCCAATAGCCCAGATTAAAATCTACCGTTATAAAAAGTTGCCAATATTTCTGCTCACAGGTATAGAAGGATATAAAAGACCTAAGAAAAGGGAAGAAGACTATAGTCATTAAATTCATGTTCCTGCACATCTCTTAACTATGTGCCTCAAAGGCAAAAATGTGACATTTGTCAAGACCATTATAATTTTATGACTCTGAAATAAGCCATGCAATAAGCCTTGAGAGTGAAACATTTAGTCATCAGTTGTCTTGTGCTTAAATGTATCCTGGGAGGTGCTAGCTGGGACTTTCCCAAACATCACCTCCATTCATTTTCTCTTGCTACCTGTTTCATTTTCTTCCATCTACTCCATCCAATGAATGGGGTTCTCCTACACCTGGAAATACTTGATCTTGACATTTGAAACCACCACCAATCTTTGGAATATCCTCTATTGTTTTTCTGGAAATTAAGTTATTTATTTCTACATCTTCAACCATGACGCATCTAGCCAAAACCATGACAACAGTACCCCATAGCTGCATCAGTATTTACAACTAAAGTATACTTTTAAATAAATTAGGACATTGGGCTTGCAGGAGCCCTGAATGGTCCTGTTCTAGGCCCTTCGGCTCTATCTACACCCCCGCCCCCCGTACCCCTGGCTCCAGCCCGCTAGTTGGGAGAAAGCAATACCATCATCTTCAATGAGCCTCAAGCTTATTTCATCCCAAATGCCTAAAACCCCACATTTAAGTGAGGGGCTTGGAAAAAAGTGAACTGAAAATATTAAAAAGGCAAATCAAGTGAACAATAATGTCTGAGTAAACACCTGGGGCCTGACTGTCCAGTACTGAATTCAGCTGACAAGGAAACCACTCCTCTGTGAGAGCCTACCTCTTAGAATTTCTGGAGTCCTTTACTGAAATAGAACAGACACTGACATAGATGGCTGAGAGATCACTTGATTCCTCTCCCTGAAGATCTTTAACAAAATCCTTGGCTGGAAGACCTTACCTCTCAGCTGCCCTGAGCTTTTCGGCACCCCGAGTGTACACCGCAATCGACCAATCCACACAGCGCGCAAAACCTTCCTTTAGGAGGAGCTCTGTGATGTTACCATTCTGAAAAACAAAGCACATGAGAGGGCAGGCAGAGATTAGATTCCATGGCAAGGGAATCCATTTCTCTAGACCTCTGACACAATGACCACAGCCACAACCCAGTCTGCAGTTCATAAAAAAAAAAAAAAAAAAAAAAGAGGAGAGCTGGCTCTCTCAAAAAACCAGCCCAAAGCCAGAGACGCCACTCTGACTCCTCTCAACAACCTTGGCTTCACCCCCTCCCAATGCTCAGCACAGTTAACGCTCACTTAATAGGAACAGGATAAATGTTAGTGGCATTGAATGGAATTGACATTTCAATAGCTTTTCTTGTGGGCAGAGAGGATGCTAATCTTTAATGGAGATTACACCTTATTATTTCCTTCCCTAAGATCAGCACTTAGTCTCCTTTTCATAAGGGGAAAGCTGAGGAATGAGCTGAGTAAGGAAATAACTTAAGCTACATTTTGCCCAATGAATTACAATGCACATTCTGCTGGGACACAGAGCCAGCCATCTGGCAGGGCACAGGCACACAGCTACCACTCCAGAAGCAGCAGACATGACCTTGGCACACTGCGAACCAAGCCTTCCAGCCCTCCAGAACTGCCATGATAGAAGAATTCTCTAGCCAAAGAGTAAGAGTAGTTTGCTCTGTATTGGATATAGGTTATAATTATGAAAATCCACTTAATCCCAAGTGTTAAAAAACAAGGTCATTTCCTGTCCCAGAATAACCCACCCACCAAAGTATACCATAGGGTATAACCCCCAACAGTCAAAACATAAAGAACCCATTTCCTGCTCAAAAGCAGGGTTAGGAGGAAAGTGGGTAAGACCAGGCATACACAAATTAATTTCTCCACAGAAAGATTTCTTCGTCATAGTCCTACCAATACCCCAAATAAGTAACTTCCAGACCTTTAAACAAACTCACCGATCCTATCCTGCAAGTTTTAGTGCTATCTCCTTTCCTATGCACTACATCTCTAGGATCAACACTTGAAAAAGTAAGTGATAAAGTTCCTCTTCCCCTTAAACCCAGGAATATTTAACAATTAATTTTCTAAAAGTGAGAAATTGCACAGATTTGTCCAAGTCCATCAGATAACAGATCATCTCCCTTGAAAATGCCTCAAAAATCAGCAGACAATCCTGCCAAGATATTTACATGGCTCTTAAATGGGAGAAAAAGAAGAGAAGCAAGTTACAGCTCATCAAACCCCAATGGACCCCCACCCCACAAAAGCCCAGTCTGCACAACACACTCACTGGATGAAGGATGGTACCCAGAATGTTCTGGTTGTGGCAGCTCTCCAGAATGATCTGGACGTCTCTCTGAAGCAGTCGAGACTCAGTGAAAAATTTGGCTTCTGCAGCAAAAGGCTCTGGTGTTTCACTGCCATCTGCCTCCCGTCGAAAAGTTGGGCACTGCAGCAGGAGGAAGGTGGGTGAGTAATGCCATGTATGAGTGCCTGACCCACTCACACCACAACGGATCATCCAAAGAGAACAATCCAACAAGGCCACCCCCAGGAAAGTCTCAGATCAGGGCTGCTAAACCTTTTGAAAATACACTGGTAAAAAGTAATTGGAAATGGCCATCACCATCTCAGACTTATTGGTAAGGCAAACAGGTTAGCAGGGGAAAGTAATTTTAATTGCACTGGAAAAGACCCCCGCCAAGGAAGGATGCCCCAGGGCCTAGCTTTAACTCCCTGGTAGTTGTTTAACCAAAATGGACATTTTACATGAAGACAAGCTGCACTCAGAGCCTCCCAGGCTCCCTTTCCGGGTTTCAGCAATCTCTCGGCTCAGCCCACTCCAAACAGACCCTGAGTGCTTAAATCATTAAAAAATCATATTTGATCTAATTAGAATTATCCCACTATACAGTTTAAAGTACTCTAGCCAAGGTTAATGGCCCATACTAGGAAGAAGTAGATCTGAGGTCCCCAAGTAGAAAAATCTATCTGTGACTGAACACTTCCACAAGCCCTTACACCCACCCCACAGCCCAGTGTACGGTCTGACCTTGATCCCTGACAGCATGACAGTAACCAGGTAGTACTCGGGAAGGAGCAGGGCCCTGACCACACTGCCGTCTCGCACGTGCTCGATGATAGCTGTGTGACAGAATAAACAGCCCAAGTCATTAGCAAACTCATGCCTGCAATAAACAGTGCCCCATCAAAGTGCACTGAACACACCTCCTCTCCCCAGACCCTCAGGAGAGCCTCCCTCTGAGGAATGACACCGTGCTGGCAGGTCGTCAGCGTTCACACACATAGTCTGCCATAAACCAATCCTGCAGAATACAGACCAGACCAACTTCCACATCTTCCGAACCTTCTGGGACCTCATGGCTCACACTTGAACTCTGTTAGCAGTAAGGTAAGTTGCTCGCCTTAGTGCCAGGTGCCCAGCAAGAAATAATTCGTAACAATTTGGGACTGGTAATAATTTTATTTTATTGAGTCAGTGTTAACAGGGTCTCAAAGCAGGGCCTTACGTGTGTACTTAGATGTATAAATACACCTTCTACTTCAGTTTTGGGGGTATTTAAGGGGCCATCTATTAGAAGACAGGAAGTTCCCCACAAAGTACAAAAAACACCAGCACTTTACTACCCTATCCCAGCAAAGGACTACCCTCTGCAAAATACCTCTGATGTGACCCACGTGAAGTGGCTTCAAGTTCCCTTCCAAAATACAATGGTGTTGTTTGACCCTTACCGATTTCCCTTGGATACTAAAGGAGTAGAATAGGTTTCATAAACAAGAAGCTTTGAGAGCAAACAGGAAGCAATCACCCCAAGTTCCATCAGCCTCTGCCTGCCAGCCTCACCATTGACAGGCTTCTGGTGGTGCGAGTCCACAAAGTGCCTGGGGTTCTCGATGGTATACTTGAGGTCCCGGACGGTATGCGAGCCAGTCCCCTCACTCCACATCCCCTTCTTAGCTGCCTTCGCTTGCTCCTCACATTCCGCAAGTCGGTTCTGGTCCGGGCTGGGAAGTGAAAAAGAAGCATGCGCAGTTAGTGTGTTCACAGCAGAAATGCCAGGCTCTCCTCTGACTGGGTTTCTGCAGCACCTTCTCTCCTTGATTAGTTTCAGATCCAAGCCTGTAACCAGAAAACCACGAGTGCCACATCTAGATTCCAGATCTGTTCCCTCAAACGACTCCATCTTAAGAGCAGTTAATGAGAAGATCCAAAGAACGTGCCTCTCAGCACTGCCACCAGCGGTGGTTATGAGAGAATAAGGTGGAGGCTCACAGGGAAGCAGCTCTGGGAGGCAAAGCCTCACTTAGCTATCCCCGACTCTGGCACTGGAATCCAGGCAGCGCTCGGCAGGACACAGTGCAGTGAAAGTGACTGAGAACCACCCTTTCTCCCTGCTGTCTACAGAACGGGGCTGGGGGATGCACAGCAAATACTATTACTGCAGACAGTGCCACCCCGTCAGGCAGGAAAGCAAACTTCTTAAAAGAGCAGCCAAAAGCCAGCAGATAAACAAAACAAACTAACGAATGAAAGAAAGAAAACAAAGAAGCCCACCAGAAAGGCTGTGCTCTTCTCCCTCACACACACCTGAGCAAAAGAACTGAACAGTGAACTGCACAGCCATTCCAGTCTCAATGCCGGTTCCGTCGGTGGCCCCGTGCGTAAATGGAATCCCCCACCGTGATCAGCAGGGATGACTGAATGGGGATCCCTGCCTGCAAATTCTCAAACCACAAGTCTTCAGTAACTCTTTCCCCAACAAAAGACAATCACATCCTCAGGGATCCTGAAGAGCCAGAATCCGATAGGAAAGTGTAACTTAAGAGATAAAGGAAACACAGAAACTGAGAAAAGGAGGCTTTAAGTCAAGACAACGTTGGGTAAGAAAGGATTGGTAGACCAGGGGTGATTACTGGGTTGAGATAGTATGATCCTGCTATATATGGGATTTTTAACCCACTTCCTTAACCCACTGTTTAGAAAAAAAAAAGTGCAGCTCACCACCAAACACATTTAATTTTACATGAACACGCTCTCTGAGGGCAAGGCAAATCTGACTGGTTTTCAATGTGACAATAAAATATAAAACTGTTCTTGGAGTTATTCTAAACAGATCTCATCTCCAATCCTAATATAACAGAAATGTATATGATAATCAGAATTTAATAATTTTTTTCATGCGTAGGAATGCTGCGTTTTCTAGGACCTGACATTTTCAGTGATCAAGAATTACTGTATTTTGGAAATGAAAATACCAGTACTAAAAAACAAAATGCTATAAATAAAATGATGTCATTTGTTTCCAAAGACTATTGCTATACTAGAGCGATGCGAAAATAATAATAAAAGCAAGATATTTCAAGGCAAACTTTGGGGGTAAGGTTAGGACTGTAATCCGTGAGTTATCTTGGGGTAAACACTGCAGCCGCAATTGCTGCCACGAGTATTCTTGGGGCCAACAGGAAATGGGTTAAAAATTCTTCATTCTGGTCACAAACTGGATTCCTAAAAAACAGTGCAACACCAATCATGTCAGCAACCACCTTTAAGATACAATGTTGCTAACCTTGTATGATATCAGAAACATTGTTCATTATACATCTGTACCAACTGGACAAACAGTCAACCAAGGTTACTAATTGGAAGTGCTGAAAAGGCTGTGTGAAAAAGTTAGATGAAAATGACCTGAACTTTTCACCAACAATTCATGGTTCTTACAAGATGACAATGCCCCAGACCACACGGAACTGTCTGTGAGGGAGGTTTTAGCCAGTACACACGTAACTGTATTGGAACACCCTCCCTGCTCACCTGATCTGGCCCCCAGTGACTTTTCTCTTTACCTGAAGATAAAGGAAATTTTGAAAGGAAGGCATTTTGGGACATTCAGGACATCAAAGGTAATATGGACAGCTCTGATGGCCATTCCAAAAAGAGTTCCATAACTGCTTTGAAGGGTGGACTAGGCACTGGCGTTGGTCATAGCTTCCCAAGGGGAGTACTTTGAAGGTGACCATAATGATACTCAGCAATGAAGTATGTAGCACTTTTTCAAAGATGAGTTCCTGAACTTAATTGTCAGACCTCGTATATGGTGAATGAATAGGCCCCAAGGCTATGAAGTCAGGAAGAATGCAAAAAGTACATTTTTGCCTTTGCTCATCCCCATCATCTGTACAGTTCGTGCAAATATTTATCCAAAGCCTTTTCTATAGCAACAACAGTCACATAATATAGCAAGGACTTAATGATTTAAACAGCATCTTTAGTCTCCAAATTACTAATGTTGCATATCACTTTTCAGAGATGAAAGTGTTAATTAAAGCCAGCTGCAATCCATCCTACTGAGAGTCAACACTGGTGAACTTGAACATAATACATGGGCTATAAAGGTTACATAACTCTCATTTCTAATAAGTTCACACTGCCATTAGCTAAACAAATCCATTTTTACCTACTACTTATTAAGTAGCTACAGATTCATATACCAAAACAGACTTAAAAGGCTTTGGAGAGAAACTTTCCTTGACTTTAAAGCAGAACCACTGATTCCTTGACAGTTTCACTGGATTCTAAGCAGCACATTTTGCTCTGAATTCTATTTATTCACTCCATTCTATTTTTCATTGCATTTATTTCTTGTACATGATATTATCATACATCTATTTGTATTGGCTTATTATCTGTCTCCCATTAAAATGTTAGCAGAAACTAAGTCTGTTTGTTCACTGCTCTATTCTCAGTGCCTTAGAAAACAGCCTGGCACACAGTAAGTGTTCAATGAATCTTTTGGGCCAGAAAGGTAAATACTCTTGTCCAATCTGTGGCCTGCAGGCTGCATGTGGCCCAGGACGGCTTTGAATGAAGCCCAACACAAATTCCTAAACTTTCTGAAGACATTATGAAAATTAGGCACAGACTTTTTTTTCTTTTAGCTCATCAGCTATCATTAGTGTTAGTGTATTTTATGTGTGCCCTAAGACAATTCTTCTTCTTCCAATATGGCCCAGGGAAGCCAAAAGGTTGGACACCTCTGATCTAAGATTTAAGACATAACCTGTTGACTCTTACAAAAAATAAAGCTGCCTTGTCGCAAAGCCTGATTTTAAAGGAGTTAGACACATCAAATTACACTAATGAGTGCCGAGTGACCTGCTGGCTCAGAATAATCCACACCTGGGCAGCAATGTCCTATAAGCCAGAGAGAACAAAAGTTATCCATTTAACATTAAGGGGCAATAATGAAAATGCAGCAAAGCCAACGTAGAGTTGACTACCCAACCTCCCTTGCTCGACCCCAGCTCTCGCAGTACAGTAGTACATCGGGACGGTCAGAACAGTGATGAAGACTTACTTATTGGCTCTCATGCCTTCTCTCCGGGTGGCCAAGCCCTCTGCAACCAGAGACTCTGCAATGTTTTCCCCATTGGTATCTGAGGAGGAAAAATGAGAATTAACACAAGATTCAGATCTGCGTCTAATGGCCATAGAGCTCAAGTGGAGCCCCACTGCACCCTCAGCTCTTCATGGAGAATGATATTGCCAGAGACTTGGATGAGGCAGCAATGCAGCGTTGGGGTTTTCAGAAAACCTCTTCTCCCAAGAAGGCTAAGTCTCTAAGACCTAAAGGTCTATAAATCTTTTTCTCAGGACTTTGTTTCTAATTTTCTCATGTAGCTCCCAGGCCAAAGGCAATCGCAGGAATGACTGGAGACTGAAAGCAAGACACAGATGGCAGCCCAGGAGAGCATGCAGAACACTGACCCGAGGAGGGGAGGCCTAGAACCGAATACAAATCCCACCACTCCCCAGCTCGGACAAGGACTGTCAGCATCTGCAGTGATTCATTGATATAATGGGAAGAGTACCCACCTACATGGGTTCTTGTGAAAATTAAAGTGTCTGTTAATCGCCAAGGACACAGGAATTAAAAACATATCACACAACAGATAGATCTGTTTAGGACTGCCTATTATATTTTATTCCAGAAAGTCCAACTTCTCTCAGGACATCCATTTCTCTGCCCCAACAAGACAGCAAGACAAGCTACACCATTTGACAAACACCTTCTCCTGCTCTCATAGACACACAGGGGACAGCGTCTGGATGTCTCATCTCTCACACAGTAGCCTTCAGAGCAGGCAAGAAAAATGAAGTTAACCATAAAACCCAGCCTGATTAGGTTTTACCTGGGCACTGGAAACATTAATTGCAGTTCCATGCTATTGAAAAAGCTTTAAGGCTCTATATATTCTCTTAAATCTTTGCTTGTCAGCCAAAACGATACAGGAAGACATCTATGAGGGAATCACCGCATAAAAATCTTTAAGATGGCAGAGAACAAGCTCCTAGATAAACTGAAACACAGCAGCCTAGCTGAGACGTAATGTCAGCACAGAATAAAATTCTCTAAGATTTATAGTCAGTACACTACACAGTGACTTCTGCAAGCAATAACAGATATATACACATCACCCACAAATCCAACCTAAATGCCTCGCCATTAGCATGCCCAAATTTCTGCAGAGGCAAATTGTAAGCCTCTTCCCTTACCAAGAACAGTTAAGATGAATGACATTTACACAAAGGATGCTCAGGTTCTGAGGCCGAGTGTGGGTCACAAAAACCTTTCTATTAAGGTTACTGCTGAGGACACACACACACACACACACACACACACACCTATCCGACAGTCAGTATTACATTGGTTCTTTCAAAGCAACAGGAATCTCAAAGAATGCAAAGTCAAAAGGGAAAAGTTGAATAGTAAGGGGCCAAGAGGTCAGGGGGTGAAAGAATGAAGCCTGGGTAAATGTGGTAAGTGGCTATAAAACCAGCCAACCAACAGCATGCCCAATGGCTCTCAGACATTTTCTTGGCACACAGCACACTGACAATGGCTGTCAGCGGTCCACTTCTAAAAACTGAGTTTTGACTGCTCCTTCAAAGGTAAAAAATACAATTATCTGGGCCAGCCTCTCAAAGGAGGCAACAAAATGTGACTGACAGAACACTGAAAACAGAGAATTTGTACAGCAACCATCTGATTCTTGCTTATTACTTATCAAGTCATGAAGCTGATCAAGTCACAATTGAGGATGGCATCAAGAATAGGCAGGTGACTACATTTTCTCCCAAGTTGGAAGACTACTCATCTCTTCTTTTAATAAGGTGTATGTAGGGTTAACCACAATTTCTCAAATTCTACCATTCTACCTCATCATAAAAAGAGTAGCTACAAAATATGGTAATTTGAATACTAATTATGTAATTACCTAAGCAACTGTTTCATTAAAACTGGCATTAGAGTTGGTTAAAGTATTTAAGTGAAAATATTAAACTTTCAATCATTTAAGTCTTTAAAAACTGAAAGATGTAGGTAATTTCAATCACTCTTTCACTACATATTTATTGATCACATAGTATGTGCCAGGTTTTATTCTAAACACTAATATGTTAACTGCTAAATTATATCCAGTTCATAATTTGGATCAGTTTAAAAACTGAACTTTTTAAAAGCTATTTTAAAGATCATTTTAAGTGTTAGATTCTCTTAAACAATGTGACCATTTTTACTGAAGACCAAGATTATTTAAATGAACTCTCATACCTGGGCTCTGCAGTCCAGTGAGGTTTCTTTTGGGGTAACGGAAGACTGAGCAGCTGCTATAGAACAGGCACTGTTTTAGGTGATGAAATCCTTGAACAATTGCCTTTTGAACAGAGTGCACTTGTATTTATCTTCCATTCTTTCTGACCAGTAACCATCCAATAATGACACGTGTTTTATTTCCTACTGTATTATTTGAATTATGGGTAAAGGGCAAAATTCTCTATTTCTCCTTTTGGACAGATTCCATCTATTTCTATAACTTCCCATTCTACCAAGATAGCCATTTTCTGGGAGGTTGAAAAAGGTAGTGTTTTTCTACTGGGTAAATTAGACAAGACGCCTCCAAGGTCAAGCTCAACCTCTACAAGTCAAGTCAGAATCTTAAGAGGATGCTATTAAGATTGGCCTTACCATTCTATCCTGCTTCCTTCCTTCTAGCACTGACTACCCAAGTCAAAGAGCTTATGTAAAGCAGCTCAGCTGGAAGATTATTTTATCAAAGAATCACAGGAAAGTTAAAAAAAAATCTGTTCCCAAAATAATTCCAGATGAATACAACTGTTTCATGCTTTACAGAGAACATTTTGCCAAGTCTTTCAATGGCCTATTTCTGTTCAAACTCTATCCCACAATCTTACTCTCCCTCCACTTAATCCAGAAGATCAGAACATGTAATATCCCATGAGCCACCTGGCCCAGCTAGACAAGAGGAGTGTGTGTGCACATGGAAACGCACTCACTGAGGACATCCTCTGTCAGTGCGGGGCTTTACGGAGACTATCTCTTTCAGCTTGCAAATAAAGTAACTGGGGCTTAGAAAGGGTTAAGTAAGGGTCCATGAGGGGAGAGCCAGGATTCTAGCCCCCAGGCACACAACTCGAGGTCTCTGTGGTTTCCATTCAATCACAAAACATTGGGCTTGCAAAAAACCACAAGCCCTTAACAAATCTTCCTTTCCTAAAGAGAGTCCTCAAGAGAAGAAAAGCCACAAAGTAGATAAGGGAAATAGGAGATGCAATTGGAAATCTATAGGAATTCAATTAGCACTATGACCTCGAAACCCAGAGCCACTGAGTCCCACAGGCTGAGGGCCTAAATTCGGGCAAGAATGCTAAACTGTACAAGTGATACCTAATCCAAGCCAGGAAAGCGGCCCAGGAGTAAACCAGGGACGGGGGCAGTGGGGGCGTGCCTCTGCACCTGTGTGCCATGAGCTTTGGCACCCACAGCACTTCCAGCTACTGCAACAGCCACCTGTCCTACAGCCGCCGCCACCAGCACCCACACAGAGAAAGGCGTGCTCTCCTCCTTGCCCCTCACCTTTTCCAAGGTAGATCATGCCATACTCTCGCCCCTGGGGAATCTTGTTTTCTATCGTGAAACAGACTTCCTTCCCAATCAGCTTCTTCCGAAGGAACTCCCGAGCAGGAAATGCCCAGGGCTGGAAAACAAAACAAATGTGTCACGTGAGAACTGCCTCGTTCCCCACCCCAGCCAGTGCTCCAGTCCATTCGTTCGGTGTCCCGGCCCCGCGCACGGCCCTGGAGAGAAGACAAAAACGCGATGAGCACAAAGCAGATCACACACCTAGGGAGCTCGTCAACAGGAAGGGTGCAGTGGCGGGTCTCACTAGCACACAGGCCCTACGGACACTCTTCCAGACGCCCGCAGTAATACTTCTCCCCCGTCACAGTCTCTTCAGAGCTGCAGCTTACTTCATGAATAATAACTGCCAATAATTTTATAGCACTTTCCACACGCCAGACACTACTCTAAAGGCTTTATCAATCCCCTCCTGAGTGGGAAGGAAGTCTAGGCTCCAGGAACTCGCCTGGCCAAAGGGACGGCATCGTAACCGCAACTTCCACTTGCTCGCCTCTTTCCGTTTGCAAAGCACTGTCACTGACTGTTACACTCGCCTGGAAATGGTTCCAGGCACCGCCAGGGTCAGGAGGCGGTCGTAGTGCTATTATTTCAGAGTGACCCCCTACTCAAATCAGACCCTCACTTGTGTCATTTCCCCTACCTACTAAAGAACAGCCAGCAGAGTTAAGAAGGGTAAGAACCACTCTCCTCAAAACATGTCCTCTTCTTCTACTGCTCTGGTCTGAAAATATACCAGTGGGACCCCGTACAGGTCCCAGAACCACAGGGAAGACACGAGTATCAGGCCCTGGTAAGGGGTCACCTTGACACACACAAGGAGTGAGCCACACATCCCCACCAGGGGAATCAGTCTCCATGTGACCTCAAGACACCGTGCAAAGGATTGTGTCTGCGCCACTCCCAGCCCGTCACCCCTAGGATGGCACAGACAAAGAGAGACGTCTCCTCTGAAGTAGCCCAAGCAGTCAGTCACCACAGGCACTTGAATTTACAGTCTGGACCAAGCTCCGTGCCCAAGTTCCCTTAGAAAGGACATTGGGGTGGGGGTGGGGGGATGTTAAGAATTCAAGAAATATACGATCAGCAGGAGCTCATGTGTAGAAAAAAACTGCATAGTATCAACGGGAAAAGGAGTATTGACAGGCACATGCCACTTATTATAATCTCGTGGAGCCACAGAACTTGGGCTACACACCAGAAAGGCACAACAGCACATCCGAGGCCTAAAAAGAAGCCCTCTGCTGACCTTTTTTCAGCCCATGAAGACTGTTTCATGGGGGTTATCCTAGCAATGTTTCTAGAAGAAAAGCATCCATATGACTTTCCAGAAACCGTAAGTCAAGCAACCCACTGGGCTATGTTCTTCACAAAGCCAGTCCTGTTATGTAACGTGAACTGTGGACGGTTCTAGGAGGAACTGATCTTGAGTAAGTGCTCGAAGACACAAAAACAAGCTTACACTAACTCAACTACGGATCTCTCTTCAAAGTACCAGCAAGCAAGAGTCAATCACTCAACCAAGAGAGTTCACTGTATTTTTATGGTTCCTTGCCCTACTCCTAAAAATTAAAACAGATACCTGCCACCAACGAGTCTAAGGATTGAGAAATGAATCCAATTATCAAGCAAGCACGGAAACATTACCGAGTCAAGTAACACAGGCTCCTACCATTTTTACTAACTTAGTGATCCACTCTCTCCAAAAACATCCTCAACTACAGATTAAAAATTTAGGATTGAATTCTGAGTGCCACAATACTACTATCTAAAATTCAGTTAACACACTGCCTCCCTAAACACTTGGAAAAGCTCTGATAAGACAAGTACTCCTAAAGGCAGCCAAGACTTTGGTAAAAATTCATTTGTCAAGGATCAGTTCACAGGAACTATCTAGCCCCTGTGGGAAAACCTCCACTATCTACCAACTAGGCAGAATTACTAAAAGTGTTTAAAGCCTGCTGAAGGAGCCCTCTTCTCTAAGGACCTTGCTTTTTATAGCTGACCAATCACTTGACTATAAGAGGAAGTCACACTGGAGGTCCCGAAAAGGACACACACCTACCCTAGAAAAAAAACCCCATCTAATCTTCCTTTCCCAAACCTGTCTTTTCAAGCTGTGTTTCTCCCAAGGTTGGGCCAATTCCATAACTGGGTAAGATATTATCCAACTGGGAGATTAAGGAAAGTGACTGACCATCTCACTCCTCACAAGGGCAGCAGAGCACTCTGGGAGAGGGTCTTGTAAAAGCATCCACAGACGCCAGCCAGAAGGCAACCCTATGGAGAAGGCTATCCCAAGACGGCCTCTCAGAACAACTCTGAGAACCAAGTACAGGGAAATCTGCTCAAAGCATTAATCAAATAAGGTCCAGCATGGCCTAACAGGAAGAGTTAAACAGTGGTCTGTTCAAATGATGTTCCGGAGTTCCACTGAAAAAGCAAATGGCCATTAAGAAGTTGGGACACAAAATCCCCTCTTCCCTTCAGAGTGCCAACAGCAGGCCATCTAGCAGCTTGCTCTCTTCTCCCAGACCCAAGCAAGGTTCTGACGTCCACCATGATGAAATGGAATTTTTTTTTTTGCTTTTTGGTATGTGGGTAGCTCCCTGACTGGGAATCAAACCCAGGCTGCAGCACTGACAGCACCGGCGCCGAAGCCTTAAGCCACTACACCATCAGGGAACTCCTTGAAATGGAATTTTTAATTCCAATCTTTTCTTTGGACCAGAAAGACTCCTAAATTACTGGAAAAGATGAAATCCCACGACTATGTAAAACCATAATGCTAACTATTTTTGTGCCTGCCCACCATTTAATACTTCCTGTCCCTACTTCTCTTCTAATCAGTTCACTGTACCACCTGTATGTGTAACTGACCCCTCTCTACCCCTACCACCCCCCTCCCCCCATTTCTCAAAAGCTTCTCTGAATGCAGGACTATGACATTCATGTGTGTATTTCTCATGAAACCAACGCAGAGCTTCGCACGTGACAGGAGCTCAATAAATCTGTGGAAAATAAATATATAATTCCCAGTGCCCATCAGTGCAGTATCTGGGCTGCCTAGAGTAGCTAGGCAACGCTGGGGATTAGCCTGCAAAAGGGCAGTGACGGCTGGGGACATACTGTGGGGCTGCTTTTATTGCCACAGGACTTAGGGGAGAGCTGAGTTTCTGTGAAAGGAGGTACCTGAGGAAAGGCGGAGAGTCATCGCATGAGTGATACTGCGGACAGTGAAACAAAGGGAAGCAAATGACCAAAAATGTCCTTGATTCTATCTGCATGTGAAAATACCAGACCATATGCTCAAAACAAGGCTCTGATAAATGGAGAGCCAGAAAGAAAGGGTAGTGTCACACCCCTCAGTCCACTGACACCACCCCCCCCAAAAGACACTCAGGTTCTTTTGCTGGTTATGCACGTAAATGTCTGTTCACTGCCTACCTGCTTCGTGTCAGGCACTGACCAGGCACGAGATGAGACAAGGTCCCTCTTCTCAAAGTAGTTAAGCTCTAGCAGAGCAAGACATACAACCACAGAATGAGATGTTATGAATGCTATGACAGCACGGAAATGGGACGAGGAACGGAGATGTCAGGTGTGACTTCTCAGGAGGCAGAGTCTTCAGAGATGAGGGCGCAGGGCACAGCTGGGGGCAGGAGCTCCTGACAGAGGGACAGCAAGCAGTAAGGCACAAGCAGACAGGACTCAAGTGACTCCTGGAGGACCTGAGTACTTGGCCTGGAACTCAGCATCCCAGGAGCGGGGGGGGGGGGGGGGGGGGGGGGGGGGGTCAGTGAGGGAAGACTAAAAGTTAAACCACATGTGGGCTTGAATCCCAAATCACAGCATTCAGATTTGGCAAGAGGAAATGAGGAATCACTGACGTGTCTGAGAATGAATGCCACTGAACAAGGGAATCAAGAAAATGGCATTTCAGAAAGTCCTGGGAGCGTGCGGAGAAAGGCTAAGAAGGAGAATGAAGGGCACTTCGACATGCCAAGCACGCCGTGGGGTAAAGAGACACAGGAGCAGTAGTGACGTCTCAAAGCTGGGGAGGTTGTAAGGAGGCAGGTCTCTAGGTCCTGACAAAGGCCCGGGTGCTGGGGAACCGCAGGGCGGGACTGAAGCCAGAGAAGGGAAATCAAGTTTCCGGTGTGGGTCACCAGTGGGCATCTCCGCCAAGGTGAGCCAGAGCAGCTGCACAAGCCTAGCAGCGGGGAGACCAGATCACAGCAGGGTGGGGAGAGACGGTGACTGTGGCTGAGAAAGGGAGAAATCTACAACTGCCAAACACTTCATGTCACAAGGACCTCTGAAGAGTTACCAGGAGAAACGTGCTCTGGAAGAAACCAAAAGCACTGGACTGTATAAATACGAAACTATAATGAGAGCTGGGATCAGATGACATGGACTGTCTCCAGCCAGGACAGTTCTGATGAGATTATACTGTTCCATAGGACACAACCAGTTAAGGTATTTTAGAATGAGCTCCAACTGGCCTTGTGTTTCTCTGCCCTAGATTCTCATCCACAAAACAGGAAATTAAAACCCTTCTTTCCCAGACGCTACACTGCTTCTTCCTTCTAGGGAAATGAACTTGATCAGCTCTAGCCAGCCAGGGTCAACAGTCTTCTCCCAGAAGCAGCCCAGCTGTTACACAATGCAAATGAAAGAAGAACTATTCAAAATGTTGGTCAAGAAAAGCACTTAGCGCCCAAAGTTTGAAAAGCGCTGAGACTTTGGCATTTGGTCTAACAGTTCTGGGAGTATCTGTAACAGCAGAGATGAACAAGTAACATTAGTGATTACCATACTAAGATATATTAAGTACTTTACAGGCCTGTGCTAAGCACTTCACTGTCATTACTACGAACATTTGTGCTCATTGAGGGAGGACCCATGAAAAAGAACTGATTTTGATCTATTTATAATCATTATCCCAAGAATGTAACTGATTGCTGTCAATAGCAGAATTTTGGGTGATTTTTCTCTATTTCCTGTAACACTGCTTCACTATCTTCTTAATTCAAACAAAATGCCCTTTATTATAGATGGAAAAAACTGAACCTTTTCTTTAAATGAAAGATCCTAGTACTTTTTCTTCTTTACTTCTGTAATAGGAAATAGCAGAGGAAAGCTGGGGTACCTTGCCCAACCATCATCAAGATGGGGCACAGGACAACGAGAGCCCAGAAATTACATTTCTGATAGCCACAGTACAACTAAAGGAGTGACAAGAGCTGATGTTTCAAATGGTAGGAGCCAAGAAGACTAAACACTGTTAAATTAGGACTCAGCAGTTGCCTAGAGAGAGACAGGGCCTGAAGGAGTCCTGGGCAGACCTCAGGGAAGGCAGCGGCCAGGCATCAGAGGTGGGGGTACAAGGGGATGGATGGAGAGGATCCTGGAAAAAGAGCTCAGTTTCTCAAATCACCATAACACTATGGTTCTTGACTACTACTGAGCCACAAGTTGCCTTGAGAAACTGATAAAAGCTCCCTTTCTTGAAAAAACGCATGTTTACACAAAAGTTTGCAAACAACTTCATGGATTCTGACTCCTCTAGGGGTACAAGGCTCCCAGATTAAGAATCTGTAATAAAGCACAGGCCTTTATTTTATTACATTTACAGTATGCGACCATTTAGGAAAGCAAGTGTCTGCTTGTGTCGGCAGGAGGTATCTCTGGAAGGAGTCACAACATGCTAGTAACATCAGCAGTCCTGGGGAGGAGAACGCGATTTTTCACTGAACAGCCTTCTGTATTCTGAATGTAAGTGGAGACTTCAAACATAAGTTAATGAAACAGCTCTGCCGATGTCAATGGCCAAGACTACCTAGGAAACCTATTCCAGGAGGAGGAGGAGTGAAAACCCAACAAACCTGAAGAGCCTTGGGGAAGGAGTATGAGGAGCCCCTTGACTGGGGTTACCGCTAAGGGCGGGGAACATACAAACCGACGCAAGACACGGTGTACGACCAGCAGCATCGGTCCTGTAACAGAAAAACACTCACAGTACACAGAAAAGAAAGCACAGATCAACTCTGTATCAGTCAGAGGAGACTGGGCTGTAACCGGGTCCAGAGCCTTGGGGAGACCTCAGGAAGCACCCACCTCATCAGGGGTATCTTTTGCATCTGGTTGTGTTGCGGCCGCCCGGCGGGCAAGGTTTCCAGCTCGAATGTTGCTGAGGTTGATCTGCCTCTCCGGAGGAGGCCCGCCACGAGGCTGCCCTCGGACAATGATGGCACAGCCTGACAGGACCTGAGTGTGGGGAGGGAGGCAAAATAGACAATCAGCAATCTAGAGATAGCAGTAATGAAGACTGTTCAATACTGTGTCCCCAACATCCAGAACCATGCTTGGCACCTTGGAGGCACTCAAGTATTGTTGAGTGACTAAGTGACTAAATGAAAGGGACTGTTTTAACTTTATAAGAGAAACACTCACATTAAAAACTTGGGCTAGACTGTGAAATGACAGACCCAGAAATACAAGCAGGAATTAAACAAATGATAGAAAAGTCATCAAATAGATTGGGGTGAAGAGCATGTGAGATGTGAAGGCTAATAGCCTTTGTAATTTCATCCCACAAGCACCATCACCTGTGTTCTTTTCAATTATGAGGAAGTTAAGGCCTCCATCCACATATTCCATTCTAAGGCGGAAGCCTGAGGAAGAGGGGAAACCGGAGGAAGAAGTCCGTACAAGCGCCCAGAGGAGCTGGTCAGAGCAGCGCAGCCAAGCCCAGTGCTCGCTCACTGTCTGGGCCACGCAAATTCATCGACTTTCTTCTAACATTATGAGATATTTGGGGACTTTTTTTTTTTTTTTTTTTAAGCTCATCAGCTATCATCAGTGTGAGTATCTTCTATGTGTGGCCCAAGACTATTCTTCTTCCAGTGTGGCCCGGGGAAGCCACAAGGTTGGATACTGCTGGTCTAGGCTAAGAGAGGAATACAGAAGTGCTCTAGAAACCCATGTCTAGATGACGAAAACAGAAGCATCTAAGATGCACCTTAAGGTTCCCAAGCACAACAGTTCCTTTCAACTCTCTAATCAAAGCTTTGCTCCAGGCATAGAACCCACTTGCAAATGTGAAAAGAGTTCTAAGGTTCACTGGGAGAAGAGAAGGAGTAAAGGAAAAATGACAAAGGTCACACAAGCCGTTCAAGATGCCTTTGCTCAGTGAGACATGATTTAATGAACAGGTGGGCTCATCACTGGCCTCCCTGGACAGGAAAGACTCGCGTTTCCAGGCTTCAAATGAGAAAAGCCAACAGGACCTGGAAAATTTCAGAAATTTACCTATTGCTGCTGTTAATAAATCTGAATACATTTCTGCAAAAAATACAAACAAACAAACAAAAAACAAGGAAGGCTGTTGAAAAGTTAGTGGACAGAAGGCTGGGGACTTCTGCCCAGATGGAGCCCTGCGGTAGACAAGACTGTCACGTTCTCTGTGAAAGAACTGTCCTTGAAAAGGAAGCCGAACCGAAGAAGGAAGGAAGGAGTCTGCAGGGAAGCCACTCCTCCGCAGTCTCCTTCACCTCACCACCTCTAACTAACACTTAAAATTGTGACACATTACTATAAATATGGAAGTGCACTTAAACATATGTATACAAGTTAAAGAATACAACAACTGAGGAACCACCCCCAAGTTCAGAGCAAGAACGCTGCAGAACCCTGGAATTCCCTCTGTGCCTCCTCTACTTGCGTGGCCCCCACCTTCTTCCGGTTGCCAGCCTTACCTTGACCACTGGGCTAATCCCTCTCCTGCGTTTCTGGACAGTTCTGCCAGCTAAGTATACATCTCCACACAACGGTTTCGTTTTACCTATTTCTGAGCTCTATGTAAACTGAGTCTACTGCATGTGCCCATCAGTGACTAGCTTCTTTTGCTCATTGGGATTTCTGTTCTGGGGTGTTTTTTGGTAAAACCCGGTCATGTTGATGTGAAACACTCATTGATGCACTTTCACAGCTGTATTGTGTCCCTTTGTGTGACTATACCACAATTCATGTATCCATTTTACCTTCTTATAGAAATTCTGTCCAACAAATCTACACATTCTAATTTTTTTAAATTGTGCTCTGATTAACATCTCAGTATCTCTAATGTCTCATCCCTGGTACACCAAGACACACGTAATAAAAGACTGACTTCCTTACCAGGTAAAAGTCACGCTCTCCATTTTCACCTTTCTGATTAAGTGAGACCAGCAATTATACTCTATAGCTTCCAACCACACAGCCTGGCTACGACAGCCTGTGCTGAGAACCCATGCCCTCGGCACCATCCCAGGGAACTGACATTCTAAAAAGACAAGCGCTCAAACAAAACAAAGCCAGGAAAGAACAGGTATCCTCGGGCTGAGGATGCCTGATGTTCCTGACGTGAGCAGGGCCAAAGGAAGAAAAGGAAGAGCTTAGATCTGATTCATTTATAGTGAATTCTTCATGAGTGGCAGAAGCAGAAAGCACGTTGTAGAGTATGTGCACTTGAATCACTCAAGCACAAATTCCAAACAGGGCTGAGGAGAGCCCTGCTACATATAGCAGGAAACCCAGAGCACCTGTGCCCAATGCCTGCGCCTCAGTTTTAGTCAAGTTTTTACAAAAACTAATAAAGCCCTGCCTGGGGAGCGCACGCCTCTTGGTAAGCCCAGCTGGAAGAGCTAAGGCGCATTTACAAGAAAACTCACTTTGGCTGATCAAGGTAGACACTTTAATAAGGCTAGGAAACAATCCTTATTTCTCAAGTCTGACGAAGGCAACTGGAAAGCTCGAGAACACAATGACTGATGAGAAGAGCCCCTGCTTCCCCTAAATATCAGAAAGGTGTTACCTCTAACGCCTCCACCTAGTACACGAGGTCCCTGGGGAACGCGGGTCTGTGACTATTATCCTGAGCTCACTAAGGGCCCTGGCAAACAACTTGCGCGTAGGAATTCCGCAAAGCTTCCTTTCTACACCCTCCCCTATCCCCAAATGCTATACTAAAAACTGTTACCAGAACTTCTTTACATTATTGCACCAAATAATGTCCCTGAGATGACAGTCAATGCTCACACTAATACTGGAAAGAGATGACCTTTATTTTATAGGCTGCTCTATACTTTTTACACTACTGAATATACAAAACCGAGCGGCAGTCGCCAATACACCTTCCTGAGCAATAAGAACTGCTATTCGTGTGGCAGACGCTGCTATTCCTATTCCCCCAGGGGAAAGAACTGTCACATGCACATCTCCCCTCTGAAACTCCTCCTCGTCTGGCCACTGCTCAGTGGAGAGGGAGGGAGAGACCTGTCTATTAGGGAATTAGTTTCCCTCTGACTATTTACATAAGAACTGAAATAGTTCAAAACACACCATACCACCTTCCTGCTTTCTCCATTTTATTTATTTATTTGGTGGTTCCCAGGCTGGGACTCGAACCCAGGCCGTAGCGCTGAGAGCGCAGAAGCCTAGCCACTACACCACCAGGGTACCCTGCTTTCTCCATGTTATCTTTCAGGTACTGCTAAACTCCCTCCAACCGCCTTGCTTGTCAACAGTCTTTACTCAAGTTCCTCCTCCAAAATATTTTCATGACCTTCTCTTATTTAAAGATCTCTCCAGTTAAAGCCAAGGAGAAATGGCTTCTAGGAGGAAAAAACACTTAAAATATCTTTAAATGTGAAAAAGACCAAGGGTCTATATATCAAACTTACATCTTACATGTCACCAAAACAAGTCCTTTCTCCTCTGTGAATGATCTAATATCTAAGCTGATTATTTTTATAGTTTTATTCAGTGATTGATTCATTTATCATTTATTAATTCAATGTAAATTTATTGAGTGCCTACTATGTGCTAGGCATTGTTCTGGGCAAGTCGCACCCTTCAGTGACATAAAACAGACAAAAATGTCTGTCCTTAGAGAGCTGACATCCTAATGGGGGAGATAAACAATAAACATACCAAGTAAAAGTTATCGTTTGTTTATCGGAATTTTAATTTCAGAAGAATATTAAGATTGAGAAGAAACTGTCACGGGTAATTGTTCTGCCAAAGCTCTACTGATTCATGTTGCAAACTTTCATGGATGCGGTAATTATCCTTAATTGCTAATTTATAGGGCATAAAAAGCAAGTCATATGGTAACTGCTTCATCCAATTATATTAATAAAGTGACATATTATAGAAAAACAACTTTAGCAGTACCTGACAACAGGAGATTTATGAAAATAGCTGTCACAATGAGTCAGTTTGACTGAGGTTATGGATTAGACTTTTGTCAGCTTTGCCAATAAAGATTGCAGAGGGACACAGCATGCGGCAGAGGCAAGTTGACCAGATGTCTCGTTTTAAACAAGACAAAAAACAACAGTATTGTTCTGTTTTAAATGGTACGTATGGTCAGCCTAGTCTCACTGGGCTAAATTCAAGGTGTCAGTAGCCTGGCCAGACGTATGGTTTGAAATACGGATAGTGCCACTGTTTTCCGTCCCATTTAAAATGGGGTATCTGGTCAGCCCATTCAGAGGACCTGGCTCCAGAGCACAAGTCCTGTGGTAACAAAGGCTGAAACAAGCCAGCTGAGAAGGAAAATGGGGACTCAAACTGCTCAACCCACTTATAGGTTTACTAGGAGATTTACCTGCAGTGAAACACATCATGGGGAGCCACAAAAAGGTTGCCCAGCAACAGGAACACCCTATTAGAACTTCACTAGATCTTGATAAATGATCTGGTGTGTTTCACTCTTAAACCTCTAGACCACAGACAACAGAAGACAAAGTAGTTCTTCTTCAAAAACATAGCCACACTATACTTAGAGCAAAGGAAGGGATGTATAGAAAACCGTAAGCATGTCAATACAGCCAGTATTTTCTTCCACAGCCCAAGAGCAAAAATCATTTTGGCCTGAGAATGGAATCTTATTAGCTGACAGCATCTTATTAGCTCTGCAAAGAGGACTGGCTTACCAAGTATACCAACCTGTTAAGATGTTAACGGGTACATCTTAGCAATATCTGCCAATGTGAAGACCCAAAATAAAGAATGAGAACAGCCATCTAATAAACACTAAAATGTTAGAAAAAACACGGCCCAAAATAAATCCACACATTTACAGTCAGTTGAATTTCAAGAAGGGGCATGCCAAGATAATTCAATGAGGAAAGAATAATTCTTTCATCAAAAATTGAAAACTGGATAACCATGTACAAAAGAATGGAGTTAATTTTTGTGTATGGTGTGACGCAGAGGTTAACTCAGAAAGGATCAGAGACCTGAATGTAAACTATAAAACTCTGAAGAAAACATAGGTATAAATTTTCATGACCTTTGACTAGGCAATGATTTCCTAGATAAGATACCATCATAGAAAACAGAGGCAACCCCAAAAAAATAAACTAGACTTGTCAAAATTAAAAACACTGTGCTTCAATGGATATGACCAAGAAAATTAAAAGACAAAAGCATATACCTAATAAGCATTTAATATTTAGAACAAAGAACTATTATAACTCAACAATAAAAAGACAACCGAATTAAAAAATGGACAAAGGATTTGAAGACATTTATCCAAAAAAGATATGCAAATGGTCAATAAGCATATGAAAAACTGTTCATTATTCATTAGTCATAGGGAAATGCAAATCAAAACCACTATGACATATTACTTCATAGCCACTAGGATAACTATATTCAATAAGACACAGAAACAAGTATTGGTAAGCATGTGAAGAAATTGGAAGCCTCATACATTGTTGGTGACGCAGTCACTTTGGAAACAGTCTGGAAGTCCATCAAAAGTTAAACAAAGAGTTACCTTATCACCTAGAAATTCCATTCTTGGGTATATATACCCAAGAAAAACAAAACATGTCCACACAAAAACCTGTATACAAATATTTATTGCAACACTGTTCATGATAGCCAAAAAGAATGGAAACAATTCCAATGTCCATCAAGTGATGAGCAGATAAATAAAATGTGATATAGTTGTAAAATGGAATTAATCAGAAATTAAAAAGAAATTAGTCCTGACTGATGCTACAACATGGATGAACCTTGAAAACATTTTGCTAAGTGAAAGAAGCCAGACAGAAAAAGCCACATGTTGAATGATTCCATTTATAATGCATTGTCCCTAACAGTCATATAAGAAGATGAAAGAAGATTGTGGCTCCCAAAAGTGGGAAGGAGAGAACAGGAAGTGATGGCTAAGGGTGCAGGCCTTCATTTTTCTCTTGCATGTCAAAGAAAATGTTCTGGAATTAATTAGACAGTGGTGATAGTTGTGTCAATACAGTACAAACCGTGAAATTGTATACTCGAATAGGGTGATTTTAGAGTATGCGAATTTATTTCAATTTAAAAAAAATTTTAGGATCTAATGTAGAAGTTTTATATCTTATGAGACTCTTATTAGAAGTTATGGTAAGACCTAATATAAAATTTTAATATCTAATAAAATCATGGTGATACAAAAATGTATATTTCACTACAGAGAACTTCTGTATCTTGCAGGAATATCAGATGTTTTGCTGAACAATACCAAAAAAAAAATTTGTTTTAAAAAGATAGCTGACTCAGAACCAAAAGTCAGGCATGGTGATTCACCACAGGATGGAGGGCTACTGTAAACTCTCAGGTCCTCTAGAAATGACAAGATGTAAGTCACAGGAAGGAAGCAGAACTTCAGTGCAATCTACAAAGCTCTTAAAAGGATGAAGATGACTGAAAACAACACAGGCTTTTCTGAGAAACAATACCACGTGCAGAACACAGTCCTTTCCCTGCGTGGCACAGAAAAGGAGAACCAAGGAAGTCATTGGGCTAAGAGGTCCACAATGCCATCTGGAAGCCTGCAACTGCCACAGCCCAAGGCTGCACCTGTATGTGTCAGAGTGACAAAGCAGCAGACCAAGGACTTTTCTCAGGACAAAAGGTGCTTTCTACCTACAAATACCACCAAGGGATGGGGAAGCTGCTGTGGAGAGGGGAGGAAAGGTTTCGGTACATTCCAGCACATTGATGAAGCAAAAAGTTTCTAAGCAAATGGAATTACAGAGTAGCTGGAAATGAACTGGAGAAACCTTCACAAAGTGTTATGAGGAAAAAGCTTCCTGGCAGCCAGAGCTGTTGCCTCCACAGGAGGAATCATCTCTTGAAAATTAAAAAGTCATTTAGACAAAGAGCAAAGGATCCCAAAAGAACGTCAGCTGTGTGGTCTGGGAGGTCTTTCCCAGAATCCTCACCAACACGGCCGGCTTTTTTCTTTTCCCCGCAAGAGCAAGAGGCAAAACTGACTCCGAGGGCCTGGCACTCAAACACACTGACCTGGAAGCCGTGGCCAACCAGCATGCACCATCCCCCCCCACCCCCACCCCAGCACCAGCGACAAGTGCAAGTGCAGCTACCCCCAGGCCAGCTGTGCCAAACCGGCCTCCATTTGGAAACAGGGGAGTTTCAGTCTTAGGGGGACTATCAATCACATCTGAGCCCTATTATTTTACAGATGAAAAATCTGCAAGCAAGACAGGTAAAACGACTTTTGCTTAAAACATTGATGGCAGAGCAACGACAAGCTAGGCCTGAAGTCCCTCGGTCCTGATGTCCCCCATGCCACATGGAGAAATGAGCATTCAGGGAACGGCTATCAGCTGAAACAGTATCTGAGATTATCTACTGCTGAAATCTTCCCCCAATTAAAATCTCCATTTGGGCGTACCAGCAGAGAAGGCATCAGAGCCTAAATTAGTAAGCAAGTAAGGCTCCCACGAGCTGGCCACCCCAAACCAAACCAACATTTATTAAACACTACCATATGCAAGGCAAAGCGAAGCTTCAGAGTCCAATATTACACACACACACACACACACACACACACACAGAGAGAGAGAGAGAGAGAGAGAGAAAGGAAGGAAGGAAAAAAGCACCCAAAAAGGATACACAAAGAAAACTTCAGAATGATACAAAGCAGGATTAGCAAACTATAGCCCACTGACTAAATGTGCCCACCGTACTGCCTGTTTCTGTAGGACTCATAAGCTAAATATCATTTAGATGATAGAAAAAAATTTTTAGATGATAGAAAAAAAAATTTTTTAAGGATATTACATTACACATAAAAAAAGCATGAAATTCAAATTTCAGTGCCTACAAATAAAAGGTTGTTGGAACGCAGTCAAGCTCGTCATTCGGGGGCTGCTTCCACACTGGAAGGGCAGTGGTGATGAGCTGCGACAGACCCTCACGGCCTGCACAGCCTTCAGTATTTACCACCCAGCTCTTTACAGGGTGGGTTTGCACACTCATGATATAAAACAAGGCGGTGAGATGAAAACCAGTCTTATGGTCATCTAAACAGCAAGTGCACAGCAAAAATAAATTCTGGACCACCACTTCAAGTTATACAAATCGCTCGTCTGTATAATCAGAGAAAGAGCGGTGGTATGTGGCATGAAGAATTTAGTTCCAGAATCAAAGTGACGTCATTGGTGACCTTTGAAAGTTATTTAAACAGGCTCTATTACCCTCAGTTTCCTCATCTATGAAATAAATACAGCAGATTCTCAGTTAACTGGCACCCATGGGGATTGGTGAATACCGGATAAATGTTAAGTAGACTCTCCGTTAACCAGAACTCAAGCAACTGGCAAAATCTCAACAAACTGGTAAAAAAATAATTCTGCCAGTTGTGTGAGAGTGCCAGTTAACAGAGTCTACTAAATGTAAGACTATCCATGAGAGTTGTTATAAAACCTGAACCAGAGAATAAAGCTCTAGCACAGAGGTTGGCCCAAAGATGCAATAAATACGGCCAATTTTGGTATTATAAAAAATCGCTCAAACTGTGGTCTGAAGTAAAGACTGAAAGATACATACAATACAGAAAGATGAACATATCCTCCGAGGGTATAAAAGTGAATATCAAAATCATGGAATTTCTCCCACCATAGAATTCAGTCAAAAAGAATTAGATAAATAATTTATAATCCAGCTTCCCACTTTATCAGCTAAGATATCTGCCCTCTAGGAAACTGGAGTTAAGTGCTTGGCAGAATCTCTGCCCTCAGAGGTCATGGTTCATAAATATCATACTTTAAGTCTGTACTGAACTTCACACTTGACAAAGTCTCTTGGCAATCAGCCTCAGATGACTATAAAATCTGAAACTGCATAGTCGTGAGCCTGAATACAAACTCAAGGGAAAATTGCAAATATTGTGACAGTCCCTTCTCCGTAAGTGAGGGTAATACTACTGTCATGTCGTTCTGATTATGAGGCGAAGTGCTCACAGTACCTGCCACCTAGTAGGGACTCAAGAAATGCTAAGGGCACACTGATTTCTCTTCCCTTCCCTCCTTGCTCTCCCCACCCCTCTTCATCCTCACACCAAGGCTCCCAGGAAGCAGGGCAGACATTGCCACCCACACCTACAGCTGAGGAAATGGTGACACAGACAATGGCAGCAGGGCTAGGACACAGGCTTTCCCAGTGCACTTTCTAACCCCAAATACAAAATAACATGCTATGAGAACCATGAGTCAAAAAACTGGTGCCCTACATACAAGAACACCAAGCTGTGACTTAGCCCCTACACAAATAAAGCCAGGAAGGAACTGACTCCCTGCCCTGGAAGCCAGTACCAGGACTGTCCCCTGGCAAAGGTCCTCTGCAGACCCAAGTCCTCACCACCCCACGCTAAGCTCTGCTGTTGTCAAGACACAGAAGTTACTCAGAAATAAGAGAACTCAGAAAAAAACTATATGGCAGGCAAATGTGAAGAGTTATTTCAGAGAAATCCATTCTGGTTGTCAAAATTTTTCTGAGTAACGGTCCCATGTGAAAATTACCAAAGAAGACAAAAAATTGACTCCTGAACATAAAAAAGATCATCGCTAAAGATAGGACTGTGGGGCCCTGACCCCTCTCTCCAGTGGTTAGGGTCAAATACTCAGACTATGAGAGGGAAATTACTGCTGTGATTAGGGCTTTTTGCTGGAGGTTCACTGTCTAAGCTTTAAATGGCCCCCAGGGGTAGCTCTGAAGTGCTCCTATGAGAGAAAGCTGTGGTGATGTGCCTGACAGAGAAAATTGAGCTAGGTACATTTCATTTAGGCATGAATTATATACATAGTGCTATTGACCACAGGTCAATGTGAAGGAATCAACAATGTAGTAGTCTTTAAACAGAAGCACACACAGAACAAGGTTATGTATTATCATTTGAAATGTGACCAGAGGCTCACTGGAACCTAACTCTGGAATTCTCACAGAAGCAAAGGTTTGGTATTCATTAATTTGGTGTCTGCAACTCTATATGACATTACTACTGTGAATAATGCCTGTATGTAGGAAATACAGAGAGGATGATATGGTGACTGGGGACTCTGGGTGAAGGGGACACGAGATATTTTACTATTCTTGCAACTTTTCTGTAAGTTTGAAATTATTTCAAAATCAAGTTTAAAATACTCTTTAAGGTGCTAGACATACTACCAGCTGCTTTAGAGCCTCAATGACAATACCAATCACTAGAGCTAGATTGCACCAGCGGCTCTCCAAGTCTATCCTTCTCCCTTCTACTCCCCACCCCATGCACATAAAACCAAGAAAATGTCCAATTTTTACTGTGTTGCAAAGAACATATTTTTCAATGTGATCCATCCACTGCTCCATGTTCTTCTTCCAAATAAAGTAAAATGTTAGATGCTTTCAAATCATCAAATTTAAATCGCCTCTGAGAACCCCCACCTCCCAAAGGAGGGAGACCCCCTCTTCTTTCCTATGCTAGTTGCCTGGTGAGCATTTTAAAATTTTATGCGATCTAATTAGGTTTTATATTCAGGAAGGCCAGGAATCCCTTCATGTCTCAAAAGTCTTGATAAAGAACTGGTGAAAGTTCAAAGTCAAAGTAATTAAGAACATTCTATAAGAGGTAAGAGTACCACACCGATTTTTGGTTTAAATGAAGCCTCATAATCCTGGTTGTAATCTCTTTACTCCTAGGAGTTGGCTTTCTTGTTCATCAAAGAGGAATCAGATAATTAAAAAAATGCCTGAGCCCCCTCTCTAATCCAGAAGCAAAAGGAAAGATGTTTGGGAGAAGTCAAGAGAAATTCTCTATGTTAATTTGCAAGAAATTTACTTTGTCCAGGCTTCTCTAACGCAACCCCAACTTTCTTCAGCATCATTCCAGTCTCCCCTGGGGGAGTTACTGTATTAATATTTCCAGGACCATTTCTTCAGCACACTACCTTTACCGGTCTTCTTATTATGAGATGTCAAATTTCCCTTGCTACCTCCTTGAGTTTAGGGTTTTATTTTCATTCGTCCTTACCAAATCCTAAGACTTCCTCCTCTGCACCCTGCCCACCCCCTCACACTTCTCTTGGCCTTTTCTACCAAGCAGGCTGTCAGGATCACATATAAGGGCAACAGAGCAGTATTTTCAGCCAACACGTGGAAGGGACAGGAAAATAAGAGTCCCTACAGCTAATGACCTACAGTTGGAGAAGCACTGGACAGTTCTGTCACTGCAGCCACTATGGCTATAGATGGCGGGGGCTGGGGGGGGGGGACTGACCCAGTTGATTCCCATCATCTTTCAACTGAAATAAAAGAATAAAAGAGGGAGAAGGATACACAGAAAGCCTCTGAAGGCAATTACAGACCAGCAATCACCTGAGCCTGTTAGACATGCAGACGCTCAGACCCCACCCGGACCTAAGGAATCAGAATCTGCATTTTAACAAGATCCTCAGGTGACACTTACCATGTGCATGTAGTTATTCATTCCCTGCCTCTTTATTCCTCACTCTACCTGCCTGGCTCAAACACATGGGCTCCAGCAAATTCAGCTTAAACTGTCCAAGGCGGCCTTCCCAATCCCTAGACTAGGTCAGATCGCCCTGCTATATACACACTCTGACCATTTCCTACTTCTTCCCACAGAACTCATCACAACATTGACTAAGTCTAATTATTTATTTATTTTCAGTACTCTTCTCTACACTGCAAGCTCTGTAAGAGCAGGGACCGCATCTATTTTATTGTCCATGGGAGCCCCAGAGCCCAGAATAAGACCAGGGACAAGGTGAATGTTCAGTAAGTATCCTTCAAATAAATAAATGGCTCTACTGTGTATCAAACCGTGCTAGGTTCTGGAGACGAGACAAAAACCATTAAGACAGTCTTTGTGCTTAAGCAACTGGTAGCTTAGTGGACTTGGCTAAAGCAAACAAGAGCCAGACTCTTAAGAGCATGTCCTACACTCACAGCTGCTTTTTTCTATTTCTCTGCCAAATGGCAACAGGTAGCCCCAATGTTCTCCAATACCTTCCACCCACTTGGCAGGACCTACAGGCAAACACATCCTCGCCCAGGTTTCTCCATATTCCTAGAGTTCGAGACCTTGTCCCGCCTTCTCTAATGCAACTCCAACTTTCTTCAGCATCATGTCAGGCACCCCTAGGATGTTCATGTTATTTCTGGGAACATTTCTTCAGCACACTTCCCTCATCAGACCTTATTATGAGGCATCAAATTTCCCTTGTTACTTCCTTCAAGAATGTCTTAACCTAATTCATTTCTAACCACTCAATTGATTATTTCCTGTGAGCTGTCAAGTCTACTCTATTCTCAACAGAAACCACTCAAATCTATAACCCAAACCATATTCAAGAACCTGCCAATTAACTGTTTAATATTCAATTGTCTTCTCAGTCACTTCCTATATCCCCCAAAGGGATTCTCCATGTTTAAGCAAATGCTATCACTTCATCTGATCATATTTTCTATGATTCTCAGATTTATTCTTGTTTACTAGATGAGAATCTCATTATTTACATCTCAAAGCCTACATCCAAATATCAAGGTAACAAAAACAAATCTGAATGCCTAAACTAATAGCAATGAGAGAGGAATATTATTTCTTGGTATCTTCAGGGAATAACCTCACAGAGAAATACGAGTGGACAAGCTGTGACAGGGAGGGAGGTGCTCAGAAGAGAAGGCACAAGCAAACTTGGGCAGCCACCAAGCCAGGTCACATTGGTCTTTGAGAGATCATAGCCCGACCTACCCTCTGCCATCCTGCCCTATGTGGAGTGCAATGCAGTCCCTTTTAGTTCTAAACTCTATGGCAGCATGTCCAACCAGCGGCCCAGGACGCCTCTGAATAGGGCCCGACACAATTTTGTAAACCTTCTTACAACATTATGAGATTTTTTTGCAACTTTTTTTTCAGCTACCATTAGTGTTAATGTAGTTTATGTGTGGCCCAAACTAATTCTTCCAACGTGTCCCAGGAAAGCCAAAAGGTTGGACCCCCAGGCTCTATGGCTTTGATGTCAGGATCTAGTCTAGGAGCACAAAGTCCTAAAGGCGAGTTCCCTGTGCCTGTCATGAGGAGAGTTAACAATTCCAAGTCTGAATGTCTTCTACGTTGCCAACTGTGACAGCATTTACCGAACAACAAGAGGCTGGAGTCCCAGTCTAAAGACTTGGTTCAGGGACTACCAGAAACCTTTAAAGCACTTAAAAAGTCACCGATTGTTTCCTTAAACATTTCAAAATTCTAGGGAAGCAGGCCTCAACCAATTTTGTGGGGTTCAAATAACTGACGCAGTTCTTATGTTCAACGCATTTTGTATACAGGCCAACTCTGTTTCAGAACTACTCCACGTGGCATGTCCGTGAGGGGAAGGGCGCCGACCTTACTGAATTCATGTTCTGACTGCAGATACAGGAAGCAACTCCCCAGAGACGTAGGTCTTCTTCTCTGTTAAGGAAACCCAAGGCAAAGGTGTTCCTGATGGCAAGCAGGCTGCTCCTTCTCCCTTCAGGCAGACGGAGGTGAAGCGGGGTTGCCAGGGCAAGGTGAGAAGTCTGAGACTGCGTAGCCCACCTCCCCAGACCCCATCCCCTATACCCCACTCCCACCCCAACTCCAGTGCTCAGAGGAAAAGTTCCTGATCAGGGAGGGAGGGAGAGCAGCGGTTCCAAGCCACCGAGGCTGCAGCTGCTCTCACTCTCTTCCCCCACCCTCACAACATCCGTGTCCCTGAGCAAAGTGCACGGTACAAAACACCAAATCACAGCCCAGTGATGAAAGGGGGGTAGGAAGCCTGTACAGCAGAGGCTGAACGATCCCAGGGAAGACTGCTGCACTCACTATTCCTCAGGTTTACTTCTGCAAAGTCATGTGCATTTTTTAAAACTAACAGCAATAGCGAAGGTAGGTTATTGAGCATAACAGTCAATATTATTCAGAGTGAATCATCTCTAAGAATATCTAACATATTTTGGTTTATATGCAGGACTGACTGTAGATCTTAGAAGTAATTCAACTTCTATGCTACCTATGAAAAGCACTGAATTTCCAACTTTTTGAAAACGTTCTAATTGAAGTGTTGATAGTCAAATTTACATGTCAAAATAAAGTACAAATCACAAATCTACAATATTTCAGAGTCCTTGATTGCTAAAATAGCATACCATCCAGGATTCTCCTCATCATTAAAAGCCCAGGGAGATGGTCATGAAAGAATAATTACAGAGCAAGTGGTCATTCCTCCCCTCACTGTGTGCCAGTGCCCGCCTCCCCCCGCCCCCGCCCCCACCCCCACCCCGATCCTAACACACAGACTTGCACAACTCCTCAAGAAGTTAAAGAGAAGGCTATGTGGCCTCGATCTGGAACTTGCGGTACCAGCTTCACTGCAGGTACAGTCCGGAAGAGACTGCTCTTCCATTCTTATGTGTGTTTTTAATGTATTCTACCTGCCCTATGTGAACCATAATGTCCAGCTCTGTGGTTCCCTTCTCCTTTCTTGGAAGTCGGGGACACTCTCCAATGAGTAACAAAATAAATGACTTTTTCCTAACATATTATAAGGCATAGAAATTTCAAATGAAAGTTTATGGGAAGCTCAGAAGCATGGAGCATCTTCACAATTAGCCTTGTGCCATCACCACTTTCAAAAATCAATTTCCTGAGTTCCTGTTCCTCAGATTATCTGAGTCCCCAGCCTATTCTTCTCTCGACACTGGCTTTCAGCTTCTCGTGTTGATAATCAAACACATTTTCTTCTGACAAGAGAGTCAGAGGTGCTTTCATTCAGCGCACCCAGGACCCTTAAGAAGTGCATGGAGCCAAGCAATCCAGCCAGCAGCCCTACACCGCCGGCTCCATAGCGTAGCAAAGTTCCTCTACAGCTGGACCCGGGGTGACTAACACAGGGGCAGGGCAGGGTTAACGGGGAGCTGGGCCCATGCCCCACAGAGAGCCTGGGGGAGGTCTCCGGAGGTTCTAAAGCTCCCACTAGAGAGCAGTTTAACAAGATAACAAGGCTTTTAAGTAATAGAGGCAGCCTCCTGGCCTCTGGGCGGTGAAAGGGCTCACCTGCCAAGAGTAATAACACAAGCAATTACTGCACACAAAATAATAGATCTCAGCGGGATTCCAGGGCCCAGGTCCTCCCGATCTCCTCTCCTTCACTCACAGAGGGAGGGAAGGAAAAAGGGAGAGACAGAAGGCACCCCTTTTCAGGAAGACCTGCAAGAGTCCTATTAGGTAAGTAGATAAACTGCATTTAGTCTGATTCACTGTTTGGGGTTGTTGCCAAAAATAAAATTGCCCCTTGGTACTCAGGCTATAATAAAATGAAATTTCCCTCCTGGAACAGAATTCATAAGGTTTAACAGTTCACTAACATCCTATTAGTGTATTCCAGAGACTGGAAACAAAAACTCAGAAGCCTCATTTCCTCTCCTGCAAACCTCTAGCAACCCTTAGTCACTTAAGGCAAGTTGCCTTCACCTTGCACATGAACCCAGAGAGCTCACAGCTGCTCTTTAAGAGCATCTGCGTATTCCTGCCTGTGCTTACCCATTTCCCCTGCCTTTTATCTCATCCATCTCATTCCTTTGCCTCTGTCAAGACCTGTCACTTCCGCCATCTCCCCAGAAAAGATTTTTAAAACAAAAACTGACCTGAAAATATAACATCTGATCTTTCCAACCCATTCCTTCTCCAAGAAAAGCATCAGTATTTAAACTCACACGTTCCCCTTTCCACAAAGCAAAGAAAGTCACCTGCTCCACCCAGAATCAGGTGTGCAGCCTGGCGGCCTCCTCTCCATAGAAGGCGTTCTGATCAGTCCCAGGCCCTCCTCCTGTCAGGCCAGCCTAGTAGCTAGACTTAGGGAACCCTCACCTCCTGTTTGTATTTACTGCACTGTGAACTGTGCCACCCTTCTCATTCTCCCAGACCTGAATGTTCTTACTCAACCCACTAAACCTACATTTTATCACTCAAATCAGGACACTTCTGAGAGTGAAAAGGGGGTGTTACTGATAGTTATGCTGAGATAACAGGTGTAAACTGCAACAGCCCTGAGCAGACAGGAATGTAAGTCTCCCTGTCCTTACAAAGGTGCCCAGGCCAGGCAGGGGCTGTTCCTTGCAAAGAAGCAACTTATGCTGGTTCTACATTGCTGTTCTTCCCTGGGAGACTGGGTTTGGGGAGCTGGCAAAGACGACTAGAAACCCCAAACAAATTTGGATTACCCACTCCTCCTTGGGGCCAAGAAAATTAAAAATGTTTTACACTGCAGTGAAGAATTTGTTTCAAATATTTCAAGTTTTGATTTTTTGTGTGGGGGAACGGGATGCGGGGGCAGTGATTGGGATGTTGGAGGAGAGTGAGGAAACGCCAGCCACGCCCAAAGCAGCAGAGGCTGAAGGGTTGCTGGAAGGATGAGGGCAGGAGCCTGATGGAGCCAAAACTTGGGCTGCTGTATTTCTGCCCGACTAGCCACACCTGCGCCATTAAACAACTCGTATCCACACACACCACTGAACTCCCCCCTCATTACCTAGGTTAGTTTAATCCTTCCTAAACAACAGCTCAATGGACGGTAGCTCTGAAGTTCTCAGGAGCTCCACAGTTGCCAGGGTGTACCCTTCTGCCATGACAGGGGGTCCCCAGGCTTTTAAATTTCACAGACCAGTAGTTTCCCTCTCCCCTCAAAACAGGGACTGACAGGTTATCCACTTTCTTATTTTGCCAAGGACATTAGAGAAAACAAATGCCATCATGTCAATTATAAAATAAAGTATGTTAGAGAAAAAAAAAGGGGGGGGGGGGCTACAACCTCGAAACTAAAGCCAGTCCTTTCAAATGAACAACTGTAACATCGCAGAGAAATGTCAGGTGTCCTTATGGCTCAGCCGACTCCATTTCCATCCCCATCTGACTTGGGGATGGAGAGCAAACTGCTCGAGTGCTAATACCACCTGATGGTTCTGAGCACCGCTGAGCGAGACACTGCTGAGTGCTTTACATGCGCTCTCTAATCAGCAATAACCACAGAGGTGAGTATTGACATGTCCATTCACGGGCAAAGCTGGACTGGGAAGTGGTAAAATTATGTGCTCAAGGTCATATGACAGGTCAGCAGTGAAGCCACCCCAGAAAACCAGTCCAGTTCTACCTCAAGACAAACGTTAAGTCTACTTTCCAAAGTGTGGCAGGCATGTTTAAAAAAAAAATACCAAACCAAAAAACCTGCCTTAAGTGGTAATGTGAACCCTGTATGTACCAGCATTTAATATTTGCACACACATAAAACTGTCCCCTTTTTAATTCTCTTTTAATGCTTCCTGTTAAGAAAAAGTGTCAGTGTGGTACAGGAAGCCTTTAGCACATCTCCACCACTTGTTAAACTTCCATCAGAGCTCTCTGCAAAACACTGCCTGGCTAGAATTGAGTTATGTTTTGTTTTCATTGTGGGTTTTTTTTTTAAAGGTACATGTATTACTGGTTTTCCACTTTCAATAGTGAAATTGTTTCCTTTTAAAATATTTCAATTAAAAAAAAACAGCTGATTGTCCAAAAGATTTTCAAACTAAATAAAAGTCAAGGTAATGTTGAGATATGCTAAAACCATGGTAGGGGCACACACACATATCTGAAGGTTGGGAAGCTTTAGGTAAACTTTCCAGGGTTGGGATCAGCATTTAACTGTAAGGCTACAAACATGACTGACTCCCTTGGTTCAGTCTTTCCAAACAGCCCTAAAAATGACAGTGTCCCCATGTAGGATGCCCTCCTGCCTACTACCGCCTACCACCCCCACCTTTGGATCCAGAAGTAAAAGGAAAAAAAGTCACATGCTAGCCCTTAGGAAAAAAAGTCAAACCTCTCACATGACCGTGCTTCTCATCTCCTTTTGTTATCTGTAGCAGGTGAGCTGCCACTTCCTTGGTCACGGAGCTCTCAAGAACCCAGAGAAGGCAGGTGAGGCCAAAGCTCACGAAGCTTCCTAAACCTTGAAGTGCTAAGACCTGAAAACACCTGGGGGTCTTCAAGCAACTCAAAAGGAGTTCATCAATGACCCCCAGGTGTTCAGCCCTGCCCTACACTGAAAAAACTAAGCGGTTTTCAAAGATACTCAGACCAGGGAACTAATACTACCAAAAGTGAAATGAAGTGAAATGATTAGTGAGTAATCACTAACTCTGCACTAAATATTATCTAAGATGATACAGTGGACTCTCCATTAACCAGAATTCAAAATCTGCCAGTCACTTGGGAGTGCCAGTTGCTTGAGTTTCAGCTAACAGAGAGTCTACTTACATTTATCTAGTATCTACCAATCCCCATGGGTGCCAGTTAACTGAGAGTCTACTGAACGTATAAGAAACAAACAGGTGATGTATAAGTAAAGCCCCTCTACAACCACCAAAAACATTCAGTGATTATTAAAAGGTACCAGTGACTGCACTTCTATCTCATGGAAATGCCAACGTAAGAATACAAGGATGTATAAAAGAATGTTCAGTAACTGTAGCAGTGTTTAGAATCGTGAAAAGCAAAATTACACATAACAGGAAAATTTGCATGAGTAAATACACCTGAACCATGGATGACTTCTTAACCATTAAAGAATGAGGTAGACCTGTAATTATGACATAGTCGTGACAATGAATAAAAAACAAAAAGCAAACCTGCAGGACATGTTTAACATGACCCTATCTCTGTTTCTTTAAAGAAAAGAGAGAGAGAGAAAGGGAGCATAGGGGTTTATCTGCATGAAAAAGTTTTAGAAGCACATTTACTCAGGGGAATGAGAATGAATGGTAGAACGATGAGGGGCAAGGAGGCAGAGGGAAGAGAGATTTTTGTATTGAACTTCACATACTCCTCTACTATGTAAAGTCTTAGGAGCAAGTAGGAAGTCCAACACTTAAATATCAATAACTGTTCACACTGGATAGCATTCATTTTGAAGGAATTCAGGAAGAACTAGAAAACTGCTGGTCAAAATGAGGAAAAGGCCACCAAGGGAACTACAAAACTCACCCTCTAATCATAAGGACTTCGAAAGGTTGAGAATTACAAGAAAAATTTATTTCCATCTTAGATAAGCTAGTGGAATAAAAAGTAAAGCTAAGATCACCAAGGAGGTCATTTGGAGTTTTACTGCTGTTGCTGTTCTTGTTAAGAATTGGGCGTATAAACAAGAAACAGGATAGATAAGCCCAAGGAAGGCGCACAGAATCTTCATGTTTGCAGATAACACTAAAGACTTCCATAGAAATAATGTGCCAAGTTATTTGTGCCAAATTATAGGAAGATCTCAGGAATCTATGCAAATTGAAGGAAAAGTGGCAGATGAGTGTTAAAATGAGCATATGGCCTAAATCAGGCATATAAAACAACTTCTCAGCTGTCAGTTATGACCCAGGAATGGGATCTCAGAGTCACTGTAAAAGGCCCTGAGGACATGAACCCAACATTGAGCCACAGATTAAAAGCAACAAAAAGTGTCTTTGGAGCCACCAAGACAAGTGCTAAAAAGAGAAAGAGACAGACACTATCCTCCCTTCATGTAAAATTGCGGTGAACCTGCCCCAACTGGCAAAATCTCAGAACATTTTGCCGGTTGTTTGAGAGTGCTTGAGTTCCGGTTAACAGAGAGTCTACTTACTTTTATCTGGTATCTACCAATCCCCATGGATGCCGCTTAACTGAAGAGTCTGCTGTACTTCTTTTGTCATTCGTGTCATGCTCCTTCAACATACAGTACAGAAACTTTAAAAAGATCAGTGCATCTCAATCGCCCTGGATCAATCCCAAATCAATCCTTTCAGAATAGGCTGCCCAGATGTCCTATTTGAAAGAGAACAGAAAACAGCGGTACTGTCCCCATTTCAAATGCTACGTAGGTACAGTCAGTGTACTGACACCCTGAATTCAGCTCCATGAGACTGTGCTGACCACATACATGTACCATTTGAAACAAGACGGTACCATTGTTTTCTGTCCTGTTCATAATGGTACGTCTGGTCAGCCTATTTCAGAACCACCTAAAATTTTTTAAAAATACAGATTCCCAGACTACACTCACAGAGTCAGTGCCTCTAAAAGGCCTTCTATGTGGTCCTGATGCAATGACCTGTTTGGGAAATCTGAACTCCTCTCTCTCTAAATCTACTTCCAGAAAGGATTTAAGAAGGTTTAAGATAAACAAACCCAAAAGAAAAGAAACCATGTGAGAACTACCAAAATCAGATGAAGATGTTTCCTATACTTGAACATTAATGAAGTGGACAAGATCAGCAAGAGACCATTAGAATGATCTGAAGGCAGAGGCTCTGGCCTCCAACAGCAGAGCTCAGATGCCCCACACTCCCACCAGATCCCCCAGCAAGTGCAGGGCCAGAAGAGACTCTCTGCAGGAGCCATAGGCACCCGCAGTGCCCCTTCTCATCCTCACCAACCTCAAATCGAGACCAACCACACCAGGTCAGAGTTCTGAAGCACTGAAATGGATGGATGAAGCCCTCTGGCACCATGTCCCTCTGGGCCCCAAACCACCACTCCCCCCCAGTCCAGCCGGATACTACCACTGCAGCCAGGCACTCGCCTGGCTCACTTCCATCCACCTTCCACCCATTCACCATCTGATTCACTACGTTTGTATTTCAGCTAAGTAACCTTCTCCAAAACAAGCAATGAGAACATGAACCGCAGATACTAAGTCCACTGTAAGGTATGAGGTTTCTCAGCTTTGATTCATTGTGCCTAAGAGACACACGACACACACGGCTTTTACATTTAATTGCAGCTTCTTGAGCCTGGAAGGAGCTTAGAGACGATGAGTCCAATTGCCTCATTTAAGAGAAAATAAAAGCCTTACTGGTGGGATCCTACCCTGCATCACACAGATGAAGAACAAGTGTCCAGACCAGACATGTCTCCTCTGAATCCTTGGCCAACGATCTCTCTTCTCTGTCAGGCTTCCAGGGACAATGTTAATTTATGAGCTTTATTAACCATAAGCACAGATTCCCTGAAACTACTCAGTTCCTCCTATCACACATGAAGTTGGTGTTACAAGCCCATCCCAAGCAAACTACTTCCCACTTAAAATGCCTCAAAATGAGCTAAGGCATAGAGAGGATAGTGCTGGAAGTCATTCACCACGTGCATGGAGAAAACGTGCCAAACCCTATTTACACTGTAGATTGAACATCTCAAAAATGGCATCTGAAAATGTCAGCTAAACTTTCATTAGGTTCATTATTTTCCCTGTAAGTTGCTTAACTTCCTAATTAAAAACAAAACAAAACAAAACAAAGCTAACTGAAACCGCTGTTCTTTTTTTCCTAAACATTAGAACAAGTGAGAAAAACATAACATTAATTTTATCATATTGAGTCTCACTGAAAGTAAGTGAAATCCCACAACTTTCCATCTGCATCAAATGTTCACAACCTGTGATTCTGCATCAGTTTCTGCTGTAAAAACAAAAAGCATATGTCAGTCTCCCAAGAGAGGAAGCAGCAACAGAAGCTGAGTGTGTATCCAGCCCTCAACAAGAAATGAGGAGAGGCGCACGGCCCAGTACGAGCTGAATCCCCTTACTGCAATCCTTGTCCCTGATAAGGTGAAGAATTTCCTACACTATTTAGCTACACTCTTCCTTGGAGACAGGTAAAAAAAAAAAAAAAAAAAACAGACCCCAAAAGATACTTATTAATACCGCACCCCCAGCTAGGACCACACCCAGGCTGAGAAGAGATGCACAACAGGCCTTAGATCCTTCTTACCTGAATTCAAAAACCTGGCCAATTTTCACTCTCAAACTTATAAATGGAAACTAAAATTTTCACTTATTTCTGAAATTTCACTCTCCAAGCAAACTGGGGCAGAGACTCACCAAATGATGTGCCCACGTATTAGCCGGCCTCAGGGTCCCCACTCACGTTAACTGAGTCACGCTGTGCATGAACCAGCCCTTCCTGACCACTACCGTGACCTCTGCAGCAGCTACTCTGTGTTTCACCACCACCAGTGAGAGCTTGGCTCAAGCCTGCTAGGTTACGAGTTGCCAGAGGCCAAAGTAAATTCCATGCAGTAATAAACTGCTAAGAGAAATATGAACACTGACGAGTTCTAGATGTTCTTTAACACTCACTGAGCCTGGTCTTGGCATTTATCTTTTCGTCCAGGTCGCTCCCACTGGAAGACAGGTACAGGTTTCCCCTGCTATCCGAAGGGTGTTCCTATGAAACCTTTCATAAACCGAAATGGGGTGAAGTGAGGAAACAACCACCATTAATCTACGTGGAAAAACTTGTGAGTATTCCCAGACCCCAAATTCGACGCACATACAATGTCTTCATTTCATTCACCACAACTGGAATGTTTTTATACTAAAGCGTAACAGCAGTAGGGGGTCTCTCAGGCTTTTCTGATGCCTCAGGATGCACCTTGCTAACGGGTGCACAGAGTAAAGTAAGATAAAGCCCAGATGCTGACACGTGCTCCTGGGGAAGGGCCTGGGGGGCAGCCTCGTGCTGAGGTGCTAAGCATGGCTCCCGGGGAAGGGCCTGGGGGGCCGCGCCCGCTGCTCGGGTGCACACTGCCTCCGTAATGGCATCCGCGCACAGCTAATGCTGACCCCCACGCTCCCTTTTCACCTTCTTTCATAAACACGAAAACCCTCTCGGATTTCTTTGGAATACTGAAACCAGACAGGTCCTTCGTAACAGCAAAGTGGCGTAACGTGAACTTGCAAAACGTGGGGGGTACCTGTAGTGACTCTGGGAGTACACAGGACTGGCTGATAGAAAGTCAAAAACACCTGAGTCTTGGCCCTGTGAGAAACATGACTACGTCCACGAACAGGTATGTTTTTCCCAGCCTCCCACTGCTCACCTTTATTTAGTGGACTTACTGCCAGCCAGCACTCACCACGGTACCAGAACCATGGCCACCTCCACTGTCTTCCCACCTTTTATCACCCTCAAACACATCTATGTGGAACACTGAACTTGAAGAAACTGAAGAGCTACGGTAAAAACACTGAAGATAACGCTCAGCGGAGACCCCAGGCCTCTGCACTTGCTATTCCGTCTGCAGGGAACACCCTTCCCGTGTGGCTGGTTCTTTGATGTCCCCCAGATCTCAGTGCAAACGCCGAGAAGCCTTTCCCACACACCCTATCTAAGCCCCCACCCCAGTCACTCTGCCCCACCCCGCTACCTGAAATCACTATCTTACATTACGATTATTTGTTATTTACTCGTTCCTCCATAAGGGCAGGGACCTGATCTACATTTTTACCAGTTTCTCCAATACCCAGAGAAATACCCAGACAGAGCCTGACACAGCAAATAATAAAAAAATATGTGTTCAAGACAGAAAGGAAATATGATTCCTCATCAATCTAGGCCATTAGTTAGTACATGGCAGGAACCACTGTTAGCTAACGTAAGCCAGATGAATGGTTCCTTTTCACACAGAAAAAAAATGACAGAAAGTTCTAAGATGTAGTAAAAACTTGGCGCTCCTTTACTTACACTCTTGATTTAAAGTTACCATGTCTACCTGCTGGGAAGCAGGCAATTTTATTACTGCAGGGAAAAGTTTTACATCATATTCTACCTAGTTCTTTGCAAATGGCTCTATAAAATATTGTCATTCAGCTACCCAGTAGAATAAGAGTATTTAAGTAACTTAGAAGTTTTTTTTTTCCTTTTGCAGTCTGCAAAAGTGCATGTAGGAAGGAGATCAAAAGACACTGGAAAGACACCTACTTCTCAGTTCAGAGGCTTAAGAAACATTTAATTAAAACCTGAATTACATTTCCTACACTGGAGAAGTTTCCCCTAAGCTGCTCACCAAGAAGTCTACATCCCACTTTACAACCTGGCAGCATATATCCTGTCAAAGGACCAAATGATGGCCATCTCCCCTCCGTCTTACTCAGCTAATGAGAATCCTGGTTCTCGGCATAAAACCAATGCCTGGCAGAAGGAGTTTTTCCCACCCTGGAGGCAATTACATGGAGTTGGGTAAAGGAACTAGGATTTAACTCAGTCCTCCCTTAGGCCTTCCACACCACAAGCTCAGTAAGATATGCTGCTTCCATGACTGCTTCTGAAAGCACAGAAGATTCAAGAACGGTGGCCAATTCACTCTGCTGCTGCAAGAGCAGCCCATGGGCTCCAGATGGAAAAGACATAAGAACTTACCAAGGTAGATGGGAAAGTTAAGAGTGAAAAAACATAGAAAAGGGGTCTGTCCCCAAAACTGAAAGCAACTCAGGTCAGTAAAACTAGAGAAGATAGCCATCTTCATGTAGCCGCTAAATGGGGTGACTTAATTTTATACTGAGTACCCCCAGACTTCTCCCAACCTTGTCTACTTAACATGTACTGAGAACATTCTGCTGCAGTCGAAGAAGGTCCAGCAATTATTCAAAGAAACTCAGAATTAGAATCCTTCAGAGTTCTGAAAAAAAATAGTATCTGGCTTGACAGAGACACTTACTTTTCCGGGTTCTATTTTGTCTGCCCACACTCTCGCCAACGTCATCCCAATTCAGAAAACGTAACTCCACCTTCGGCTCTTCCAGCACTCCTACTGCCTTTTTAGTAACAGGATGGTTCCAAAAATGCTTGTGTCAACTTGCTGCCCACTTCCTCCTTAAATATTCTAGAACCAACTCTGTCCCTTTGCTTCTACTCAATAGCAGACAGCGTCTACTACCCCCACCATTTTAAAATACTGGTCGGGTGCAAAAATGTTTTACAACTTAATCCCCAAGCTTTCTTCTTTAACCTTAAAACAAACAAACAAACAAACAACACAGGACTTACTAAGACTACAAAGGAGAGACCAGAAGAATTTGCACCTCCCATGGCCTCACAGCCTGGTCTTTTGTCCCCCACCCAATCCCAAAAGAGGAAGGGCTCTTCCTCTTCACTGCAGCAAACCTCAAACCCAGGCCACTTCAGACCCTGAGCTCCAGCTGAGTCCAGACAAATCCAGAGCGCTCACCCTGAAAAGCATGCCTCTGGTGAGTCGGTGTTCCAGTGCCTGCCCCTCTCCCAGAAAGAAGAAAAGCATTGGCTACTGTCTTCCTATTCATCAAACTATTTCCTTCCCACTTTCCTGTGACAGAGCTCCATGTTCCTTCGGAGAGTTCTTGCGAAGCAGTTCCTGGTACCACTGGAAACGATTACTCTCCAGGAAAATACAACTTTGCTTAGCAAAAGAGCTCCACACAGAGCAATTTGCCAGTGGTAGATTTTTCATTCCAGACAAGGCTTCTAAGCCTGGCACAAATCTGCCGATGGCTCTGCAGTTCGCCCAGCTTCCCTCCCCTTAATCCCTGCCTGGAACTCACCCATCTACCCCCTACAGTGTGGTCACAGAAAAACAGCAGTGAAGACTACTCAATCACTGAATTTTAAAAGCCTCTTCCCAGACTCAAATGTGCCTTCCACACCACACTCCTATGCACAGAGGAACCAGAAGCACCAGATGAAGTCACCACAAGAGCAGCTCCCAGACAGAATAGTAACATCTACTATTTCCTTAGTTCAATTACAGTAAGCTTCACTTTCCTGCAATTTTGTGGCCAGCAATCACTGGCCCCGCCCTCTATGTTATAGAGTCTTGCCCTGGAGTCAGAGGCATCAAAGCTGAAGAGCATGTGCTCTGGCAGACAGGCCTGAGTTCAAGTCCCAGCTCTGCCTCTTATTACCAATAAAAAGTGGCTGCCTTTGGGCAAACTATTCTTTCTAAATTTCAGGTTACACATCTGCAAAATGTAGTGAATAATCACATCTATTTGTTAGGTGTTATAAATGAGATGATATAAAATGAGATGATATGCAGAATACTCAGCATAAGACATGACCCTTAATAAACCAGTGACTCTTGAGTTTCAATATCCATGGGGGTAATCTGTGAGCAAGCATGGACACCTCATAGAATCTGGATGCCCTAGAAGCTCCGGGCATTGGTAGAAGCAAAAATATGTTAAGCTTTATTCCACTCCCACATCACAAATGGGAGAGACCTTAGCAAAGGAAAGAACTCAGAAAGATCCATTTAGTGTTGCCAATCCTACCACCAGACCACCAAGCCATGTTTTGCTCCGTTGGTGAAGGGAAAGATCCAGACTAAGGAAACAGGAGCCACATCGGGATAATCCTTTCATGGGTAAGGTCAATATTTTACTGGAGGGGAAATCCGTGGACCTTGGAAAATCCCTTCTCATTCAGTTTCTGATAAGTTCTGACTCTCCATTTATGTATAAATAAAGTGGGAAAAGCAATATTGAAAAACCTAAGGATCTCAGCCAGTTGCAGAACGTTATCTAAGAAATGAATACCTGAGAATTGGGGAAGGTGGGATTTTCAAATCTAATACACACACACACACACACACACACACACACACACACACGAAGAACATTTTAATCCTGTGAAAGACAATGAGCCAAGAAAGCAGAATGTTTTTTAAACCTACAAGAGCAAAAAGCTGTGGAGCTTTGGAATAAAGTGTCATAAAGGATATTTGCTGTTCCAGATGGGAAAATCACAACTGCAGTCTGAAATGAAATATCGAAGTTTGCAGTCATTACAACCACAAAATCTGGTAACCAAGAAATATCAGGTTCCAAGAATTGGAAGGGTTGGGGGAGGACAACAGAGGGGATAAATGACAAAGAGAATTTATACCACAAAATTATAATGGAGCTGGAAGAAAAATCTTTTTTTAATGAACTTGCCAGAGTTTTGAATGTAGGGAGTGAGGTAATATGCAATCAGGCAGAATCTAGTGTGAGAGCCGAAGACTGGGAATCAGAACACTTGGGCTCTGGTCCTGGCTCCAATCCAAACGACCATGTGACCTTAGGCAAGTCACTGTAAGGGGTGGGGGGAACTATCATGATCGCTAAGATTCTTACCTAACATTTTAAGGGTCAAAAGGAGAGGGGAGAACAAACAGGAGGAGCTCTCAGGACTACAGACTTGACACAGAGGTGGAGAAGAAAAGACGGGAAATGAGGGCCGGACAGAGAGGAAACTTGAAGTAACTGAGCGTCGGTGGAAATAGAAAAGCTTCAAGATGGCCAAGTACTCCCAGAAAGAGCGGATGTCAGGATCTCGAAAAATTGCAAACTGCTCAACAAATGTCAAAATGGACAGAAGGACTGGTAGGGAAGAAAAGAGAACAGATATCGACGAATTATCTCCGTTAATCAGTCGATAGTCGGTCTGTCCTGGTGAACAACCAAAAGATCTGAGAGCCGCGACCACGGAAATCACTGTGACCCCTGATGCCGGGGTGTCCCAGAGGCAAAATACCAAGGGTAGTCCGTGTCGGATTCCTTTTAGGGAGGGGATTCTGAGAATGGGTGAAAAGTGAAGGGGATCTGGGAGACTATGCAAGCTTGCCGGAGGGGAAAAGAAGCCCGCGCCAGACTCCCGCCCGGAGGCGGGCGGCAGGGTCGGTATCCGGGGCCCCGTTCTCACCATCTTGACAATGCCCCGCTGCACGGTGGGGACCGCGGGTCCCCCGGAGGAGCCGCCGCTCTGCACGGAGGAGGCCATGTGTAGAAAAGGAAAGACAGCGACTAAGGCGGCGGGCCGACTTGTAGGTGTCAATGTGGGTGTCGATGTTGGTGAGAGGCCGCCGCGGCGAGAAGCGGGAGGACGACGGGCTGCGAGAGATGGACTGGACCGACGCGCCGGGTGCTCACAGGAGCAGCAGCCGGACTGGGAGCGAAAAAGGAGACGCGATCTCCGCCGCCGCCACACGTTCTACTCGCCGCGCAAGCGTGCCAGAGCGCCACCGCCCTCCGGCCAATTAGAGCTCAGAGCCTGCCGGACCTCAAGCCAATAGGCACCC